>JARHVA010009436.1:32500-270000 GCA_037957365.1 Torreya grandis | reverse complement strand
ACAATCTATTGTGAAGCACCTTGGCTAAGGGAGAGATTGAGGATGAATGAGTTCATATTCAAGGTAAGTATTCATAACTTTATTTTTCCTTTGTAAAAGTAGATAGATAATGCATTTGTGATTCTCTCCCATGTATTAATATTTTTTATATATTGATGTGAGTATATGTCTTATATTCATGTTTAGTTTAGTTTAGTTTTTCTAACCCCCACTTTATGCCACAAGATTTGGTGTGCACTAGATTAGATTTACTTTCTTGTTTATTAGAATAGAATTAATATCAAAACCTATGACTCTTTTAGGGTTTTTACATGATTATGTTAGATTGTAGGATTTATAACCCTTCCTACCATGGTGTATTGTGATAAGTGATCCCTTTATTGGGTCTAGCAGATCCCCATCTTGGTCATGCTCCCACTTAAAAAATGTATTCCCAATCAAAAGTGTAGGTATTCTCTATCTTCTCCAAGTTAGGATTGATTTATAGACATGTTGCATTTTTGATTATATTAAATTAAACCTATCATATCAGTCACAAATCATAGATCCTCAGTAGATGTTAAGGTACCATAACAAAAATAATGCAATATAACCTTATCTAGTTCTAGTGGACTTATCCTATATCTGATTAAAACATGGATATTGATTCACAACATCATCACTAGGCCTCTCAATCAGTTTTATAATTTATGTCTTAGTCCTGCACTGTAGAATTTCTAGCTAAGTAATTTGACTTTGTTATTTCCCACTTTAGCATCTTTTGAAACTTAGTAAATTAAAAATTAGTTTTTTCATTTATTTCATATCTATATGATTTTTATTTTATACATCAATATTTTCTAATTAGATAATTAATTCATTTATTTTAAAATTTTGATAAAATACTTATAAATATTCTTGAAAATTTCTAGTTTGCAATATCTTGCCAAAATTCTCTTCTCTTGTATAATGAATAGAGGTGTGTATATATAGGCTTTGGATGGGCACTACCTCATCTTAAAATATCATTTCATGTATAAAATATAAAATATGATTAATATATTTTAATGCAAAATATTTACATGTAAAACGTTTATTGCTTTGCAAGGAAAGTTTAAAATGAATAAAATAGATGATAGCCTAAGACAACTGGATGGAAGAATTTGATGTGGTAGGTTTTGAAGTTTAAGGCATAAACACAATTAACATGTATATATATAATGATGATTTATCACTCATTGATCTAGAAGTCATACCAAATGATTGATAAAAAACCAATAAAGTTGATGTAGTTATGGTGATTGAATTTATAATATTTGTACTAGAAGATGTAGTGGTAGTTGAAAACATAACTTTAACTGAAGTAGATACTAGTATTTCCATTAGAGAATAGGGTAAAAATAAATATAAAATAGTTGAATATGAATGATTTTTTTCTTGATTTGCAAGTTTTCTATATTTTTTTGTGTCTTATTGCTTCTTCTTGATAGCTATTGTACATGTTGAGTGGTTTGCTTCAATGACTTAATTTTTTACATTAACATTTTATGTACTTACAAGGAAACATGGAATGATTCTATAATGGATTATGCATTTTCAAATTTCCCCTTTGTGAAGGTGATCAAGTTAATAAATTTTTCATTGACTGCCCATGCTTTGATCTTTGAGTTAGCCATCAGACTTGTATACAACATAAATTAGCATTTGTTTGAACATTTTAATTATATTATTCTCTTTAGTATTGAATTTAGTTGCCTTGGTCTTCATCTAATTGTGCCAATATGTTAAGTCTTCCCTTTTGTTATTGACATAATTTTGTTCTAATCCTATGTCTTTGAGTGATAACAAATTCAACTTGGGGAATGTATTTTATCTAACAAAATTTGAAATTTTTTCAAATTTTAATTAATAATCCCCAAATTTTGGTTGAAAATGATAAATATTTTGTGTTCTATATGATATTTAGCTCTAGTTATTAGTTAAAATACTATAAAAATGGATTGGATTGCATCCTACAACTTATCATATGTATATTTATGTGCCTCAATTATATCCTATGATTCTAATATTTTATTCTCTTATTATAATCCAAATACTAATTTATTAATCACATTTCCCATGGGATATATAATTAATATTATATCTTCCATGATCTCATCATATTCTCTAGGCTTAGTCTTCCTCTTCTTAGTTAATTGGAATATTTCTTCCTTTTAAAACTCTGTGACCTTAAACCCTTTAGACATTTTCATTGTGGTGATCCTTTTCACCTTATTTATAATCTCTTCAAATTCTAAAGCTACCTTAGGCTCCTCAGTAAAGACTATATTATGTTGTTACATCTTATCAATTTATAGTTGTTGAATCCATGGTTGTGTCAAAATTGCCTAAGTGGGGGAAGAAGAATAAGGGGATGAAGGAGCATGGGAGGATATGGTATAATTAGGTGAATGCTTAAGGACTAAAGGGTCTAGTGAAATGGTGGGATATGAAGTGTGAAAAGTGGATACATGGGAAATGGGGGATTGACCTTTATTCCTTGATGACCTATCTGAGTTAGAATCTTAGTTATTATAAATTCTTAAATCTAGAGTTATATGTTAAAATAGTATTTTATACTTGATAAATATCACTCAAGGATATATCCTTAAATTATAGAGCTTCCTTTCAACTGATAGGCTCACCTTCACCATCCCACTAGGACTAAATTCTTATCTTGTAGTTTTACCCTAGTATTCTAATTACTTAAATCACCTATATCCCACAATATGATTGAATTATGAAATATATCCTTCACTACAAGTTATAAAGCTTAAAAAACCTTTCATATTCTTTGATAATTATATTTAGACTTGAATAGTAGGGTTGATGCTACTATCCATGTCCCAACATAAGTGTTTTTTCCTTTTAAACACTCAAATTTGTAAATATTTTGATATGTATAGGTCAGCCTAATAATTTTCATTAACCCTTCCATGAGAATATTTTCAAAATATGTTTTATAAATACAAGTTAAAGCCAACTCATTATTCATCTATCAAGTACCACTCAAGCTTATAGTAGGTTACTAAAAATTAATTGCATGTTTAAGTCATTCTACCATATTCTTGCCTATTTTCATATCAATCATACATATAGTCATATTGCAAGTATAAAACATTCAAAAAGAAACCCATGATAAATATTTTATAAGTCTCAAGATAGATCATTGCATGCACTTTTCCTATAGTATATTTCACCTTTATGCACACACAAGCAAAAACATATGGGATAACTACATATGTTTAAGGCCCTCTTTGAATTATTCTCTATGTAGGTAACACTCATTGATAGAGGTGACCTTGAGATCAACTTAACTTTTTTATCCACCTAACCCATTTTTTTCAAGATAACCTAACCTAAGGTGAAGAGATAGGGTTTGAGCCATATTATGATATCAAAATCCTCTATGCATGATCTGAATACATAATCTAAAAGGTGATATAAAACTAATAAATACCCAAGTGGAAGTTTAAATCAATATCCAATATTCTATATAGGATAGATGCATTTAAGCATAGACAATAACATTGAAATAAGTGCCCATAGGGTGATGCAAGTGTCTATTTTGGCTAAAAGATAATTTTCAAAATTTGATGACTAGATCAAAATATTATATTTATACACATACCTTTCTCATATCTTCCTACGTATCTATGTATAATATAATTACAATTTATTCTTCATATTGATATTATTATAATAGTGAATATTGTACTTTATATATTTGGCAAATTCTTTGATTCAATATTTTTTTTATCAAAATATATGTATAATCTAAATTCATTAATTGGCATTCTTTTAAAGATTATCTTACTCCTTGTTCAATTGGGCTATTATTTGAGTTAATCCTTATTTATAAAAAGGGTTAAACATATGGTGAGCCTGATCTATGAGTCTTTCTAATGTCAATCCTAATGTGTGCCCTAACATTTTTTATTTTCTAATTTTTAAATTGTTTAAACTTATTTTTAAAAAATCATATTTATTTAAAATTTAAAAGGAATAAATTATGTTTAAAAAAATGAATACACATTAATTTTTCATTTTTTAAAGCATCATAATAATCATGGCTTCATGTATTTCATACATTGTTACATTTATCAAAATTATGATAAAATTAAATCCATAAGTTGGAAAAAATAAAGAACATTATTTAAAAAAATATAGCAATATAATCCCTCTTTATAATTATTATTGAAATACCATTGAGCCCTTATCTAGATTAATTAAGTGCCAATGTGCATGTTATCAAAATTTTGTTTCACCTAAATCTTATTCAAGTGATAACTACCATCCTACTCCCATTATTCATCCATGACTTATATTAGATTATATGGTCCATGTTATCATTATACAAAAAGGAAAAGGTGACCAACCTATTCAACCACATGTTAATATACAACATGTTCCTCCTAATCCTAAGCTAGTAATAAAATCTAAGGGGTATGATATTCTTAGAAAATTAGGTAATACCCATGCTAAGATATCAATGTTCAAAAGAATTATCTATCTATAAATATATATTATATAAATCCTTGTATGAAAAATAAATGCCAAGTGATATCAAATCGACTAATTTTATGGATAATATGAAAGATATCATAAATAATGGAAATATCATTACTTTTGACAACATAGATTTACCCTCAAAGGAAATAATTGATCAATATTTGCCTTTATTCATATAAATCAATATTCAAAATAAGGGAATCAAGAGAGTACTCATTGACAATGGACTAGGTTTAAATGTTTGCATCTTAGAATTTTCACAAATAATGGGTATTAGTCAAGATATTCTTCAAAAATCAGACATACATATCAAAGGATTTGATAATTCATTCAACCCATCCATTGGTCATATTACATTAGGTATAACATTGGGTCAAAAAATTATACAAGGTACTTTCCAAGTAATGTCTCAATCATTGCATTACATACATTTCAAAGGATTTGATAATTCATGTAACCCATCCATTGGTTATATTACATTAGGTATAACATTGGTTCAAAAAGTTATACAATATACTTTATAAGTAATGTCTCAATCATTGCATTATAACTTACTCCTGAGTAAACCTTGAATACACCTTATAGAAGTTATACCATCTACATAACATTAATGTGTAAAATTAATACATGATGGAACATTATGGACCATGCTTTTAAATTATGAGACCTTTAAATTATATAAAATGTTACATTTTGATATAGTAGAAGTTCCTCAAATAGTACCACCTAAACAATTTATTCCAATTGAAAATATAACAACTTATGATATAGGTCAATCAAGTAAGATAGATTATTTCTCTCATGATATGTATAAGGTATTAACTTCCAAAGTACATACAAATGAACATAAATATGGTTAATTTAATAATTATGCATTACAAAAGGAATTTGTGATATCACCATCACATGAAAATAAAATAGTTTAGTTTCCTTTATGGGTCAATTTTGAATAAAATGATGATAAGGTTTTAGATTATTATGATAGTGATGATGAGTTTACTCATGATATGACTAATGAAAAACTATGAGATATTAGCTTTGATCCACTTGAGCAACTCTCACATGATATATTCACTCAAGATACGTCATGTGAATAATGTGGAATTTTCTCATGGATCATCATAATTGATATTAAAGATCACTATAACACTGGATATCCCAAACATAACTATTTGTATGTTACATTATCATCACCTTATATATTTACCTCTTAATAAACACATATCAAACATTATATTAATCCAAAAATAAGTATCACCATTTGTAACTATCATCAATACATAGGACATGATACAAATCATTGTGAGGGATTGAAAAAATAGATTCAAAAATACAAAAATGAAGGTCTTATATAGATTATGAAATAATAATGACAAATATCCTTGATCTCAAAAAATTAAAACATAAAAATTACAAGGGGGATACTCTAAAATGATCATAATAAGAATATGTATCCATTATTGTGAATATCAATAGGAACTATTATGAGAATCTCAGGATTGATATTCATAATTGACACACAATTTACAAAATTTCATGTTTACAATAGTTAAGACATAATATGATGGAGTTAAAAAATTTCCCACTCTTTCTAAGATATCTTGGATACATTAGGTTACCTATTTCAAGTGGACCATACATGATTCTTACGGTCATATGGGTATTGGATCAGGATACACATTTGTTATTTAATTTTGGGAAACAATGGTTGGGTAAATTAAACACAATAATGAATACTACAAACATGTACCTTAACTTTTATTTTTAGGGTAGTGAGGTTCGTGTGTATCATGATGGATATGGTTATGAACCAATACTAATGGATTATGGTAACCAAATACAAGAAAACATTGAGGTGGCAATGAACTTTTATAAATGAGGGTTGATAAATTTCTCAATTGGTACTGTACCCTTTGATGATGAGGAATTATTGGATTAGTCATTTCTATAAAAATTCAAAAAAATCAAGCATATCAAAATTTTAATAAAATAATAATCAAATATTCAATAAGATATAAAAACATTCAAATAAATTAAAAATACAAAGAACATTTTACATTTCACATGTTTACTATTTTTATGCATATATTATTTGATTTATGTTACTAGATAGCATATAATTTTCTTACACATATATGTTTCACAGGTACTTGAGTGATTATATCCATGATACATATGCATGAAAATGGTGGACCTTTCTTATTACCATGTGTCACACTATATTAGGGGCATATTGGTTTTATATGATCAAGATTTACATAGGTTTTATTATTTTATGATCATTTCCATTGGATATTATATACTTACATTTACACATGCCTATACTCTTGTTACTATCTTACACAATGTAATTTGATATGATATTCTACATGAGATTTTTTTATAACACATGTATGCATGGAATAGTATGACATGTTTATTCTAGTTGATTCTATTTCATTTAATTCATCTCTTCACATGGATTACTTGAGTTTACTTATTGTTTGCTTATTTGTATTACTTGTGGAATTTTTGAACATGTTCCTTGTCTATTGGCCATAGTTCCCTAAATGTTGCTTTTCTATTTGGTGTGTGAACATTTTCATATGTCCTCATCTTGAGTGTGTGGCATTTAAACATGACTCTTATTTGTTGTCTCCTTAGACCCATGTTTGTGTAGATTTTGATTTCTCTTATGTGTGTGATTGATTTTATTTTGATATTATTATATTTTAAACATTTCCATACTCCATAATACTATAAACACATACCTCAACTTTTATTTTAAGGGTAGTGAGGTTCACATGTATCATGACGGATATGGTGATGAACCAATAGTAATGGATTATGGTAACCAAATAAAATAAAACATTGAGGAGGTGGTAATTAATTACTATAAATGAGTGTTGATACATTTATCAACTGGTCCTATACCCTTTGATGTCAAGAAATTATTGGATTAGTCCTTTCTAGAAAACTTCAAAAAAATCAAACATATCAAAATTATTTAAAAAATAATGATCAAATATTTAAGAAAATACAAAAACATTCAAATAAATTTAAATTATAAAAACATTTCACATGTTTACTAGTTTTTTGCATATATTATTTGATTTATGTTATTAAATAGCATTTAATGTTCTTACACACATGTTTCACAAGTACTTGAGTGATTATATCCATGATACATACACGTGCAAATGGTGGGCCTTTATTATTCTCACATGTAACACTACATTGGGGGCATCTTGGTTTTATATGATCATGATTTACATAGGTCTTATTATTTTATGATCACTTCCATTGGAGATTGTATACTTAAATTTACACATGCCTATACTCATGTTACTATCTTACACAATGTAATTTGATATGCTATTCTACATGAGATTTTTTTTAACACATGTATGCATGGAATAGTATGAAATGTTTATTCCATTTTATTCTATTCATTTACTTCATCTCCTCACATAGATTAATTGAGTGTACTTATTGTTTGCTTCTTTGTATTACCTGTGGAACATTTGAATGTATTCCTTGTTTGTTGTCCATAGTGCCCAAAATGTTGCTTATTTATTTGATGTGTGGACATTTAAATATGTCCTCATATTGAGTGTGTGGCATTTGAACATGCCTCTTATTTGTGGTCTCATTATACCCCTATTTGTGTGACTTTTGATTGTTCTTATGTGTGTGCTTGATTTTATTTTGATATTTTTATATTTTAAAAAATTCCATGATCCATATGATGCACCTTATAACTTATTAATTATTTTTAATTTGATTTTCATTGATATGTCTACTTTGAATTGATACTACTATATGCTTCTTTACTACATGATTCACATAGATAAATCATATTTGTCTTATCTTTTTAAGATAAGGTGACTATCACTTTTTCATTCCCCTCAACTTAAAAAGGGTCAATATCAGTAGGGGTATATCATAGATACATGATTACACATACACATAATTGACAAAATTAACATAATTTGATTAATTTTACATGATTCAGATATATACTTGGGATAAAATTTTATACATTTGGTATAAATTTGGGACAAAGTTTTTATATATGATCTACATAATATACATATTTTACATAGCATAGGTTACATTTTGACATATGCTTCAGTTTGAGACACATTTTGAGGTGCATATGGCATGCAAATGCACCAAATTACATATAAATTATTCACATTTTACCAATATTCATACACTAACCTACTAAAATGCACCATTTGATCTTTATCTGATGTAATAACCAAATTATTTAATTAGTATGATCTAGATTATGTCCTCTCTATAGACTTGACACTATTATTATTTTGGATTGATATGGTTACACCATTTGACTCAGGGTGAGATTGGATATATTATGTTAAATTTGAGTTGTGCAATTGAGATTTTAATCTCTAAATAGACTTGTCATGACTCTTACTTATATTATATTAGGGGCATGATAACATTTCATTTCCTCTCTTTACATATTTAAGGTTTAGTTGTGAACCTATATCTAATGATTCTGTAAGGAATCATCATTACCAAAGCAAACTATCTAGGGGCAACATGGTTGTATCGACACACATGTATACTCCTTCCTTGCTTTTTTTTATTTCAAGCAATTTTAATTATGCATTTTCATATTATATAACATGATCTTAGTTTTTGGTCATATACATACAATAAATTAAAATTGGTATTATGTAAATCAAGGTGTGTTATACACACATGGTACACATTTTCTTTCCTTTAAACTATTAATTTCATCCTTATGCATTACTATATTAAAGAGGGGACAAATGTAGATGCTTAAATATGGATTTATAAGTTAAATTTAAAAAAATTACACTTGAAAAATATCACTTAAGGCTTCACCCTTTAGTTCTAAACCTTCCTTGAAGCTAATAGGCTTGTCTTCACCATCTCACTTGGCCTAAATGCTTATCTTTTAGTCTAACATTGATATTTTGATTATTGAGAACACATGTAGCCCAAAATACTCTTGATTTATAATATATATCCTTCACTATTAGTTACAGCTATCTAATAACCTTTCATCTTCCTAAATGGTTATATTCATACTTGGATACTAACGTCAACACTATTGTCCCTATCCTAATACAAGTGTCCTTTCCTTCTAAACACTAAACTTTACAAATATTCATTTATGTATGAGTCATCATAAAAAAAAAATAACCCTTATGTGATAATAATTTCAAAAGTTGTTGTATAAATACAAGTTAAATCTAACTCATTATTCATCTAGTAAGCACCTCTCAAGATTATAATACATTACTAAAAAATAATTACATAATTAAGCTATTATGCCATATTTTTTCCTATTTTCATATCAATCATATGATCAATCATAATACAAGTCTAAAGCATTAAAATATAATCCCATGAGAAATATTTGTCAATTTACAAGCTAGATCATTGTATGAACTTACATATAGTTTATTACACCCTTATATACACAATCCAACACATAAGGGATAAATACATATGTTTGAATCCATATTCATAATATTATCTATGTAGGCAATACTCAGTGATAGAGGATGCTTGATATTAGCTCATATTTGTGATCCCACTAACCCATTTTTTTCAAGGTAACCTAACCTAGGGTGAAGAGCTAGTGTTTGAGCCATATTTTGATATCAATATCTTGTGTACATGATTTAAAGACTCAATCTAAAAGGTGATTAAAAAAACCTAGAAATAACTAGTGGAAGTTTAAGTAAACAATCAGTATTATGTATAGGACATATGCTATGAATTAAAGATAGTATCATTGATGCAAGTGTCCACAAGGTGACACAAGTTTTCATGTTGGATGAAAGCTAATTTTCAAAATTTGATGACCAGATTAGAATATTTAAACAATCTATTTCTAAGCCTAGCTTGTTTAGATCTACCTATGCATTAGTGTATAACCTAAGCATAATTTCTCCATTTTTATATTATTATATTATTAAATATTTTACTTTCTATAATTTTCACATGCTTAGATTCAATATTTTATCAAAATATCTTTATAATCTAAATTCATTAATTGGCCCACTTTTAAAGAGTAGCTTACTCCTTGTTTGATTAGGCTACTCTTTATGTTTATATTTACTTATATAAGGGTTAAAAAATTATATAATTTATTGCATTGGGAAAGTATTTTATAATACTCACAAATGGGGATGAAGTCAAAATATATGTGGGCATGGATATAATTAATTACGAAGAGATCTATGTTTATAATAGATGAGTGGTAAAACTTTACTGGGAAATAAAATCATCAAACCTTGGGGTTTGGAAATTGAAAGTGATTTATAAAAAATAATAGGGTTGTTTAATGGAAACATTTATTGGATTGTTGAAATAATTTCAAGGGGAAGTAGAAACACTTGTTGTACTAGGATCAATTGTAGCTATTGGAGTGTCTACCATGCTTATTGCAATATTTAGGACTTAATTCATGTCTAAAATGTCTATTGATTTAATAAAAACACTTGAAATATACATAATACTAAAAAAAATTACCTTAGGGATTGTATATGGAGAAGCCTTCTATGAGAACTAGACATCATACCTTACGAAGACCTCTTCCTCTGAGTCATCTCCAAAAGAGATATCTTCTACATCAAAAGAGTAAGGTAAATTCAATGACCCTTTAAATTCAATTAATTTTTTTACTTATTAAAGTTAATTTTTCAAATTTAATTATTTTTAAATTCTATTTTTGGTTTATGTGCTAATCTTCTCACGTGTAAACCCTTTTTTAGTGTCATTTTCTTTTGTGGCATTTGACTTAGTGAACCTTTTGTCGATAATAGTCATGTGATTAGTCATTTAATAGGTTTTGGCACATTATAAATTTATTTATGTGGGCCATTATTTGTTTTTAATCATCCTATTATATTTTTTACACCTTTTTTAATTATAGTATTTAGATAGTTATTTTGTATGTGACTCTTATGACACATAAATTAGTGAAATTTGATTCACCTTTTTTGCATTATTTACTATATATATGAACAAATATTAATTTTTTACACTTTTAATTTAATTTAATATCAAATAAAATTAAAATTCACATTAAAAATATTCATTTTTAATTAATTATTCCTACATCATTATATTTTTGCAACACTTGTGACACTTTATTTTGTTGAAATCTTTCACAATTTTATTACTTTGTGTAGAATTAATTTAAATAATTATTATTTTTTTACACTTAAAATTTAGTTTATTTTCAAATAGAGTATAAATTCACATTTAAAAATGGTTCAAATTTAAGCATTATCTTCTGTTATATTATCATTATTAAAAAGAATTTATGGCTTTACCTAACTTTGTATTACATAATCACAAATGCTTAATAAATTCAACTATAATATATGGAAAATTCATATTAAATAAAAATTTATGGCTCAAAATTTGTGTAACATTATCATCAAGATTGAAAAAGCTTCACCAGGATGATATGCCACACCTAAGCTTTTAAATGTATTTCAACAAAAATAGCAAAAAACCATGTTGATTATTTTGGGGAGTGTTAAAGATGAATTCTTAATCCATATTAGTAATCAGGATTCTCCTAGTGATGCTTGAAAACTCCTTAAATCTATGCATGAGGCCACTTGTCTCTCTAAAATTATTATTTCTTGAATTACTGATTACACATATGAAAGGTGATGAAAAAGTTGTTAATTTTTTTGTTAAAATTAACAATATTAAATATTATTTATATGGTTAAAATTGTAATATAATTTGAGATAAATCATTATATTTCATTATTTAGCTTAATATTCATGAAAATTTTCATCTCAATTTTGAATTCAAAGTACCAAATAGAGCAAGATAACCTTGACCTCACTACCCTGTCAGCTCCTCTAATTAAAGAAGAGTAAGTGATGTCTAATTTTGATTTTAAAGAGAATGCCACTCAAGAAATTATCACTCTCAACCCTATTTTTGAGAATAATGTAAACTATAAATCTAACCCTAATTCTATATAAAAGGCAAAAATAGTAACAAGAAATTTGGTAATAAGAATCATAAACCTAAGTTTAATGGGAATAATAATCTATGTGGTAAATTTGGTAATAGAAAGGAAAATTATTATTAAAAAAATATATAATTAAAAATAAATCTTATAAAAATAAAAAAGGGAAGAAAACTAATCAAAACCATTATAAGAATCAAAACCCTAATTAGAACAAATTTTTAATGTTATTGCTTTATATGCTACCTTGTTTTCTTCTAATGAGAATGAATGGATTTTATATAGAGGTACATCAAAACATATGAATTTATTATATTAAAATTTATCTGATACTAGATATATTTCTAAACATATTTACTTATTAGATAATTCATTCTTAGAAGCAACTAAGCAAGGAAAGACAAAATTTACAAATATTGTTATTAATGATGTTCTATATGTACCTAAGCTTAAAAAGAATTTTTTGATCTTGTTCTAAAATTTTTAATGATAAATTTTATTAAATATAAATATTCCATTAGAAATCAATCTAGTTCTTTGATTATTTAAGGATCTCAAAATAATGGTTTATACACTTTCACTACTTCTTTTACATGTTTTGTTTCATCGCATAGTAAGAATAAATCTCAATTATGGCTTGAAATATTAGGACATGTTAATTTTATAATTTTACATGATATGTTTTCTCTTAATATTTTTTTGTCTTCATTCTATCTCTTCCCATTATAAACTTTTGAAGGTTGCTTATGTGGTAATCAATATACTAATCCATTTCAAAAGAATCATGATGTGAATTCCTCTCATCCTTTATAATTAATTCATAGTGTTGTAACATGACCTCTTGAAGTTGTATGCCTTAATGGTTATTTTTATGCTATTAATTATATATATTATTATATTAGAATGATTTGGTCATATTTCATTAAAAATAAATCTAAAGTATTTTCTAAATTTAATGAATTTAAAGCTATTGTTGGAAATGTTTCTAATTTTTCTATTAAGATATTAATATATGATAATGATGGTGAATACATTAGTAAAGATTTTGATTCTTTTTGCATTAATTATGGTATTAAAAAGGAACAAAAAAATCCATATTAACCTTAGTAAAATGGTATTATTAAAAAGAAAAACCACACCATTATAGAAATGGCTAGAATAATGTTGAATTCTATAAATGTTCCTACGTTATTATGGGCCAAAACCATGAATATTGTTATTCATATTTTGAATAGAGTCCCTAATAAATATTTGCATTTTTATACACTAAAAATTCATGTATGTTCATGGTCAATTTCAATTATTATAATTTTCTAGTTACTTTAAAGATACTAACTAAATTGATAATATCTCAATTACACCGGTATTTGTTAGTGAAACTATTTAGTTTGATTCTTGAAAAATAATAATTGCAATTATATTTTAATAGATATATTGGTTGTAGATGATAAAGTAAATAAAATATACATTTTTTCCAAAATGATTAAATTTATGATTATTTTCAATTCATATCAGTTAGTATTGAAATAAATTATATGCATAACATCATGCTTAATTTGCCAAGATGATCATGTTTATTTATTGCATTTGGTAAGAATATCATTCTCAGTAAGTTTGGATCTTTTGTGTTTCAAATTTATAAGATTATTTCATTTGATTAGTGGGGTAAGTTCAAGTGTAGATTCTTAATTTTATAATGAGATATGTTATTACATTCAAAGCATAAATGGAGTTCATACTATAAATTAACTCTTCATCATTTACTTTACTAATCATTCTATTCATAAATATATGAAATTGTTTATTTTAGTCTTATATCTAGTTGCTTGGATGATTGTATATCATGCTAAAATTATCTATATTTAATGTATGAGAGGTTACATACCTCAATATTTTGATAAATTCAATTATATATCATTGGAAAATTAAAGCATAATAAACTTACAGATTTTTATTAAGATGCAAATTACAAAATGAATTATTGATAATAAGATATCTAATGTTTGGATAAACTTGGTATCATATAATATTACTAAAATTATTATATGTTCATTTCATGATATTTGGGGACATTCATCTTGTCAATATTGGAGATGTCCAATAATTAATTGCATACAATAATTTATGTTTGTCATTAATTGTGTAATTAAAGTAGTGAACTTGTTTGCCTAGAAATTACTTGATTATTTAAAATGTGCTTTACCATAGAGAAACATATGTCATATTTTATCTTTATGTATTTGGTTATTGTGATGCTAACCATATTATGTAATCATGAATCTACTTCTAGATATATATTTAAGTTTTGTGCATGTGCTAAAGTTGTATAGTGCTGAAAAAAAATCTAGTACAACACCAACAAACTAAACATATTGAAGTTCATGTGAATTTTATCTAAGATAAAGTACTCCATGGTTATATTTATTTTTAGTTTTGTGCTACATATGAATATGTGGCATATATATTCATAAAACCACTTATTTCTACCAAGTTTTTTCATTTTTATGAAATATTGGGTCTTTCAGAGTTTTCATTGAGGGGGAGTGTGCATGACAATGCCATTTTCTAATGGCCATGTGTTAATACCTATTATCTATAATTTTTTATCATTTTAAAACATTTTAAACTTAATTTGGAAGTTATGTGATTCAAATAAACTTTACATGAACATTTTAAGTTTTGTACCCATACATAAAAGCATACTTTTTAATGGAGGTCCTTATGTTATAAAAGGATCCAAACATGCTTAGTGATTATTCATGAGAAATTTTAGATGTAGTCTCATGATCATGCTAGCCTAAACCTAATTTTGATTATTTTATGGATAATAATTTATTTTGTTTCAAAAGGTGATGTTTGGCATGATGAAGTTTTTTAAATACTTCAAATTTGCACATAGTGTAATTTATTTATTAAGGTGACTATGAATTTTATCCCCACTTAGCATTAAGGGGGAGAATTATAACATATAATGTCTAAGTGGTGTTATTATATACCCTTAACATTTTAGGTAATTAAATATTTATTATTTATTATTTATTAACATGGGCTCAAAATCTCATGTAAATAAATAATAAAACATAAATTATTTATTATTTATTGATTATTTAATATTTTATTAGGATGGATGGACCCATTGGTTAAAAATATCACCTCCCTTTATTTTTAATTATAAATAGGGTTTTACCCCTATTGGTTATACACTTTATGCATTCAAACTTACTTGGGTGATTAACTATTTTTGTGTAGGTATGCTTGAGAGGAAGTGAGATTGAAGAAGGCTACGTATTCGGTTGAAAGTTTCTTAGTAAATGAATAATCACTTTGTGGGGTTTTACCTCTTGGAGGTTTTTCCATATTAAATATTTGTGTATATTGATCTAGTTATTCTATTATGCTTTACTAATTATTTTACATCCTATATCTATTTATTGTATTATATATACATTTCAAATTCTATCAAAATTGATGGGATAAGAGAATCAATAAGAGTAACCTACATTGTTTGAGGGGATGGTAAAATCCTAGGTGCATTTCATGTGACTAAAAGATAATATCATGGAATTGAAACTCTGGGTGGATGAAATCCTCAAAATATCCTTTTCATTTGCTCGTTAATCTCTTCTATGGATTTTTCCTTGTCAAATTCTTCTATCATATTCTTTAGAATCCCATCATATTGAATCCTCTATGTAACCTCCATTAACATATTAGTAGACTTCAATATTTTATAAACTTATATATCATACTTAACATTAATTAATATTAGGTCATCATTATATTAATTATGAAAATATGTAGATCTAACCTTGCCCTAGAGATCTTCCAAATGTTTAGTAACTCTCTTTCTAGGGTCCCAACATCTAAATTTTATTTCTTTAAATTTAAAAGATGACCTATGCGATATATACTTGTATAATTTGGGCCTTGTTGGAATTGAGTTATTACCTTGAGTGGCAATTTTTGTAAAAGGGAAAGTTTGATACTATTACAATCCCCATCTATATTTCTAGTTTATTGAAAAGATATTTCTTATTAAATTTATTTATATGGGACATCCCTTGGAAATAATAGAGGTTACACTATAACTCCTTCCACATTTATTACTATATGATTAAGGTAGAACCAATAATCACCATATTTACTTGAATAACTCTTTATTTCATCAAACATTCTTAATAATAATTTTACATTAATGACCTTGTACATAGTTGGGTTTAACCGGTAAACTATATTTTGTATGAAATATTTGAATTTATGAATGTGTAACATGTTAAAAACCTCAAAACCCTATTTTCACCCTTAGGTTTCCATGTAGGTGATCCTAAGATACTCATTATAGCATAACCAACATCAAGCAAATAGGATAAAATATAAGAGCTTCCACCATGACTAACCTGATTATATTATTATACTAGGTTGAAAATAATTATCTATTCTAAAGTAAATATATTATTATAGTCTAGGATCATTGATAGAAAAGGCACCCAAACTTCATCTACATGAGCAACGAATTTAGTTGTAAATAACCTATTCATTAAATCTATCCCAATTCTTACCCCTTGTCTAAATTTAGAGATGGGAATAGAGGTGAAATTTATTTATTTTTAAAAGTTTGAAAGTTTATTTTCCCATCTCTATAATATTTCTCGAACACCATGTGATTTGAAGCACTATGTGGTAACCTCTTGATTATAGACAATGTAAGGTTTTGGCAATTAATAATACTTTTTAAACCCAAATTTATTTATTTTTAAAAGTTTATAATCTTATTTTCCCATCTCTATAATGTCTCTCTAACACCATGTGATTTGAAGCACTATGTGGAAACCTCTTGATTATAGACAATGTAAGGTTTAGTCAGTTGATAATACTTTTTGAACCTAACACCTACTATATATGCAACTGCAACCTAGATTTTTGGTGCATACAATGTATATTTTATGTGAGTACCTATGGTGAAAATATTAAAGAGTACATATGTATACACACAACTAAATGTTATAAAAATCACAAATATTAAAAGTAAAAAACACATAATTCCTATCTTAAGAAAATTTATAATGAATACCTCCAATGAGTAAAGAGGGAGATAGAAGTGATACTTTCACATATTGATGGCAAAAGTGACCTTGATGATACTTGGATGTTTCTCAATTACTTCTTGGATTGTAGTTTCTTTTTCTAGAGACTACATGATCAAATGGGTAACACCTTACCTTTTCAACTAGATGATTTAGTTTGATTCTTAATCGAATAGATGCTTGATTTGTTGATTAAAGAGGTATAATGATAATAGGCTATGTGAGCTTGATTATTAATTTTAAAAACACTTCATTATACTTATAAGGATTTTTGATAATGGAGGGACATATGTCAATTTATATATTTTCTATATGAATGTGTACCATTGAACTTGATCCAATATCAAGGGTTGAGGATGAGTCAACTTCATCATTAAATGAGGGAGGTTGGGAAGGCATGGGATTACCTTAGGATTTGATTACTAATTGACATTTAGATTTGGTTGATTACTTTAGGTTTAGGGTGATTATATTTAATGTAAGACTTTAGGATTTGGGGGGATTGGATGATGTCATGGTGGGGGGTTGATGTGAGGATTTTAGATTTTATTTATTTATTAGATTGTGGATATTTTTATGTGCATGGAATTTATTATTAAGGATGTCTTAGCTAATTAACATAGGTATTTAACCCTAAAATGATCTAGACTAGGGTCATCTAAATACTAAAAGTGTATATATAAATGAAATGGAAAAATGGTGATAATAAGATATATAGCATGATAATTAGATGCTAAACTTATATATAAACATACATTGAATTTATTATGTTGAGATAGTCTAAATATGGAAAGTAAAACTAGGCTAGATATAAAAATGCCAAATAAGTGAAGTATGTAGTTTTTTATGATACTAATGTAGTTTTGGATCTGGAATAGGCAAAAATCAAGATGGAAGGAGATTCTAGAATAGTTTTCAGATTTTGAATTTGACACTTCTACATATAAACACTAATATTATCCTAGGACAATTGCATCGATGCTACTATTTGGGTTTAATGTAAGCATCTTGTATGGAATACTTATGGGATATGATATGACAACGTGGATGATTTTAGACTTTGTTTCACCTTCACTCTATTGTATTTAAATATGGCACATGGAATATCACTCCTTATGAAATGGCAAATCCCTAGTTTTCTATATTTATAGTGACCTAAGGGAAAAATGGTTTAGTGGGCACGTGGTGTTGATTTTCCTCAAACACCCTTTTATTAGTGGTCACTACCTACATAGAATAGTAAGAAGAGGGCCTTAAATTCATGTAGTTATCTCCTATGTGTTGGCTCATGTGTGAATCATAAAATATGTGTAAGGTGAGTATAATAGTGACCTAACTTGTAACTTAGAAAATTGGGATCTTGATTTACTCCTTTAGTACTTCAAACATATAAGTGTGTAGTCCCTATAGATAGTATGGAAATAGGAATAAATAAGAAAGATTTTGATTAGTTAAATTATCTTTGAATGCATATTGTTATTTTTGTTAGGTATTCATAGGTGTGAAATGAATGAGGATTGATCCTATATTTATATCAATCCCTTTGGAGTAATAAATCACATTAAAGAACTTAGGCTAACCATTACGATATGTTTCATTTGTAAATTGGATGACTTTAGGGCATCGGATACTTACATCAGGATAGGATAGTAATATTGATGATATTATATGTCTTGGATTTTAGTGTCCAAAGATTAGGAAAGTAGGTATAGATTTTAAACTTGTAGAGATGAAAGATAAGTAAGTTTTAAGAATTCTAGGAAAGATAAAAGACCTAGGTCATCAACATAATACTGGTCAGACTAAGATATATAGACCAAGGGACATATAAATAAATCAAATGTGAGACTTGAAAAAGTAGGAAAGGTAGAGAACTGAGATGAACAACCAAGGTCTATGTTTGCCACGTGTTCAAAACTGAGGTGCTATATAATCATAAAATATCTTTTTTTTAAACCCATATTTAATCTAGTAATTAAATTTCTAGTTTAAAGCAAAGGGATATGCACCTGGGTGTGTATGCACACCTTATATTTACATGTTCCCAACATGAGTGTTTTTTTTGGTGACTAACTTGAAACTAAGATCATGTTATAATATAAAATTAGTGCATATTATCTAGGTTGAAAGTAATTGAAATATATTTAAATTGAAATAATAAGGTTTTTGATTACACCTATGTGTTGATGTAACTTCCTTACCAATTGGTAAGTTATTTTGAAAAAGATGTATCACTGTAAGGCTCTAAAACCAAGATCAAGACAAATATAGATAAATATTTAAAGTTCATATACCCAAGGATATAGATAGATATATAAATATATAGATGGAGATATTGGAAGTCACATCCCCCCAAATTTAGAACAAAAGTGAGTTTCCACTTGGTAGTGGATATTAGATCAAACATACAACCCAATGATACTTATAACCTAGTGAGGTTGGATGATAAATTCCAACCTAAAAACTTGGAAATATTGAGTGATTTGATCACCTCAACCATACCAAAAGGTAAACTAACTACTATAATATTTTGGCTTAATAAAGTCTATAAAAATCTATAGGGTATTAGGAAAAAAAAAGCATGTGATGTGGTAACCTTAACCATAAAAGAGTTTTGGAATCTCAAACTGATTTGGATTTTGTAATACTAAGTAAAAATTGCATAACATATGCACCTTAGATATGTATCATGCTAAAACTATGTAGAGTAATAGTACCAATGTATATAATTATACCACAACTATGAATCTGAATCATATAGCTATGTGATTTGGCCAACTCAAATAACTATGTAAGTGTGCATGACATGCTTCTAAATCATTCCCCCACTATATATGGAGAAATTTGAGAATTGATATACTTACCATTATGGAGGAAATATTTCTAAAACATGTCCCCACTATAATGTTAGAGAGGTTAAATATTGAATAGGTGTGGAGACATTGCTTCTAAAGCATGCCCCACTAAATTTGAGAACTGATATAAGTAACATATACTAAATTATTATGGGTAACGTGCTTCCAAATCATGCTCCCACTACATCTAAGAGCTATGAATGTGTGGGAGCCATGCCCATGTGACATGCCCTTATCGAATCTAAAAATTGATATAAGTACCAATGTAGAGGACATGTTTCCAAAACATGTCCCCACTTAGTCTAAAAATTAATATAAGTACCAATGTGGAAGACATGTTTCCAAAACATTCCCAAACTATAATGTTGGAGATGTTGAATACTAAATAGGTGTGGAAAAAATGATTCCAAAGCATTCCCCCATTGAGTTTGAGAACTAATATAAGTACCATATAATGAATGTATGTCAACAACATACTTCCAAAGTATGCCTCAATTGTGTATAATAATTATGAATGTGTGAAATCCATGCCCATATAACATTCCCCCACTGAATATGAAAACTGATATAAGTACCATGTATTGAATGAGTGTGTAGAACATGCTTTTAAAGCATGCCCCCAATGAATCTAGAAATTACGCCAACTCTGGATAACATGTCTCTATGACATGCCCCTACTAATATTCCCCTATGAGGTGAGGTAAAGATAGTAACTAGTGTTTATCTCACCTCAAAATGATAATATAATTGTATAATATTTGAATGTAACCATGTTATAAAAGGGAATGTGTCTAGGTATATTTATCCTTTAAGTGCATAGAACCAATATGATTACATGTAATCCTAAGATGTATGATAAATATCATATTAACATATATATATATGTATGTATGTATGTATGTATTAATATTACAAGATCAACAAGAAAACAAGAACACACACAAGAGAACTCAAAAGTAAGTCAAAAAAACAATAGTCCAAGGATACCCCAAATAAGGGGTATGTTCAACTGTTGCACACTCAAAGGGACATGACTTAGTCAAATATCCATAAAATCAAGAATGACATATTCAAATGTCAATTAAATCATATATAGCTATGAGGGCCAAAATTAAAAGAGCATTTTCAATTTCTCTAACAAGGGATACAATAATAAGGCAAGATACTCAAGGAAGTGCATAAAGTAAAGCATAAGAAACTAACATAAACATGTCATAGTAGTCCATCAATCAAATGTGTTAGGAAAAGTATGTTAATTTTATAACATATAAAGTACCATGTGTAAGATTTAATCATGAATAATAGTCATGTGTAAATACATATGTAAGCTCAAACGTGATAATTTATAGTGATCATCAAATCATATAACCTGTGTATATCAAGATTAAAGAAGTAGATGCCCCCAATGTCCATATGACATGAGTAGATGGAAGTCTCAACATCCTAAATGAGAATGTATCATGTATTTTTATATTCATGTATCACACTCAGGTAGAAGTGTGACACATATGTGTATGTAGGAGTAATTTAGTATATCATCTATCAACATGGAACTAACACATGGATCCAAGGAGACCATAGAACATTTAAGTGTTGAAAGTATTTTTTGGATTTTTGAATGATTTGAACTTAAATTTTTTATGGTCTCCTTGGAATCAATGTGTTAGTTCCATATTGATGGATGACATACTAAGTTAATCCTACACACACATGCATACACACACACACACACACACACACACACACACACACACACACACACACACACACACACACACACACACACACACACACACACACACACACTTTTTTTATATATATAGGTATAATATATTAAGTCATCACCCTCAAAATGTGTAAGGCCACCTACAAAGGATTTTAATCTTTTTTATATCAATTTAGTACCAACATTTTAATGATTATGTATAATGGCTTACTTAAAGCCAATGGTGTAGGGAAATAATTATTTCCACAATGTTGTATGTAAATCTTTGTAACCATATGATGAAATTTTACACACATTTTTATAGTATCTAGCTTAGTACTTCACTCAACGAACCAAATTTGTCTGAAATTTAGTTTTAAATCTGGTTCATGTTTTTATATCTATATATTAGAAGATTTGACACATGGGCCATAGGCAATGGGTAAGTGAATGTATCCTCAATATTCAAGATATAAGGGAGAATATATTAGTTCATTTATAATATGTTCTAATTGTGCAAAAAAATTAGTGCCACAAATTGTATCCTACTTATTTGAATCAATTTTTGCTTCTATTTGGTATATCCAAAGAGTTGCTAATGTAAGTGCATATGAAGATGTGGTAAGCATAACACAAACTTGTGTTTTAATTAATTTAGGACCCCAAGAAATTATTAATATTATGTTACCCAAGGATTCCTTACAAGTGACCTTTTTTAAGTCATGTATTCCAAAACCAAGTTGTTGAAAATGCTTTATATTTCAAGTGGTTTTTGTTTTTGTAGTATTAACATTGCTATGCCAAAAATAAGCACCACCCATGAATAAGGTAATTTTTAAATCTTTTTGGCATGGATTCTTTTTGTGTTTTTAACTTTTAGATTCTTGCATAAGATATAGATCTTGGATTGGCCCCATATTGAGTAACATTTATGAACTAGTCATATAGAGATTAGGGATACCACAATTTTGTTCATAGTGTTCTTTAGATAAGTTATCTCCATCTATTGTGCGAGGGATAAAGATTTTGTGTTTGGAGGGAGATATGTTTAGTTCTTATGAATGAGTAATTATTAAGGAAGCATATTTATGCACATCATTATATAAATTATTAAATGATTCATATTGTTTATGTAATATCCTTTACTTTAATGGGGAAATAAGGAATCTACTAAAGAGAAATTGCAGCTCCAAATTTGTGGGTCTAAATGTTAGCTCATATGTTGTACTTTTGAATCGAATAATATAATCTTAAAGAGACTTGTCATCATGATTTTTGAAATTATGAAAATGTTCTAATGAAAATTTTGGTACCTTGTGGATATTGAAAACCATGAAAAATGCATCTTTGAATTGTAAGAATATATGTAGGGAACCCTTTGGTAAACTATAGAACCAATTTTGAGGCCCATCATAAATACTCATATGGAAATCTTTTAGAAATAGTTTATCATATTATTCCCATTAACAAAAATAATGTACATCTCTAATAATGTGGTTTAATAGGTATTTATGTCTCAAAAAGAGAGGAAATTATGGTAATTCAAAATCTTGGGGATAAGGATATTCAAGTATACATTGCACAATAGGTTGATTATTGAATGGGGTAAAATGTACATTATCATAATGAAAATCCTTTTGCATTTAGAGTATATAAACTTGATTTTGAAGGTCCCCAATAGTGGTTATCATAGATATTATATATTCTATAAGGATAGATGTGTTTTTTATGAGTGTTAGCATTGGTTTCAACCCACCCCCTCTTTTAAATCTATGCATATGAGTATCATCATCATTATGTATAACAAGTGCAAGTTCATGATCACTAAATTTATGATATTTTGATAATGGTATGGGATTTTTGAACTTTGGTAAATTTGGTGTATCATTTGAATAATTTGTTTCATTTTCCCTTTGTAAGGGTATAAAAATTTTATCTTTGGAAAAGTTTAGTAAGGTTACCTTTTTTGATATAGAATTAATTTAAAATGAAGGTAGGAAAAATCCATCACCCTTTAATAGAGGGATATTGTTTGGAAATGTAGGAATGTTTTAAAAACCCAACCCTTGTTAGTTTGTATTATTTATAAGAGAAATGGGTTACACTATTCCTTGCACATTTTTATTGACTAACATCCCTAGCCTAACCTATCACTATTCGCACCATACCCCCAACCAATTAATCAATTCCATCTTGGATTGTCACTCCCACTAAATTAATCCCACATAATTTTAGTTAAATAACCTATGTTAATTAATTAACACATATTTAATTATAAATCCCATGCACATAAAAATATACATAATTTAATAAATAAATAAAATGTAAATATTTTATTATTATATAGCACCTCAATATTATACACTTAGAAAATTTAGACCTTGGATGATCATCTTAGTTCTCTACATTTCCTTCTTCCACAAGTCTCACATTCACTCTATATTTATCCCCATTAGCCTTAATATCTTAGTTTGAATAGTATTATGTTGATAGCATAGGTCTTATATATTTCCTAGAAAGCCTAAAATGTACCGATCTTCTAGTTTTTCAAGATTAGAATATGTACTTGCTTTATGTCTCTGTAGACACTAATGTTCAGGATAAACAATATCATCAACATTACTATCTTGTTCCAATGTAAGTGTTTAGTGCCATAAAGTCATCCAATTTGTAAATTAAACATATCATAATGGTCAACCTAATTCATTTAATGTGAGTTATTAATATAAAAGGATTGATATAAATACAAGATCAACCCTCATTAATTCCACACCTATGAAAACCTATCAAAATACCAAAGAACATTCAAAGAGCATTAAATTGATCAAAAGTTTCCTTATTTATTCCTATTTCCATACCAATCATAGGTATTTCACATATATATGTTTTAATTACTAAATGTGCATACCAAGAGCATGATTTGTTAATTTAAAAGATAGGTCACTATTGTACTTGCTTTGTACATATTGTATGATTCACACACAAGCTAACACATAGGGGATAACTACATAAATCTAAGGCCCTATTCATAGTATTGGATATGTAGGTAGTTCCCACTAATATAGGGTTATTTGGGGTAGCTTGACACCATGTTTACACTAACCCATTTTTTTCCAAGGTCACTATGAATATAAATAACTAGGGTTTTGCCATTTCACAAGGAACGACAATCGATGACCCAAATCTGAATGCACAAAAATGAAGGTGAAGTAAAACCCAAAAGCATCCATATGGTCACAAATTATTTTAAAATTTAATTTATATAGGACACTTACATTGAACCCTAATAGTAGCATTGATGTAATTGTCCTATGCTGATGTTAGTGTCTAGAGAGCTAGAAGTGATAAATCTAGAATATGATGACTATTCTAAAATCTCCTTCCAACCTGGTTTCTACCTATTCCAAATATAGAAATAAATTATATTTATAAATTGATAACTACTTCACTTATTTTTCATTTTTACATATACCATAGTTTTACTTTGCATATTTATACTATCTAGGCATAATAAATTTAGGGTATGCTTATATCTGAGTTTAACATATAATTGGTCTGGTATAGATCTGATTATCACCCTTGTGCCATTTCATTTCTATATAACCATTTAACATCTAGATGACCCTAATCCATATAATTTTATGGTTAAACATTTAGTAAAAATGATTGAACTCAAATCCCTAAACATACCCTTTGGTATGCCTATTACCTACTTTAAACTAATATTAATTTACTTCTTATCTTTTATCATGAATAATATTGATTGTTTTGATTACTATGATTATGAAACTATATAATTCTCCTTAAATAAGGAATGAAAATTTATTAATCTTACATTATTCCAAGTGTTAAAGCTTGAAACATGAAATCCTTGAATGGTGGTAGTTGTTATGCATCTAATCAAGTCCATGCTCCCACCACTTCAAGATATAAGTTCATTCATATCAAGAAAGATGAAAATACTTTAGCCACACTTCCTATACCACCATTATATGACTTTTAAATTTGATACTTGCCAAATTATGTATACCAAGGTGAAGGATTGGACAAAAATGATCAAGGTATAACCCACCCTATATCTCTTAAACATATTATTACAAATAGACAAGGGTTTGGGTTTTCAAACACATCCTTGAGTCACCAAATAAAAATATAAATTTTACCAAAAACATGGGTGCATATGATCAAGTGGTTCCTTTATTTGATCATCAAAATGTAAGACAACTACATAAAGAGATTATGTTTGATTTGCAAATAAATAATAAGGGGGACAAGTCTTCAAGAAAATTTATTAAACCCCACTTTAATCTATAAATTAAATTTATAGTTTAAAGGAAAGGAATGCATACATGCGTGTATATGCACACCTTGTATTTTCATGTGTCCAACTTGAGTGATTTTGCTGGTGACTGACCTAAAACCAAGAGCATGTTATGGTATAAAATCAGTGCATATAATCTAGGTTTAAATTACTTGAAATATATTGAAATTAAAATATCAAGGTTTAAGAAGATGATTATGTGATGTAACCACCTTGCCTATTGTTAAGTTATTTTTAAAAATATGTACCATTATAAGGCTCTAAAATTGAGATTAAGACAAATATAGATAAATATTTAAAGTGCATATATCCAAGGAGAGAGAGAGAGAGAGAGAGAGAGAGAGAGAGAGAGAGAGAGAGGCACATAGACCCAACTTTGGAGAAAAATGAGTTACTACCTAGTAGTTGATATTAGCTTGACCGTGAAACCCAATGATAATTATAATTTGGTGAGTATGGGCGATCAATTCCAACCTAAAAATTTAGAAATATTGAGTGATTTGATGACCTTAACTATACAAAAAAACCCACCATGACTCTCCAATGTAAACCTGTAGAGATTCATGTATAAGTAGACTAATATAATACAACCCCATGAATACCTAGTCTTATCAAGTTTAATGTGATGCACCATATGATACATCCGATGAGAGATACCAACAATCCCATCCTACATAGCTGTAAATGATACCAACAAAACACAAATAAACTCCTATAATCATGGAACATAATGTCTTATAATGTTATCAAACTGAATCATACTATTTGATTATTCACTAGGATCCCTTTGACTAATGCCAACATATAATTTGGATGAAAACATCTAATGATAGTATCCAAAACTAGGAACTTGCATCAATTTACCATTGCAATTATATAGGACATTGATCTAGGAATCTGACCTCCTATGAAAAATTCCTAAAAACACATCCAAACTGATAAATTATGGATATTTTTATGTGCATGGAATTTATTATTAAGAATGTGTTAGATAATTAACATAGGTTATTTAATTAACATGATATGGGATGAATTTTTATGTATAGAATATACCAAATGATCTCACTCTACACCTTCCCTCACAATACACTTCTTTAATAATAATGGGTTACATTTCTTGTCAAAGCTTTCTAATACGTTCCTCGTGCAAAAACTAATGTTCATTTATTGGCCTTATGGTTTATTTGGTATTGATTATACTTATATAAGTTTTATTAATCCCCTCTCTTGTCAATCTACAACTATTCCAAATCTTCCCAAGACTCTACTCATTACTTTACACAACTCTATCAACTCTGCCAATAGGTTTTAATAGCCTTTTTTATGAAAAAACCTTTTGGTATATAAATATATGATAGTATCTATAAAACCTAACCACCAATTCATGTACACTCTATCCAAAACCATCTATTCATTAAGTTTCATGCAACAACTCAACATTTTTATAGACCTTTAAGACCTTTTTAGGTCACTGGTTACCCCTATTAGGTCTCCTAGGGTTCCTTTTATAAATAGTCATTTAAATCCATATATATATGTACATCTACACCAATAAAACTTGAAAATATATTCAATCTCATTTTCCTTAAGCCTTTCACAAAGTTTCATCTAAATTGCACAATGGAAACTCCTATTACCTTCAAAACCCTAGTCTAGGGTTATCACTACCCTAGCTCAACTGAGGGCTAAAAAAATGAAATAAATAATGTATTTAGAGGTTTCAATAAATTTTAAAATCTTATTAAGTTATATCTTTCCATTTTTAACATATTACAAACATTGGATTCACTTTTCATATCTATTATCTAAGGTTTACTTCTCAAAATCTATTTGACTATGTCAAATTAAAGATTGGCTACAGGTTTGTAATATGTATATGTGAAATAGAATTATTGAAAAGAAATAATAATGTTAAATAAAATTTAAACATGATTTATCCCTTACCTCAATGTCTTCAAACACTTTACCATTGATTCAAAGATCCCTTCTTTACAAGGAAAACACTTACAGTCTAATCTATAGTCTTTCAAATAACGAATAGGGTCTATTCTAGTTTCTAAACACCAAAATACTATTTTGGGCCTTCCTTCAACATTTAACTCTTAAAATTCACAAATTTATGTATACTCCTTGAAAATACAAAATGCTTTGAATCAATAACTATTCTTTCCTAGGAATAAGCACACTGACAAGTGTATAGTGGATGACCCCAAAATATGGGTCTAATTAGAATTTATAAGAAAAAATCCAATGATAAAATATAATCATGAAAATAATAATCTCAAAAATATTCCAAAACCTTTCAATAAACATTTATATCATTATCAAGTTTTCATTAGACTAACTATTATGTAACACACAGTCTATAACATTAAACAAATAATCTCATAAATAGGGCCTATTTAAGCATCCTTTAAGAAGAGGGGTATTTTATTGTGTTTCCTAAAATCTCACTTCAAACACATAATCATAAAACTTCAAATACATTTAGAGACAATTTCATCTTCATTCCTTCTTCAAAAATCATAACACATACAAATTAGCAACAACAGTAAATGACCTCAATAGGTATGTGTATATTCATTCATAAAAAAAAATGTTACAATATTCAAACTTACCATCCTATCTACATAAAAAAAATTCTATCCTTCTCCATACATCTATATTCTAATGTAAAAACTATCCCATATCTCATAACTAACTCCTAGACTTCTTACCAAGAGGCATAACTGAATCTTGATGCTTTTGACTATGTGGAGGTCCTTTTGGTCACATTAAATTTTATTGAATTTCACATCATATAAGACCATAAATACAAACCAATGACCATTTAATATACCCTCCATATTTTCTAAAACTTTTATGAATGTTAATACATCTACCACCTTCATTAATTTCTACAAAGTCCTTATACAAGGCTCAACAACATTCAAATTTTTAAATAGGAACTTTTGGCAGGAAAATGAGTAATTCAAATTATATTCATATTACAACAAAATAAACTACACATATGTACTCTTAATTACCTATAACACCTATAAGACTAATCTAAGATAGAAATGAAACCATCTTGGGGTCCTCATGGTATGCCCCTGCATCATACTACCATGATGTGAAATATTTTCCATATGTGTTTGAGTAATCCATTTGGTATATTTTGATGTTATAATGTAATGGACCTCATCATAAAATTTATTTACCTCCACTTACCTCTCATAGAGATAAACATGCTCTTGGACCCCACATTTAGGCCTTTTTTTCTTCATGTCCTCAATCAACATACATGCACACAAAACCAAATTATTAAAGAAAACATGTTTGTTTCCTTCTTATTATTTCCATGCATCTGTATACCAATCTTCATCCTCTAAAAATTGATCCATCTTCTCCTTATCTCTATCATTCATCACTTTTGCAAGTATGCATTCCTCTTCCTCCTTCACCAATTCTCCTTGTGCTTCCCATTTGACTTCATGCATCACTTCTTCTTATCCTTTGCATACCTCATTCTTATGTACATTATTGATTTGTTTTTATATATCAACATCATCTTGACTACCTTCACTCTCCTATATATCCATGGGCTGCACACTCATCTTCACTATCCCATCTCCTTGATTGCTTTCATGGGACTAGTATATATATTCTAACTCTTGGACATCCTTATCTTGTTTCACATTATATTTTAAAAAATTTAATGTATCTACTCTTTTTTTTTTAGCTTCTTTATCTCTACCTACATTTAGTACACAAAAAAATTCATTAGACACAAAACTTGGAGCCTGCATGGCTCTCTCTTGAGCTACCTCCTTATACATCTCAATCTCTAGCTTCCTCTTTACTTGTTTGGTGTTAATCCCAATCCACTTCCTTTCCAACTCAATTGAAATATAAAAAATTATTATACTATCTTCTCTCTTATATGCTTGGATTCCATGCTTGCCTTGACTACCTTCTTCTTTGAGCACTCTTTTAGGTTCTATTCCTTCCTTCATTTGACAACTACTTGTTGCCACCTTGAAACCTTGTTCTATCTCTCTCATTTCCATCTTTGTGGAATCACAATGCTACATATCAATAAATTCAAGACATCTTACCTTATCTTCCTTGGGTACTTTCACCAAACCCAAACTTTCCATAGCTCTACTCCAACATTACATCATAATTATCCTTTCATCTTTTCTATCTTCTTCACCTTTCAATGGAATAAGTATATATGTATTTCCATATTTCTTGATGGTGTATGTGTTTTCTTGACCATCATGTATGACATTCCTATCAATATTCCATGGTATCCCTAACAAAAAATGACACACATCTATAGGAAAAATATCACATAACACTTGGTTTTTGTACCTTCATATCTAAAACTCAACCCAACTTTGTTCACTTAATAATATTTGGCATCCTTTATGAACCCATAAAACTTTGTATGGTTCTATATGTGGCATGTTTTTCTATCCTAACTTCTACACCATCTCCAATGAAATAATGTTATTATTACTACCACCATCAACGACTAGGTTACACACTTTACCTCTTGTCTTGCATCTGCTTCTAAATAGGCTTCTCCTTTGAGTTGGTTCCTTAACTTCCTTCTACTAAAATAATAATCTCCTCATTAATAATGACTTATTACTATCATGAATTCTCTCCTCATTCTCTTCTCTATACTACTACATATTTTTTCTCATATTCCTTGGACTCTTTATTGCCCTATGCCCTTCTCTTTGGCAATTCTAACATTTCCCTTAAAATCTCTATATTGGTCCTTATATCATTAGACCTTCAAATCTTCTCATTTTTCAATCTACCAATGGTTTGATCTATCTTTCGTGTTGTTATACCATGCCCTCTTGACCTACTACATGTAATTGTAGTCTCCCTTGTACCACCTCTCTATTCTCTCTCCCATTCATCCTTACTTGTAAAGGTGCTAACTGACCTTGATACTCATCATCTATTTTTTATCTTTGTTCTCTCTCCTTGAGCACATATTCTACAGCCTCCATCATCACAACTAATATATCAATCAAATGAGTCATTATCCTAACCAAATCATCATCTTTCCTACTAGCTCTCTCCATGGAGCACTATCCTTGATTACATGTTCTGCAATGCACTTTAAAACACATTGTGTCAAATATTACATAATCCACAAAACCTTTCCCTTGATATGATACCAAAATGATGTAGAGCATTTACCAAATTATCTCACAATACACTTCTTCAACAATAATGGATTACATTTCTTGTCAAGGCCTTCTAGCACATTCCGCATACAAGAACTAAGGTTAATTTATTGTCCTTATGGTTTCTTTAGTCTTGATTATACTTATATAGGTTTCAATAATCCCCTCTCTTACGAATCCATAATTATTCCAACTCTTCCCAAGACTCTACTCATTACTTTACATAACTCTGTCAACTCTGCCAATAGGTTCTAGTAGCCTTTTTTAGGAAAAAAACTTCTAGTACAAACCTGTATGAAAGTATATATCAAAACTAACCACCAATGTAGGTATCCTCTATCCAAAATAATATATTCATGAATTTTAATACAACAAATCAACATTTTTATAGACCTTTAAGACTTTTTTAGGTCATTGGTTACCCCTATTAGGTCTCCTAGTGTTCCTTTTGTAAATAGTCATTGAAATACATACATATAGGTATGTCCATACCAAAAAAAACTTGATAATATATTCAATCTCATTTTCCTTAATCCTTTCAATAAGTTTCATCTAAATTGCATGATAGAAACTCCCAATACCTCCAAAACCTAGTCTATGGTTATCACTAAACCTATCTGAACCAAGGGCTAAAAAAATGAAATAAATAACATTTTCAAAGGTTTTAATCAACTATAATAGCTTCCTTAGTTCTATCTTTCATTTGTTATAAATTTATAAATAATGGATTCACTTTTCATATCTACTAGATAAGGTTTTCATCTCAAAATCTATTGACTGTGTCAAATTAAAGATTATCTATAGGTTTGTAATCTATATATGTGAAATAATATGCTTAAAAATAAATAATAATGTCAAATAAACTTTAACCATACTTTATCTCTTAACTAAATGTCTTCAAACACTTTACCATCGATTCAAAGATCCCTTCTTTACAAGGAAAACACTTACAATCTAGTCTACAGTGTTTTACCCAAGGAAAAGGGTTTATTCTAGATTCCAAATACCAAACTCTTATTTTGGTCCTTCCTTCAACCTTACACTATTAAAATTCCAAAATACATGTATAATCCTTGAAAATACTTTGAATCAATAACCATTCTTTCGTAGGAGTAAGCACACTGATAGGTGTATAGTGGATGACACTTCAAATAGGGGTGATAATAATTTATAAAAGAACATCTAATGCTTGAATACAATCATGAAAATAATAATATCAAACATATTCCAAAACATTTCAATAAACATCTATATCTTTATCAAGTTGTCATTAGACTTATTATTATGTAACACACAGTCTGTAACATTAAATAATCAATCTCATGAATAGGGCTTATTTAAGCATCCTTCAAGAATAGAGGGGTCTATTTTGATATTTCCTCAAATCTAAATTCAAAAACATATAAACCTATAAATAAATTTAGAGAAAATTTCACTTTATTCCTATTGAAATAATCAAAACACATACAAATCATCAACAATAGTAAATGACCTTAACATGTTTGTGTATGTTCATTCATTCAAAAATAAGGGTTAGAATATCCACACTTCCCCTCATATCTACATACAAAATTGTCTATGCTTCTCCATACATTTATATTTTAATTTAAAAACTATACCATATCTCATAATTGACTCCTAGACTTCCTACTTAGAGGCATAACTGAATCTTAATGCCTTTGACTATGTGGAGGTCCTTTTAGTCACATTACATTTTATTGAATTTCACATCATATAAATTATAAGACCATAATTACATACCAATGACCATCTAATGGACCTTACATATTGTCTAAAACCTCTAGGCATGTTAATACATCTACCACCTTCATAAATTTATCCAAAGTCCTTATATAAGGCTCAACAACATTCAAATTTTTAAATAGGAAATTTTGATGGGAAAATGAGTAATTCAAATTCTATGCATCTTACAACCACTTAAACTACACATATGGACTCATAATGACCTCTAAAACCTATAATAATAATCTAATATAAAAATGAAACCATTTTGGGGTCCTTGTGAGATACCTCTACATCAAATTTGTTGGGATTAACAAGGCCAAGATGGAATTGATTAGTTGGTTGGGGGAGTGGTGTGAATAGTGATAAGTTAGGCTAGGGATGTTAATAAATGATGAGATTAGAATGCATGGTAGGTAGGAATAGTGTTTTTCTAACATCATTAGTGAATAAGGTGATGATAGGTTTAAATCAACAGTGAGGTATCCAATTTTATGTGTATACAACATCAATAAAGAGGAATACATATACTTTAGGTACTATTTTTTGTAATCCTAGTACTTTTATGGCTTTTAAATCATCTAAGTATTTCAATTTATTAATTGATAAGTGTCATTATTTTTATAGTCCTTTAATGATTAAAATTCTTCAAATTTTTAAATAATGGGGAAAATGTCCACATAGGATCCTTGAGTCACAAGCCATGATTTTTTACTCTTGGATTGCTACATAACATAATAAAGAGTAAGCTTGATTATAATCTAGATAGGCCATTATAATCACTATTTAGCATTAATTTGATTTTGTATAATGGTTGAGGGAAGCCAAGAGTTTTAAGTGTTTAATTCTATAAATATTTTAATTTCCAATGTTAGAATGGAGTTAAGATAATTAGAGTCCTATCAATTTTCATTGAGTTAAGTTTATAATGGATAATACATAATAATTAATTTACCCTCAATGGTCTATGATGACCATATTTATTTTGGACTTTGATTTGATTTTTTATTAAACAAGGTTAATATATGGGTTAAGGGTCTCATACCTAGTACAAAAAAGACAAAAATAGACATGAAAGACTAACAAAACAAAAACCAATAGAGTATTAAAAATCAAAAAATTAGTCACAATCATAATCCACTAATAAATTGATGTCAAAAATCCTACCAAAAGACAACAAAAAACTATAGATCAGGGAATTAATAATCTAAAACATTAGACTCTGAGTAGAGTATCAATTTTCTGATCCTAATATTTTTATTTTGCTTCTCCCTTCCTCTGGTGTGATTATAGATACCTTTCAAGGATTTAGTGGCTTCCCTCTTCCTCTTAAGTCATGTGAATCTCATTTCCACCTTTTCTTGGCCTGAATACTTCATTTCTTCTCCTCCTCCTCCACTCTAATTATTATTTTTTAACATGTGGGGAATGACCCACATTTCTTCTTCCTCCTTCTAGATATCACCCTTCCCCATTAAAAAAACACAAGGTGTCAACAAAGCCTTCAACTTGTAAAAATCATTAAAAAAAATTGAGCTCAGAAGCCTATCAATAGCCACCTTCATTTGAAAATTTTGCATGGATTTTTCTTTTTCATTAGTTAGATTAAATTTGAAAGATACATTACCCATGTTGGTAATAGGTTTAATATAAACCAAAAAACTCTTTTGGCTACCTCTAGGATGAAAGTCCCCCAAAGTGTTTTCTTCACCAAACCCTTCATTCTTCCCCTTTTTGGGTTCCTCTTCAATTTTTGATAAATCCTTACTAACCCTATCATAATGCTCCTATTCCTTTTGTATTTGTATGGCCTCTAAAACTACATTGATCTAGAGAGGTTTACCCTTTTGACCATTAATGAAATGATACCCTGATGTATGATGTCCATTTAATGGTTGCTCTTAAAATTAGTGAGATATAATTCAAGGGACTTCAATAAAAATAAGGTAATAGTTATGGGATGCCTCTAAAATGATTAAGGAGGAGGAAATGATGAGAAAAAAACATAATGTGATTTCCCTTAAGGGTAATATATTTCATGACCCAAAGACCAATGTCTGGCCATTTCCTTAGCAGATCAACCCTAAAAAATGCTTTTTGATAAGAAGACTTGGGTTTTTTTATTTTTTGAGCTATAAAAAATGTTGAAAAAATCATCTTTCCTTTTCTTGTCTTTGAAATATTTAAAACCATTACAATATATACCTTTAATTTCATCTATGATTTATTTAGTTACAATTATTTTTAAACCATGCATACAAACCTCCTTCTCCTTACATCCTCTTAAAAGGTCTTGAGAAATCATTGTGTCATGGCTGAATATCCTTTCCATGAAGTTTTCAAGTCCTCTCTTTAACATTTTTCTCCATAGATAGGGATCTTATTTAACCTCTGCATAGGAAATGGGTTTGACCCTATCATGATCACCTCCTATATTGGTATTTTTATCTTCTCTATACTTTCTATGAGTGGGACAACTAGCTATCAAATACAAAAAGGCCTTACTTATATTTCCCTTAATAATAATAGTAATTAAAATGAAGTATCTCTACTCATGTAAGGCCTTAAGGTATAATCTATCATGATTTTAACACGTGTTAAAGCTACTACACCCATGATTATTATATTTATCAATGATGATGATCATAAAATCACACATTAGAGTGGGATTTATCAAAATGATTGATAGGCATGACATCAATGGGAAAATCCACATCACTTTTCTAGTATCTAAGGGAGTTAGGTTTGATCCCTAAGTTCACCATCTTTTCATCACTTTTGTTTCTTTCCCTATATACATGGCCTATAGACACACCCTTAAATGAAGTTAACAAATTTTTATAATCTTACATTATGTTGGTTATCATCTAGGAAGATTAAGAGGAGCCCTTTAAATAGTTAATAATGTTTTGCATCTCCTTCCACCTATATGTTTTCCAACCCCATCTTTCATGTAAGCTCAATCCCCCACCAAGTTACCATGGCTTCCACCAAATGATTAATTTGAATCCATAAAGGTCCTTCATATGCTACCAATAGATTTCTATTAGAATCTTGAATGACTCTTCCATCTCCTATGGGACTAGGATTCCCTTTTACCTCTCCATCAAAATTCATCTTGTATAATAGAATCAGAGGGAGAATTTACTTTATCTTCATTTTGTCAATACTCTACTTTTAAGATTGGGAAGGGATCACAAGATTTAATGAAAGTAAGATCAGAGAAAAATAAGAAGAAGGGGATTCACCAAAAGAAGAATCATAAGTTAACCAATTCTCCTTGATATAAGCTATTATCTTCTTTAAAGTGGTGATAGGGATGGGATTTAGGTTATCAAAGATGGCCAAATTTATTGAAATATATATTCCCCAAAAAATATGAGAGAGAGATAAGTTTCACCAAAATTTTAGGCTGGAATAGTCCCAAGGTGCCTCCCATTGGTAGATTAAATCTTGTATGGATCCTGAAAAAACCCAATAGGAATTAGACAAATTGAAAAATAGAAATAGTGAAAGGATAAACAAGGAAGATATGTTTAGAATATTCAACTTCCTTGTAGATAACACACTTGTTAGGAATTGAAAGTCCCTTTTTTATTAAATTATCAACCATTAACATTTTATTTTGGGCATTCATCTAATAGAAAACATTAATTTTGGGAATAAATTTTTCTATCCATAATAAATTCCATTTTTCCTCTAAATCTTCTTTATCCCATAAAGATATATAACTAGATCTAACAGAGAATAGACCATTAGGATTTACCATCCATATAAGATCATCATCTTTAGGAAATATACTAATGTGAGTATTTTAAAGTTGGTTATTTAAACCTTATAAGAAAAGAATTTCTTATTGGTTCAAGTCTTCTTTATGAAGTAACTTCTACCTTTTACTACCTTCCACCTCCTACCAATAATCTCATAATTTGTGACCTATAACCTCCTTAAAGTAATCACTCAATCCCACTGTAGCTTGAGAGGATCCAAGTAAGAACAAATTAAGACATAGATCATCCCAAAAATTGATTCTATTAATTTTCCATTTTATCCCTCTTGAAATAATATCCTTTCCTTTACTCAAAGCTTTCCAAAAAGTTGAACAATTGATAGGTCCTTTAGAAAGAAAGTAAAAACCCTCCCTAAATTTCAAATACTTCTCTTTAATAATCCTCATCTATTGGCTATATTCTTTTATCACCCTCCATCCTTGCTTAGCCTGTAGCTATTGGTTCATATAACTCAGTCTCATTAGACCCAAGCCCCCCTTCCCTATAGGTAAACAAGTTTTTTCCAAGAGATAAGTCAAAAATTGAATCCATCTTCCATGCCCATCTAGAGGAATTTCTTATAAAATTTCTCTAATTGGTCCACCACTTTTATCAACATAACAAATAAGGACATAAAAATAAACTGGAATACTCTGTAGAGAGCTCTCTAGTAATTACAATTTTCTATTTTGGGAGATTAGATTGCCTTTCCATCTATCCAATTTCTTCTAAATCCATTCAAGAAGAGGGTTATAAAATTTTTATTTCATATTTCCTTTTAAAAAATGAATGCCCAAATAGGAGGAAGGAATATTATTTATTACACACCCAATGATCCTAGAAATCTTCCCCTATGGAGTTGGTGGAGTATAGATGAAAAATAAAAAACTTTTAATAAAATTAACATTTTGACTCAATACTACCTCATAGATTTCAAGAATTTTCTTGAAACAATTCACTTCTAATACTAAGTCTTCTCCCATTATCATAATGTCATATACAAATTATTGGTGGGTTACTAGTCTAGTGTTGGGGGTTGCTTTAATTTGCTTGAATAATCTAAAATAACTAGTAGTATTAATGATTTTTCTCAAAGTTTCATCCATCAAAATAAATAGATAAGGTGATAGGGGATCTCCTTGTCAGAGACCTCTACCCATAGGAAAAAACCTTTGGGGACCCTATTAATGCTCACTAAAAACATGGGGGTAGATATGCAAGAAGTGATTACATTTTTGACTACCTGATTAAACCCAAACTTTTATAAGACTTTGTTAGAGAAATTCCATGAGACCCTATCATGAGCTTTGTTCATATCCAGTTTAAAGAACATTCCCTATCTATAAGATTTGGAAACTAAGTGTATAGTTTTGTGAGCACTAAAAATTCCATTTGATATCTAACTTCTAAAAATAAAATCCCCTTGTTGTTTTTCTATCAACTTGTCAAGAAGCATTTGAATTCTTAAAGCCAGACATCTTGTGCATATCTTATATAAATTAGAACAAAGGTTGATGGGTCTCAAATCCTTCAACTAATTCACTTCATGATTCTTACGGATTAGGACCAAAAATTTATTATTAAATTCCTAAAGCACTGTTCCAAATTTTAAAAATTTAGTGATAGCTAGACAAACTTCATTATGAATGATGTTCCAAAGGACCTAAAATAAAAAAGGGGGAAAATTGTCTATGTCTAGAGCTTTATCTCCTTCTAAAGAGAAAACTATGGATCTAATGTCTACATTAGAGGGTAGGGAAATAATGGATGCATTATATTATTGGTATCTAACCCCCTGAATAATATTTAAAACCTGTTCTTCAAGCTAGATATCCTAAGAGGGAGAAAAAGCCAAAATATTCCTATACAAATTAATAATTTATAGTATAATGTATTTTTAATATTTATACAAAACCCCATCTTATCCTTTTATTTATGAAATTAATTAATGCTAATGATTTATTGAGGCTAAGAGATGGAAAAACTTTGTGTTTCTATCACCTTTCTTGAGCCAAGTTTTTTAGATTTTTGATGCCAAAAGATTTCTTCCTCAGCTTCCAGATTGTGAAATAAGATTAAGAGTTCCCTTTCTTTTACTCGAGAGGAAATAATGGAACCAACAGTGTTAATTTCCTCATCAATTCTATGTAACTCTTCCTCTATTTTAATACTTTAGATGAAAATTGCTACAAATTCTTCCTTGTTCTAATCTTAAGTTTATGCTTGACATGTTTAAGGTTTATAACTAAGATGTACATAGTTTATCCTTGCACTATAAATGTCCACAACTCCTTCAGTGATTCAAGAAATGTCGGACTGGATAACCACATTTTTTAAATTATGAACATAATGCTCTTATGTTTATTTATTTATTCACCAGTGAAAATCAAGGGGTTGTGATCAAAGCCAAAACTGGGAAGAGAGGATGAATAACTATAAAATTATATATCCCACATCATTGAGACCAAGAACCTATCTAGAAAATTTTGAATAAGGTTTTCTCCCAATATTTTATTTGACTAGGTAAAAGGGTTTCCTTTCAAGTCGAGATCAATGAGACTTGCCTCTTTAATAAAGTCACTAAAATCCATCATATTGTCATTAAATTAGTAGAGTACCCCTTTTTTCCATTGGGGATAAAGGAAAATTAAAGTCACCTACCACCATATTGTTTGTGTCTTTGAAACATTTCCTAATCTCAATCAAATCTACCCAAAGTTTTTTCCTATCATTTTTGGTGTTAGGAGAATAGATGTTTATAAGGACCCACTCCACTTTATTTTGAATATATTTAAAATATATAATAATATGTGATTCAAATTTTAATAGAATCAACACCTCCAAGATAAGGGGATCCTATAAAATTGTCATTCTACCAAAATCTCCTCTAAAGATACTACTATAATTTAAAGCTTTATCCCAAATATTAACTTTGTTCTTCAAAATTTTATCCTCAGACATCTTGGAGAATTAAAATATCAAGTTTATGCTTAAAGACCATGTTTCTGTCAATCTCTATTTCATAGGGTTATTCAAACCCCTTATATTCTAAGATATAATCTTCCTTTCTTAGTGCTGGAGAAATATCTAAGGGTCATTTGGGTACCCTTTGCAACTTGTTTATCTATTTTAGATTTTATGGCATTCTAAATAGTTGGTTTATTAGTAGATTTCAACTCTTCTCCTACTTCAACTTTTTTCTTGCCCTTTTTTGGTTGAAACATAGTCCATTTGTCCTCTACCTTTCCTTATTTTTCTCACTATTCTATTTATTTCTTGTTGAAGAACATTGACCATGGGTAGGTGAAAAGGGCTTATGTATCCCCTCATTTCTAACTAGAATTAGCATGGATTTTGTAAGCAAAACTTTTTGTAGAACTAGATCCTCACCAGAAGTAAAGATTCAAAATATAAGAGTGAATTTGAAGCTTCATGACTGTCTTCAAAGGGTTCAATTTGAATATGAGATTAAGATGGATTTGAAATGGGGGAATTAAAGGCTACTTTAGCTAAAATATCTATCAAAAGGGGGAAGGCTAGTGAAAACTTCTCAATGATTAGATCAAAAATCACATCATAATCAATAGAATGAAATGGATCAAAGAAGGGGAGTTCATGTAGGACTCAGAATCTTTGGGGGAGGTGAATCCTTAGAAGAGGTTATAGAAAAAAACCTCTCTTTCAGGATAAGAAGAACTAGAGCAAGAAGGGAAGCAGGGTGGGAATAAGGAGAAGGGTTTGAGGAAGGAATATTAGGGATGGGAGCTTGGGTGGGGTGAGGGAAAGGGTTCAAATAAAGAGGTTTATTTACCTAATGGGGAGTGGGGGGACAAGGAAGGCTTCTTATACAGAGGATAATCTTCAAATAATGATTCAAGATATTATAGGTTTTCTAGATCTCCAAGTCTCTTTCAAACACAATCCTTTGATTCCAAACCCCATATTTAGATCTGATCTTAATGGAATGAATCAAGGTTTTATTTTTAGGGATGAAGACACAAAATCTAGTATCTAGGGATGAAGACATAAAATCTAGTAGCCCCTCGTAAGGATCTTGTAATCATACTTCCCATGACCCTACTCCTCCCTATGATTACAAATCAGCTCATGTGTAGACTAACAACCCATATTATCCTATTTAATATATTTATCACTTGTATAAACCCTCTCTTTATTTGAATATAGATCCCCTTCACTTACATGGCTTCTTTGCATGCCTACAAACCATCTAAACACCTCCTAGAGCCCTTTTGGGCTCCCATTAACCACCCCAAAGGATATGTTGACCTAGGTCATGGATTTTAGAGGAAACCCATGGCCTAGGCCACATGTTTCCTTAAAAAATCCATAGCTTAGGCTGTAGCCTGACTAGAATGTGTGTTTTTGGCCTCTAACGACCAAAAATGGCTAGTTTTTGGTCTTTTGTAGATTGAGGAAGCCCCATATCACTCTATTTGTTCCATTTTCTTAAGATAATTCATTATTATTCTCTCTATTTACTCTCATTATTTCTTTAATCCCTGTTGATTCATTCTTGGCACTTTTGATATTGATTGGTGATAAAGGATCCCATATATTATTACACATTAACTTGGAGACTTCATTGTTACTTCCAGTTATTCCTATTTAATTATGGCTTGCTCCTAGCTACCATATTTGGCATTTCACCAAATTTTTGCACGTATTTGGGTCTCTTATATCCTTTTAAGTTCTCACTTCACCTCCTCCTAGCTATTTAGACATAGGTTTGGACTTGGTTTTACTCTACAACCCTATCTTCCTCCATTACTATCTCAAACTTGGATTCCTAGTTGGTAGAACATCTACACAATATTTTTGAGCTTGATCTAAGGTCACTTTATTATGCAAAGTTAAATTACATTATTTTATCATAGTATATATTCTACGTTTTTTCATTTGCATGTTAATTTAGCTCATTTTTTATATGTTTTAGAGTAGTTTCTAAAGTTTATGCACTCTCCTAAACCTAAAAACATCTTTCCCTTTGAAAATTTCTTTTATTGCTTAAATTTATTGGTTGCAGATCATTTTAATTCTTGGTATACTCTCCCATGTTCAAATAACTTGATTTTATTGACTAAAATGGCATTCCTTCATTCATTTACATGATAGAGATAGTTTCATTTGGACAAAGGCATTAACTTAGGTTTATGAAATTATATACTATCCCTATCTCTCTCTCTCTATTGAAAACATCATTTCTTTTCCAAAATCATATTTTAATTCATAGGATTGAATTCTTATGAAATGTGTTTTAGGCTTGTTAGTGTTATCTTGTCCAAATAACTTCCTTTCTCATTCTTTATGCATTAAATTATATGCCCTTTATTTCTTTATTTATTATGGTTATAGCCATTAGAGATACCTACATCCTTTATTTAGTTGATAATGCTATCCCTAACTTGGTTTATTAGTTTGACTATATTTTGGTGTAAAATGGCAAACTGGATAACCTCTATAAGTCACAAATATCCCATAACATCCCTAAGCCTTTTAGCCTTTTAGCCTTATAGGTGTTTGCTTAAGTACCCCATGTACCCCCTACCAAACCCTATTGGGTCCATTCACATTCTTGGAGCTACATTATGTCATACCTGGAGGGACCTCACATTTAGTCTCATTCTAGTTCTATCCTCTTTATAACGTTCTTAGCCAATTCCCCTCTGATAGTCATAAGGCTTTGATTTTAGTTATGTTTTATCTCTCTAGTTGTTTGATCTTGATTTGGTTTTGTCCTTCTTCCTGTTGGTTCTCTGATCATTTACCTTTTTTGTTTTCACCCTTGTTGCTCTTATTTCATTGCATTTATGGCTAGCCTCCCACCCTTGGGACACCAATCCCATCAAATTTAGGGTCTCATCCTTGAGCTCAATAATGAGTAGGCTAAGGTTGTAATGGAATACCATAGACACCATGGGACCCAAGAGGTGACCACAAACTAGCATAGTGACCTTGAACCTCTCATGTTCCATAAGGAACAAGATTAGAAAATCCATAAATAATGGGCTCACTCACCTTTCCACTAGTCTAAGTATTAATTGTCCAAGGATACCTCCCCAAGACTTAAGTTCAAGTTTCATTCACTTGTTAGGAGTGATGATCACCCCTTTTATGATTGAGGCCAAATGAGCTATGTGAGATCATTGATGATTATCATAGATGGCTTTAGGTGAATTAAGTGTACCCTTTATATAATTAAAAATGCATCATGTCTATAAATCAATCCTAACTTAGAGAATATAGATCATACCATACACTTTTTATTGGGGATACATTAGATAATTAGGAATATGACCAATATGGGGATCTACTATACATAATTAGGGGATCTCTTATCACAAAAAATAATGCTAATGAGGGTTCCAAAGACTCTAATTAAGAATAATCATGTAATAACCCTAAAGGAGTCTTACTTTTTCATATATCTCACTAAACTAATAACAAGTAAAGTAAAATATAATCTAGTGCTCACCAAAGATTATGGCACAAAGTGGGGATAATAAACAACAAAATTAAAAATGCATAAGAAAAATATACTCACATCAATGTATATGGAATCCTAATGCATGGAAGAGAAGTACAAATGCATATCTATATACTCTTACAAAGGAGGAACAAAGTTAGGAATACTTACCTTTTAAGATGAACCTATCGAGCCTCAATCTCTCCCTTGGCCAAGATGTTTTACAAAAGGTTGTTGTAGTATGTAAGGATGATAAGGATAAATAAAGTCTAGGCTACACAACCTATCAATGCATCCAAAAGACTTATCTATAAGACAAGATCCATATCTCCAAATAAAGTATGAAATCCTAAGCTTTCTCCTCAAATAGAATGGTGGATAAGAAAATGTTCAATAACTCTTACTTTTTCTCTTCTCTAAATAATGGAAAAATTAACTTGTATATATAGGCATATTTAACCCTAAGCCCTTCCAAAATTGCTAACTAATAGGGTCAACCCAGTCAACCTAGCACAATTATGGACAAGAATTCACTAGGTCACGGGATAGGTATAACAAGAGTTGACCTAGACCCTAAGTGAATTTCACCCTAAACTATACAGGGTTGACCCCATCAACCTAGTAATGTGAACAGTCAAAAAGGGGCTAAGGCTAGGAAAAGGGGGACAAAAGGTAGAAAATGGATAGAAATTATATAATAGAGAAGAACAAGCTTAGGGATAATGTTTTTAGGAGACAAGTGTGTAAATAGTAAGTGGCAAAAGGGATAATAATCTTACGAATCACCAATGGTCTACCCTCCCTTTTCTCGATGCACTACTTAAGGTGTGCACTCAAAAAGATTGAGACTCGATGGGTTCTTGAAAGATACAAAGTTTTATTAAGTGATAAAAGTTTAAAAATATTATGTATACATCTTACCCACTCAAAGCTCATAACATGTCATGTGAGTACATGAGATGGTTCGTCAGGAATAAAACATGATAACACATAATGTTGATGGTAAGTAAAATGTAGTAAGGAGGAAATAAGATAAATGAAAGTATAAAATTGAAAAATGCATACCTTTACTTACCTTAGTGTTGTATGTGTGTGTGTGTGTGTGTGTGTGTGTGTGTGTGTGTGTGTGTGTGTGTGTGTGTGTGTGTGTGTGTGTATATATGTATGTATATATATATATGTATATATATATATATATATATATATATATATATATATATATATATATATATATATATATAAGTAGATTGCAAGAGAAGTGAAGGCATCCAAATGTGAAGAACATTAAGCAAACCTATAGATATTAGTGAAAAAACTATCCAAACTTCAAAAAAATTTGGAAGATATGCATATATTAGTGGAAATAATTATGTATATCGTCATGATTTTTAAACATTTTATGATTCAAAAAATGGTTTAGTAAAAATAAAGATATGATCAAAACAAGGAATCTAATGTAAAATATTTGAAAGGTAAAACATTGTGAAAAGCAACTTTAAATAGGGAGAAAGGGAAGTCATTTTTTATTTTTGACTTATGGGTGAGAGAAAAAGAGCTCTGAGAGACCAAACGAGATAGGATAGTGAGGAGACAACAGTTGAGATGAGAGAGACTCCCAATAGTGGTAGCAGGTGTATTAAAGATAGGAAACTAAGAATCTTAAACTTGTTTGTGAATATTTTATTAAAATTAAGTGTTTTTTTAGAAATGTGTGATTTAGAGAAATTATAGGAACTAAAATGAACAAAAAAAAGTTTCTAAGGATAATAAAAACCAAATATGGAAATGGGTTTGAATGGATCAAAGTAATATCTACTAGAATTCATTTAGTATTAGAAATGAAAGGGGTCAACAAGCATAAATAAATAGGTCAACCCAGTCAACCTAGTAGGTTAAAATTTTACTAAATCTATACTACCAAACTAGTATGTGTCAATTTAGTTTGTTTTTCATGTTGTTGATTTAGTACATGACTACTGACCTAGTAGAAAACTCCACTATGATGACTTAGTACTAAGGGGGGAAAAGTAAAGGGTCAACTTATTTTGTTAATTCAACATGGTCAAAATGAATATTTTTGGTCAACCTAGTGTTTTACTAAGTGACCAGAATAATATGGAAATGTGTGAAATAGCCTGAAAGAGTGCTAGAAAGGTTGAGAATGGCTGACTAAGGGATAAAAGGGATGAGTAGGCTAAAAATAGGTTGAATTTATCAAAAATGGATAAATTAAAGTAATTTAGGCTTTTTTTGTTAAAATTTTGAAAAGAATGTATTTTGATTAAAAATGACATGGAGAATCTAATACATCTTTTGTTGTTTTATGGTTACATGGGCATTCAAGATTTTGGCACTTGGTGGATGTGACATGGATCCCATACCTCTTAGATTAGTTATCAGTTAAGGATCAAACAATATTGATTATATTAGGTTTAGGAGGGATTGTAAATATGTGTAGGATCCCATTGAGTTTAGATTTGATAATCATGTTCTTAGGAACCTAGGAATGGTTGACTAACACATTAAGGTAGGAGGTGGATGGGGATACCATTAAGGTGGGTATCACCCTAGAGGACATCCATGTGATCTTTAGACTACCTATAGGAGGTACACCCATGGTCATAGGAGTACTAGATGGATAGGAGGAGAGGAGAACCTTAGCCATATATGTAACAAGTTTAGAGAGGATATATCCTAGATCGAGAGTTAGATTTTTTGATGTTTATACCTCTAAAATTATAGATATTCAAAAGGTGGTTATAAGAATTATTATAGTATGGGTGTTGTGTCATAAGTCAGATGGTAAGGCATCACTATATGTGATAGCCTTTGGAGCATGGGATTTTATATGATTTAATCTTTGTCATTTGGGTACATTTTGTGCATGACATGTATGGGATGTTGTCCAAATGGAAAAATTATATTAGGCCTATTATATTTCTGAGTTCATGGATAAATGAGAGGTTCCCTATGTATTAGCTAGTTAGGTTACCCCATGTGGTTGATGATTAGTTACCTCGGGCACATAGGTGATGGTAGGATCAGGTATCATAGGTCTTACTCTATATGATAGCATTGTAGATAGTTAGGTAGGAAAATATCATGTGGAATATTTATGGGCACATTTATATGGTATGGCTAAGCTTAAAGATAGCGATACTAGCATTGGCATGGACATAGATTATAGGCCACTATACCTAATGGATAAAGCCACATCTGGTGGCTTGTATACCAAGATAGTTAATACTCCCTCAACCAACAATGCTGATAGTGATGCCCACATTTTGGGCTAGGTATGTGAGATATTTAAGTTGGAGATGAGGATTAGGGCCACTAGTCGCTAGACTAATAATCAGAATACATCATGAGAGACCATGGAGTGGGTGATCATGATAGGTATTAGACATAGAGGAGATAGATGTAGGAGTGTTAGAGGTGACACCACTAACACCATAATAGGAAGAGAAATGACCACCTTGGTCACATCATTGATGAATTAATTAGCATCAGGAGAGAGTAGAGATAGTGGTCATCCTAGATGACCCATCAGGTAAGCTAGGAATAAGTTGGGTGATAGAGAGACCACTTGAGTGTAGCTTGAGATGGGCATGAGTGGTGATTCTAGGATTTGATTTTTTGAGACAACCTACATATGAGGTACTTAAAGGATGTGTTGATGGGGAGATCATGCTTGATGGTTATTCATATGGTGATATGGTGGTAGGTGACACACAAATAGGTAAAAATAGATGGTTTAAATTTTTATTAAGTTTATTTGAGATAGACTAGAGATATATAGATATATTTTGAGATATATCAATGATCTAATAGATATCTAGTTTTATTTCTGTATATCCTATAAAGGAGGAGACCGAATGGGGATCTTAAGTGATGGGATCACTCCATGAGATCTTCAACGATTCATTGACACCCTATGACATTATGGAGGATCTTGAGATAGAGTCTAACCTAAAAAGATAGATTAGAATGGTAGGAGAGGTAGCAAGGCAAGTATGGCTACATAGAGAGGAGTTATATCCATCAAAAAGTATGGGAGTGGGAGAGGCACATGCATGACAAGACTTGACTCAAGAGATAGCCACACATATGGTTACCATAACCCAAATGGCATAGGTACATACACAACTAGCATAAATATAATCCCAGGTGGATAACCTATAGTAGTAGGTGATAGGATTGAGATCTCAAACAACATCTTTATAGAGTAATAATTAGAGGGGACAGTCTAAGGCATATATGGAAAGCATGGATAGGCCAAAAGATAGATAGGATATACCCCAACCATATAGCTAGGATGATGAATATTATTGTACTTTATATTGAAACTCATGATATATATAGATTTCTCATGTTGATAGTTGGATGTTGATTTTATGTTTTTGTATTATGTTTCTGGTTGTGGATGATTGGATATGTTTATTTTTAGGACATGTATTTATATTTTCTTGTATATGATATAGGAAATATATGAGTTGTGGTTTCTTTTCTAGCATTATGTAAGACACATGTATGGTTAAAAATAAATAGGTAAAAAGACTTGGTAAAATATAATCACTCAAAAATGTACTACACACTATTTCCTATTGCAAAATTTTTATTAACAAGAAAATAACTAAATATAAGAAACCAAAGGGTGGTAAACAAGATGGTAATTTTTTTTAAACCAAGATAAAAATTGACACCAAATCAAAACAAGTAAGATCACACTAAATCACAATGAGAAGTATGAAAATATTGTAATAAAGTGGAAAACATGTGAAATAATAAATGGTATAAAAATAAATCAATTAAGTTATTCAATCATACTAAATCACATTGGGAAATATAAAATAAAAAATAAAAATAAAAATAAAATTGGAAAAAATGGTCTTAAATTTGAGAAGTACGAAAAAATCAAGAAATGGTTGGATTCTTAAATGCAGTAAAAAACAAGAAGATAAAAGTGGGAAAGAGTCACCAAATAAGCATAAATCATACTAAAACATGCTATTAATCATGTCAATGACATGTAACTTCATAATCAATCACATCTTATCTCATATTTGACACATGTAATTTTAGATTGTTACTTGGATTATTGGAAAATTTATTGAGGAAGGCCAAGTCCTATCCATGGTCTTACAATGCAACTCAAAATGGGAAAACCAATGAGGTGTAAATAATGGGAAAATTTGGTAAAAATTTATGTTGGTAATAGAAATGTGATTTTGTGTTAATTTGTGAGGAAGGTTGGGCCCTATCCATGGTCTTACAATTCAACTCACAAATGGAATCCCTAGGGGAGTGATCAGTGAATAAAATAATATTTCTCAAGAGGAAATATGAGGAATGTAGGGTGTGAAATAAGGAATTTAAAAATTATAACTTATGCATCTTATGAGAAGACCTTAGGATATAAGAGGCATACTAAGGACATGAGAAGACAGTCTGTGACTAGTGACCATCAATGTACAAAGGAAACCTATTCACTATAGACACAAAGTTGTGTAGGAAAATAAGAATGATACTAAGATCAAATCATGAAGGTATATTAGTACAAGAAAATTAAAATAGACATATTTTCCCATGATGTGTTCCCCATTCCTTAGGATGCCTTATAGAGCCATCAGTCTACTATGAATATTGGGTACTTGCATAAGAAAGTACGTATCACTAAAACATTTTTATTATTATTCTTTTCTAATCTATTATCCTATCTCACCCTAATAGACCTTGGATTTATCATGAAGCCAACTATGGAATTTGATCTTTGACTAGAAGAAGGCTATGTGATATGAATCACATATTTTAGTGTGATTTGACTTTTAATAATTTTAAATGTTTTTTCCTTTTGTATCATTGACTTTTTTAAATGATTTGGATTTTGGATGTTTTTTAAGATATTTTTTCAATATTCCTCCTCCATAAGGACTTAGAATGATCAATCATGATAGATAGAGTGATATATATGAATGAGCTATAGGTTTAGGCTAAAGGAAACTAAGTGACCAAAGACAAGACTAACTAGAACACATAGGTTTAACAATGAACCAACATGTTATCTCAAGTTTCAACCATGTATATGCCTAGTTTGTAAAAATGGAATAAAGGTAATAAAGGAGATACAAATTAGACTAGTAAAAGGAGATTATAATGAGATTAAATTTTTACTAACTGATCACTTGGTAGATAAGGAATGACTAAAGGGAACAAAGTTTTTATAACCAAATCATAATGATAATTATCCATGTATATAGAGATAAGAAAGAAAATAATCATGAAAATATAATAAGGGTGTTTTTAAGAAATAGACACAAGAAAAATAAAGTAATGATAAAGAAGACATCCATAGGAAAACATAAATGACATTATAATCAATATAAATTACAAAATCAAAGTCACCATGTAAGATCAATAAGAATTTTTAAAAATGTCAAATGATATAACAAATAGATAAAGATAATATTGGAGCACACATCCAATCCAAATGAAAATGTAAGAAAACCATGTATGTGTTTATAAGTACTGATAAATTTTCCCGCACACATTATCCAAAACATCTAATAAGTCTCTATGAAGTTGAATGCAAACTATAGATAATGTCTCATCTATCTTCAGTGAAAATTGGGAAAATAATTCACATCTAAACTTCTAAATAAAAAAGTTAGGAATGATTTATGGATCATGATTACGAGGGATATCAAACAAGGGATGATCAAAAGAATGCATGGAAGCAAAATCTATGGGAGATGAAGGAATCACTAGTGGGGAAGGATCCATAAGTGAGGGACTCATAGGTGGAGAAGGATTCAAAGGTGAGGGAATGTCCATGGGTGAAGGATTCATGGGTGATGGATTTATGGGTAGAGGAATAGAAGGTGAATCAGGGACCACAAGAGGGGATGGAACCATAAGATGTGGAACCATGGGAGAAGAAGGGGAAGCCTTATTATTAGAATGACTTGTGGGAGGAATGGTAAAAGGTGCAGGAATAATTAAGATATAATCTTTAATGTGTTGTTGAAGGATATGACAATAATCAATATGATGGGTACCACTTTGGTGTCAAAGATAATACATCTCTCCATACATAAGAATATACGTAGTTAGTACCTTTAGGGGAGGTGTGGCCTTATCTAAGGACTAAGGGGTACGAGGATGTAAAATATTTATATATTATCACAACTTGAGATTATGCATGCATGATGATTATTTATGCCATAAAAGCAATAGATACATTGGTGATTAAAATTAGAAGAGTTACTCATAAGAGGATGTGTAATAGAAGTGAAATTAGTTTAGGAAGGCTCATTGGCCCATTTAGTGGGAAATGGATCCATCTTCAATAAAGGAAGTAAACCATCACCAAAAGAAGGTGGTGGTGGGGAAGGGAATAGACTAGGTTTAATGGAAAGAGTGATAGGATCAAAATAAGGATACAATTAGCTAAAGTGGGAGGATAAATGGAATATAAATTAGGCTCTACTGATGGAGAGAGGGGTGGGGTATATATAAGGCCAAATGAGATTTGTATGCATCTTGGGGATAAGTAGGCTATAGGGTTCATATTACCTATCAAAGTGATAGAGCCTAGTCATAACATAATCCATAAGCATAATCCTACATGGTTCTTCAAAAACTAGAGGTATACACACCATCTCTACCCTGTGATAAAGAGGAAAAATGCTAAAATTAGGAACTGTATATGATAAAATATGGGAAGAGGCATTAAAAGACTAAAACAAAAAGGAGAAATAATGGATAATCTCAACATCACAAGCTTGAATAAGACCACCTAAGAATAGATCATCAAGGTATAAACATCATCATAATTAGTTATATGAAGATCAATGATGTAATTAGGGATGAAAATGTCATCCAATGAGGTGTGATGAATGGAATTCTGAATCTTAGTTAAGATAACAAGGATGCCATCACAAAGAGGTTTATGAGAATGAGGTTGCAAATAAGTGGGAAGTGGAGATATTAGATGAGGTGAGAGATTGAAAGTTTTAGTCTTGAGATTGATCTCATTGGGCTCATCATCATCAAAATCTAAGAGGTTAAGGGTAATATTCCCAATGATTTTCGGATGACCATTGTAACCTCAAGTGGAATTGATAGGAATGTTGAATCATTGAGACTCACAAATAGAACACTAGGTAAAGTTTCAAGAGTAGGAATCTTGAAGACACCATAGACTTGGAATTTTTTTAAATTCTAAGGGTTAGTGTCACCTTAAATCCTATAGTTCCATTATGAGGGAATTTAATGCATTGGTAGGTGGAAGAAGCAATTTCTCTCATATAGTAAGTGTATGTCCTACCAAGTAGGATGTTGTAAAATAGAGGAAAGTTAAGTATCATCACCTTCACATGAATGGTGATAGGTGGGGTGGTAATGGGAATCTACACATAACCTAAATGAGGCATTTTCATTTTATCATATCCTTGACATGTGTTGCATGTGGATTTAATATTACATTTAAAATATCCAAGGTTTTTGATAAAATTGAGAGAGACAACACAAGTGTCATAACCCTCATCAATCAAGGCACATTTGAATTGGATATCACCAATTTGTACACTAATTAATAAAGGAGGATCATATACACAAAGAAAAATCTCATCATGATTCATGGAAGTGATGGGAAACTTGAGGGAAATATAAGTGTACATTATTTAATCAACATGGATGGGCATATCTTCACATTATTATAATATGTTATCTTTAGATCTAGATAAGGGTGCTTCCTATTCTATGAGGAGAGGATTAGGGATATTCATTTCAAACAAAAGTTTCATAAGATGGTTTTGATGATGTGGATAGGTCCTCATAATCTCAATAAATGTAATTTGGGATGGGATATTAGTGAGTTCCATGATAGGATCCCATTCATCATAACCCATAATAAGGTTGTTAGGAATAGGTGCATAATGTTGAAAGAGGTCCTCAAAAGGAGGAGCCAAAGTATACTGGAATTTATGTTTATAAGAGGGATAAGGTTTAGAATAATGTTATAAACTATGTTTAGTATCTAAATTAGTTGGTGTAGGTTAGATTTGATAATTATTATGATAAGTGTTGATAGAATCTTGAGTGTTATTGGTGTTAGGTAAAAAAGATGGAGAGATGGTAGAAGTAGAGTGAGAAGTGTTATCCAAGGGAAGAGTGGGATTTGGTTCATCAAAAATTATAAGGTCATCTTTCCACAACTATTTTAAGTGAGTTGGAGAGGAATCTTGGGTAACATGAAATGTGCAAGATAATGAAGGGTTGTAGATGCATTTAGGATTAGTGAAAGAAACCACCCTTCGTATATTAGTCATATTAACCACATTCTATTTATGAGTTGGGTCAATAATACTTTCTAAATTTTTGGTGAAAGGGGTGGGCTTATCTTGATTGTCTTGTTGGTTTGGAAGAGGGTCTTTATAGATGGCCAAATGCATATTAGCTTCATTCAAATCTTAAGATTTAGTATCAGTTTCATGGGATTTTAAAGAAATGTCATAGGCTTTTTCATGTTTTTGAATGATAGAATCATGGTAAAAAATAGGACCAAGAAGAAAATCCATAGCCAAATTAAATATTTTCCTACATGTCTCATATGAATAACCCCAACTAGTGTGAAACTAACAAAATTTATTAGGATCGTACTAAGATTTCATAGGATGAGTGGGACCAAGTTCTCATGGTAGAGGCCTAGGTAGATATTTGAGTAATTCATCTAAGGATAGAGGATTGTGGACATTGATGTTATTAGGTGAAGATAAATAAGGATTGATGAATTATTTAGAAGGGGGATTTGGTTATAAAGATTGGTTAGGATCAATAACTTGAATAGTGTGAATGATATCATAGGAGTCCATCACACCATTATTGGTAGCTGATGATTCTTGTTATTGAGTAATATATGAGTACCTGTAGAAGGTTGGGATGGCTAGAATTGATGCATAAATAAATCTTCACTTATAGCTTGGTTAATGGCCTCCTCTAAGGTATGTGGAGAGAGAGTGTAGACCTGATATTACAACTTGGACAAAAGAACATTGGTAAAGATATGGAAAAGGTTGTCATCAACCATGTTATGTTCATATTTGTTGGATAATGTTTTCCACCTTTTAACAAAATCTTGGGAAATTTTGTTTTCAAGTTGCTTTCAATTGATAAAATGGGCTAAGGTAATATCAATAAAATCACTAGTTTGGAATGCTTGGACTAGAGCATTTACTAAATCTTTTAAACTAGTAATAGAATGAGTTTTTAGTTGGTTGTACTAATCTAAAGCATTACCCGTGAGGGTTTTGTTTAAAAACTTGGTAGAAATGAAGGTATTTAATTTGACCTAGTATTTATATAGATTTGCAAAATTTGTTAGATGAAGAATAGGATCTGTTGACCCATTGTAAGAAATGGTAGGGGTGATACCTCCTACATTGATATTAGCAATTTGAGATGTAACAGGCTCATTTTGAAGATGCTTAATTTTCTTGTTGAAAAATGGATTTTGAGGGATAAGATTACCATGGCAAACTTAAAGAGGAGGTGGGGGAATATCTTTATTATGTGTGCCCCATGGCATCTATTGAGGGTGGGTTTAAACATGGATAAGGTGGTTTTGCATTCTGAACATTTGATTTTTATTATGAGCTTGAAAATTATTCATTTGATTAAGAGTTTGTAATAGAAGTTGATGGGTTTGAGTTGCATTATTGACATTATTTGAAGAATTAAAATTAGAAGTAGTGGATTGGGTACCACTATTAGTATTGGTAGTAGCTTGAGAGGAACTATTAGAATGTGAGGCACTAGTGGCAAAATTTTCTTATGTGGAAAAATATGGACTAGTGAAGGGATGAGAAGAGGAAACACTAGAATAATGATTATCATGGGTATCAAATGATGCAATAGTGGAATATTTGAGGAGAGTGAGTCTTGGGAGAAGCCCACTAGATGTAGGACCTACGATGTTAGTGGAAATACTAAGCATAGAGGTAGAATAAGTTAAATAAGAAGAATTCATGAATGGGAAGGGGTAAAAATAGAGGGAAAAGGCTGAGAATCAAAGAAACTAGTATCCCCAAATCCATGTGAGAATGTAGAAGAAGGTGGATGAGGCTCTTCAACTTGACCTCTAATCATGAGAAGGTAAGTGGTAGAAGGATCATTTCCTTGATGTTGAGAACATTTAGAGATAAAAAAGAGTATTTTAGGGGTATACTCTAATTTAGGTTGATCTTTAAGGGAGAAGAGAGGGTTATAAAGTGAATAGGAATGAGGAGGGGTCCCATAGTTCATTGTGTGAGTGGATATAAAAACACTACTCTCATCTAGGAGGGGATCCCTAAGCTGCTTATGGGAGACCATGTGAGGGTTGGTAAGACTCATTATATCCATTGAATTTAACTCACTCTTGTATTTAAACAATAAGTTTATGATGAATTATGACTAAATAAGTCAAAAGTGATGCAAAATCAAGGAAATAAGAAGTGATAGAAAATTTTACAGAAAATAGGGTCTAAAAACTATACAGAGTCGATAGGGTTAACTTAGTACTAGAAATAGGAGCTAAAAAGGTGTACATAATTGATAGGGTTGACCTAGTACTGTAGGTAGGGGAAAAATAGATAGTCTATAAGAGACTATGTCAAGCAAAATAATTATGTACTAAAATATTAAAAAAATTGCATGTAATTTTGAAATAATAAATGAATGGAAACACACAATCAATTGGATTAATGAGGTTGATCCAATTGAGGTACATAAGACAAAAACTTGAACCAATGTTGGCTAATGAATTTTTTTGCAATACAACATACGATTGAGAAAAGAGAAAGAAATCAACTTGGAAAGTAAAAGCTAAGTGTTCATCTTGAATGTTATTAGATTATTAGAATATGATGTTAGATGTGATAGGGAATTGGCTATAAATAAGGAACTAGAAAGAAATATATGGATGGTTTCAAGACATTTATGTTGAAAGGGATCTATATTGGTAATGGTACTAGATTGATATTGGGGCCTACCCATCACTTCACACACTATAGTGATAAGGGTGTTATCTACTTGGCCTATATACACCATTAACCATGTGTTTATTCTTGGCCATAAAACTAAGTTAGTTTCCCCGTTGGTGATGAAATATAGGTAGGTAGGTCTTACATAGATAATTATTAAAATACATTTTAAGATTATGTGATTTAGTAGTGTGTGCATAAAAGATAAAAATAGTGAAACTAAATGGTATAATTAAAAACCACGTAATTAGAGTATGTGATCCATTTTAAGAATGTAAATAATAAGAAATGAAAGTGTGAGATAATTACTAGCATATAAGTGTTAATTCTAACTTTGAAACATAGTACAGTGTCATTTTAAATAATAGTGTATGTACAAATTAGATAATAGAGTCGATAATGTCACTATTGTACTGTAAAAGCAAGGGTCTAAAAAAAATATGTCGATAGTGTCAACCTAGTTATTTATATAGAATACAAAACTATGTCGATAGGGTTAACCTAATTAACTATATAGGGGCAATTTTAAAGACTATAAAGTATAAAAAATAGAACTATAATGAATAACAAAAATGATATAAAAATATAGAAAGGAACCTTGGTGGGTTCAAAGATGTAGAGTCAAATGAGATTGTTGTTGAATTACCCTAATTTATACTTACAAATTATGCTAACTATGTCAACTAGGTTGACCTAGTTCTATAGTTCTCTATTTGTTGAAGACCTATAAAATGTACTATGTCAATAGGGTCGACCTAGTATGCTTTTTAGAATTTTTAAAATGTATAGATTTGATAGGTGTTTTATTTTTTTTTGGGAATCTAATTTTTATATCCTAAATAATAAGGGTCTAGAATAATAGGAAAAATCTAGTTTAATAGGGAAAAATATAGATTTTAAATAGGTAAATTTTCAAGAGGAAGAGTAATAAACTTATCTTAAATTAGGATGAAATGAATGATTATAGAGTTGGTAATTGAAAAGTGGGACTGGGAAATTGTCAAGAATCTAACCTTGGATTTCATTTCCTAATTAGACAGGAGCATTGAAATAGAACATCCTAGTGTCTAATGTTATAGTTCCTCCCTAACACTATTGTCTTTATGATTTAAGATTTTTTGATTTTGTTTGCTACGTTAGTGTGAGCCTTTATACCAAATTTCAAGGGATGAAAGTTAACATAACTTGTTGTAGGTTTGTTTGTCTTAAATACCTATATCTATCTACACACATGTAAACAAAAAATACATCAAAAGTAAAAGGAGTAAAATTGGGTTAAGGGAAGAATGATCACATGATCTAGAACCCCTATTTTCCTAACCACTACCTACATTAACCTCAAACTAAGGTCTCATATCAAATTTAATTCTCCCTTAGGGAATGTGCATAATTATCATGCATGATAGATGCAAGAATGACTTTCAACTAGGCCCTTCCTTGATCAAGCATGCAAGTATATGTGTGATGTAGAGAACCTAAGCTATACTATTAACTAATTTTTATTATGTCTAATATGCCAAAGTAGTAAGCGTTAGATATAAAATTCCTTGTTTAGTCCTTTATATAGGAGACACATTATTTTTATTTGGGAGTTTTATTTGCATTTAGTCAACATTAGAAAACTTAGGAATGAAAAAAATAAAAGGGGTAAGACTCATCTTGTAAAAGAAACTGACTATTAGAGATCCATTTGACTTTGGATAGGAGTGCTAAAAACTAGACACTCTAGGTTCTTGTGTTGTAGTCCAATTCCAATGATCCTATCTTACAGGCTGAGGACTAGGGAGTATAAAACAAGCATGGAAAACCTGACCTATTTGAGGTGGAATGACAGTTTGAAAGTCTCAGGGTGATTAGGAATGGGTAAAAAAATGACTCAAGGTTAGAACAAGAGCTAAATAGATAAAATGAAAGACATGGCTAAATGTGTAAAAAAATCATATTCTTTAGTTAGGGTCTCCTATGAAAGGACTATGAAAATACATGATATGTGTAGTTGCTTGACTAATTTAGGGTGTATACATTTCCACCCTTTTAATCTAATGATGTAATGAAATGAATTAATACAATAAAAAAAGAAAGAAGATGTGTACCTAAACTTACCTATGTGGAGATAAATGTGCTGAAAAAAAGGGTCTAACTTCCTGGCCAGGGAAGTGGATGGAGAACTAAATAGTTCTTGGAGAAAGAAGGAATCCCTAAAATGGATACCCTCTATACTAAATATCAATAGTTCTTAGAGAAATAAAAAATCCTTAAAATGGATGCCCCTATACCGAATCTAAATAGAAATGAGAAATTCTTGGAGGCCCAAAACCAATGTCTACCCTCTGTCCCACATAAACTCATGTAATCTGGAATGTGTGTATAGAAATTTTATGTTGTGAAAAGTAAGATCTATCATGCCCCCACTTTGAATAATCAGAAATAGAATTGAGAAGTTCTTGGAGATCCAAAACCAATGTCTACCTTCTATCCCATACAAACTCCTAGGTTTGGGTGATTTTATGGACCAACCATTGCATATGATCATGCGGTCCAACTTGGTGACTTGGGTATGCCTAGGTGTAATCTAAAAACTTTGGTAAATGTGTAAGTAGAAAAAGGCATGTTTTTCCATTCCAATTTATATAATCCTAGATGATTAAGAACATGAAATGTTATTAATTTGTCTTTTCAAGGCCAAATCACTACCTCTATCATTCAAAACTTTCAAAAATCTAGTCCTTACCCTTTTACAGTTGGTCAAACTGGTGGATTATGGTCTAAAAATATAAATTTTGGTCAAAATTTCAAAAAATGGGGTAAAAATCATCAAAAATGGTTTAAAAATTCATTTAATTATCCCAAAACAGATTTTAATAGGTTCAAAAAGGTTAAAATAGCTTAAGTCTAAAGTTTCAAACTTTAAAAAGGTCATTTGATATGTTAAATAGCCAAAAAGGCCCCTATTTCACCCCACACATGCCATTTTGCAAGTTTAAAACATGAAAAAGGTTCAAAATTATATTTTTTTCATGATAAAACGTGTATTAATTCTCAAACATTCCATTTCAAGTGGTGGAGAGTGAAAGTTAGTTTTTAAAAGAGGAAAAAGACTTTTTTTAACCTATTTTTCAAGCAATAGTATGGATTCCATACAACAAGGGTAGGGGTTATAATTTTTAGGTAATTATCAATATTCATCATTATTTTCATGTTAATTCGTGGCCATATAGGCCCTAAACCAATCCTCTTTTATTTTTTTGCTTATTGCCATAGAGAGACCTCCCTATAGGTTTTCTGATGTTATGGTCTGTTGGAGGAGGGTACAAATCTCAATTTTGGGGTGAAGAAAATATACTTAGAGGGATTATTGATGGTTCAGTTTTCAATAAAATTAGATTCTCTAGGGTCATGAGCCATTCAGTTGAAATCAGGTTAAATTTTACTACCTTGCAACTAGAAAGGAAACTATTTTTCTCCATTTTCTCCTCACCTAGGTAGAGTTTTAAGGAAATTCAAATTGTTCCAAAATATTAGGAAATTTGTATACCTTTACATTTCCTCCTTGAGGTTTTATTCATCCAATTAAAGGTCAAATAAATATCACCAAGTCAAATAGTTTAAATTTATAGTTAGCAAGCTTGCAAGGGTCAATTGTACGGTCATGGAAGGAGATGACAGCTTCAAGTTTTCAAGAAGTTCATGTTTTTAGGGTTTCCATCAAGTTTTCATGATTTATAATAATAATTATAAGAGTTTATTATTTTTTTATGGCAATAAATCCCATCTCCATGCTTTTAGGTGTCTCTATGTGCTAGTTTAGCATAAATTAAGAAATTTTTGCAAATTTTGAGGTTTTTTGAATAAAACTATGATTCAATTTTAGTCTCTTACCCTAGTCTAATGGCCTCAAAAGTCATGTGAAGTGGTTATGATGATTCCTTGTTTATTTTAAATTATCTTTTTGGCCTTATCTTTCCTTTAAGTGCTTATTTCTCACTTCCACCTCACTCACCCTATATCACTACCATGGTTTACCATTATCACTATGTTTTCACCTTCATTCCACCCTTCATCATGTTTTCTTAATCATCTCTCCACTTCACTCCACCCTCATACCAACCTTAATCCCTTAGTTTCATTATTTATGAGAGTCAAATATTGATTAAAGTGAAATATGAGCATGAGAAGAGAAGGTTGTAGACTTTGAAACATCTCTACAACCAATGCAATATCTCTCTACATCCATGGGAATGCATTATGATCCTTATGAGGAGGACTTCAATGAAAGGTAGGGCCTTCTTGGAGATATGAGGCCATCAATTAATTCATAAGAATGAATAAATTGTCATATTATTTCAAGATAAAGGTCATGTGTGTAATAATCAAAGTACCATATAGTCATGATGAGGAACTATAGCAAGGATACACAGTCAAGTGTGCTCACAAGGATGATATGTTGAGGTAAGAAAAGTTTTTTTTAAGATTTAGTGATACTACTTATGATCATGAGGAGGATACATGAGAAACTCATATATGGGTAGAATATAACCATGGGAAAGAGTATAGGAACCTACAAGCATCATTTATAGTCATCGAAGAGACTTACACCTGTAGAGGACACGGTCATGAGGAACATAATCCAAAGATTGAATGATAGTCATTTTATTAATGGGTATAATGACCTATACTATACAAATTATGTCATCAAGTAGTATAAGAGAGAGGGGAAGTGATCCATAGTCATATCCAATGACCCCTCTAGGGCTTATGATTATCATGATCTATATAAATGGAATGAACATAGCCATATACCAACCTTATGAGGATTAGACATGATATCAAGTTATTCATGAAGAGAGTAAACAAACAATACATGTTTCTCAATATTTACAAGATTCCATTCATATCTAATAAAAGTTAAGGAGGTAGTCATTAATTTTCCAAACTAACCACTTACATCCCTAAGACCTTTAAATACTCACCTGTAACCACCATACCTAACCATATTCTATGTTTGAGGTGAGGGAAAGGGTTGAAGTGAGTTATTAGGAGGGTTTTATGCTGAGGAGCCTATTTCATAAGAACATCAAAATACATGTGATATGGGGATTAACTCAATAGTCAGTTGAGGGTTTATAGTCAAGTATGAAATCAATTGAGACCCTATAGCCACCTAAATATCACCTATAACTCTAAAAGGTACCTATAGGCTTGTGCCCTGAAGGGAGACCTTTTGGTATAAGTTGAACTCTTGATGATTAAACAAGTGAGTAATGACTAGAAAGGACATAATTCATTTGCGAGTAACTACTTCATGGATGAATTATAAGGAAGGTCATACATAAAGTTCAATAGGAGCCTATTACAAGTATAGTAGCCTATAACCTCATGTAAATCAATCCTCAGTCAACTAGGGTTTAACAAGGTTTTAAGGATCTCATAGTTCATAGTTAAGAAGATGATATTGTGGTTAGAAAGATAATACATTCAAATAGAGACCCTCCTCATATCTCTCGGTGTCATTTTTTGGTGGAATATTGCACTTTGTCACTATCCGTACAAGGAAAAATCACCATAGTATGTAATTAAGTCATGTATGTGGAAGTCTACTTGGAATTTGATGATGGTTTATGAGTTTGTGTTTCATGAGGTTGGTCATAAGTTTGTAATTAAATGGATATCTAGATAATGGTAATCTATTTTTATATTTTGACATCATGGAGGTAAACTACAAACAATTACAAGTGACCTACAACCACCATAACTTAACCCTATAGGCTTATGCCTTATATGGGCCATTTTTGATAATAGGTTGAACTCTTGGAGGTTATAAAGAGGTGGAGTTGGATTCCTAAGACATGCTTGTTTTTTGAAATGAACTTTTACAAATAATCATGGAGGAATAAGGCTTTTCAATCTTAAAATGAGCCTAAAATCAAGGAAAGACTCCTATAGGTCTATTCGTAGGCAAAAACCTATAGTTAAGTCTTGATATAAGTGCTTAAAGACTATTTTGGCTAATGCTTAGTTGACTATGAATAAGTGAATTGAGTAGTATCCTCAGAAGGATTGGATGCAAAGTATGTATGGGATTAAGAGATATAAATGGAACCTATAGCCACCAAAATGAACCCTATAGTCAGTTCATGATTGCTTGCCTAACAACCAACTAGGTGTTTTGAGGTTGGAGACCTAAGGAAAATAAAAATCATAGTCAAGGATTATTTGAGGATTTTAAATGGTTTTTTAAATCTCAAAAAAATTGGAATAGGAAGGTGATTACCTTTTAATTTAAATGATGGAAAATAAGTATGTACAACCTTTACTAAGGCCAATATACTACAAACCCTACCTATAGTCTTAAGGATAGTGTGTATAGAGGGTTATTACATCATATAGACTTTCAAAGAGTTATGTGAGTTGTTAATAAATCATCATAACAATTTTTAAATCATTTAAATTTAGTGATTTTACTATTTCCATGAGGTATCTCAGACCTTTAAACATAGTTCGTACAATCTCCAAAGTGTGTGTAGTCAAGTACAGTGAAAGGAAAGTTTGTGGCAATGGAGGAAAAGTTGATGAATAATTGATAGGATTTGGGGAGAATTGTTTCAAAGGAGAAAATAATTATGATTATTTATGATTCATGGTGTAGGCAATTTTCAAACATAACACCCTACATACCTTAATAGATCCTACCTACAGCCACATAAGGTGACTACATCAAGCAAGGACACATTACCAATGGGAAGGGTTATTTTGGTTTGAGAACTTAAAAGAATGCATTGAAGGAGGTTAAATTTTTTTTTTATGAGAGTATATTCAATGTTCAAAGTGTTCACTTAGAACATAATGCAAATCATACCTACATCCATCAAGTGGAGGAAGCCACAGTCATGTGCCTAGTTTTGACTGGTGGTATATTGAGCATAGTGGACTAGGATGGTTTCATGGTTCAAAGTCACTTAAAGAAATTATAAAATTTTGAAACCATAACAAATACTAATAATAAATGGATATCTAAGACAAATACAGCTATATTCATCATAGTCACCCTACATCCATGTAGAATCAAGACCCAAACATAGTCATATCTTTGCAAATTGAGAGGTCAGAGAGCTTACTAACCAAGGGATAACTTATGAAATGAGTTAGGAAATTTTATGTGGAATTATAATTCTCAAATAATTATTAAAGGTTATAAGGAAATCATTAAATATGAATTAATATGTTAGAACATCAGGTGTACAGATTATGCTTGTATGGAGCCCTAATTACTTTGTTTAAGGGTCTAAGCATGCTCAAAAATAGGGGTAGAGGTTTTTTAAAAACTCTTTAAGTGACTATTGATCCATATAATGATTAATTTATCCTTTAAAATATATAAAAATCTTGAAATCACCTCCAAAACACTAAAACTTAGTCAAATATGCTGACAGTCCATGTACAAAGGTCAAAATTGAGGGAAAATTGAAGATTTTAGGAGCTACAAGTGGAATTGTGACCTCAAATTTTTTTTAAAAGGTAATAATGAATTGGATATACATATTACCAAGTTTAATATCCATTTGATGAGTTGAGATACTTTATATTTTGTCTCAGACGTTAGCCTATTCGTTTGAGGTCACCATTGGAGCAGACATCATTCTAGAATGCTATATAAGCTTATAGTGCTAGGTAAAATATTAATAAGAATGGGATTATGTTTTTACATCATAATAATACCTATAAAAAGTGTAAAAACTCTAAATTTAACTCAAACTATGCTTATACAAGAAAATAAGCACATGGGCTAAAAAGGCATTTTTTGAATTTTTAAGAAAAAAGGCCTTTCATAATATTTTGATATAATTTTACAGGTCACATATTGATATTTTAAGGATTTTTGAAGCTAGGAAGGAATTTTTTTCATTTTAGTGAAGTTTTTTTGCTTTTGTAGTTCTAGACACCCTTCCAAGCCTCCTATTTAGATGCTTGTTTCGTTCACCATGTGTGGAGTTTCGCTGAAATATATTAGTATGTCTTGAGTACCCCTATGTACTTAAAATTCATGAATAATTGAAATAAGTTGAGGGGTTTTTATTTATGAATAATCACTAAGAGTGTCGTAACCCAGAATGTAGTCAAATCCCCATAGGCAAATTTCATTTACATGGTAAATTTTCATATATTTTGCATAGGAAAATAATATTTTTAGGGATTTTAGGGGGGTAAATGTGATATGTATCAATTTAAATGGGATATTTGGAGGTTTGTACTTCATGAATCGTCAATTTGAAGATTCAACATTAAAACCCTCCTAAACCCCTAAAAAACTAGTTTTGATAAAAATCAATTTTATTGATATAAAATAATGATGGATCAACATAAAAACTTTGGAAACATCATGTAAACTTATAAAGGATTCCATAAATGTAATTTTTATGCATATATTTGTATAGATGAGGGCATAAATCATGTTTTTTGTGGAAAAAAGCATGTAAAACCAAGTACAGGGTACTTTAATGAAATATAATCAATGGAACTCAAAGCCTAAGACTTTTTATTCATCCTAAAATCTTTAGTTGATCAGAAATCATCCTAGAATTTTCCCTACCAGCTCAATCAAAATGTCTAGTTTGTTGGAAAATGGAGCAAAATAAGCCTAGTCAACCCTGTTGATTGAATGGCAAAGGTTTTCTCATCAAAATCACATATTTTATTATGAATAAAGTTGTTTTAGGTTTAATTCATGGTTTTTTAGGTTTCATGGATAATTATTTTAGGTTTAATGGTGACCAAAAGCACAGATTAGCCTTTAGGCCTTTTTGGTCTAAATGGCTTAGTTGATCAATTTGTCAAGTTTAAGTTTGGCATTGGAATTGGTCATCAAGGAGTTTAATTTGATCCATTTTCATGCAAGGAAAGGATAATTGGGGTTGACTAGTCTTGAGATCTAGTTGACTAATTATCAAGTGTTGCATTTATTCTTGGTTAACATGTTATTCAAGATTTTTAAACACTTCCAATTCATATTCAATTGGAGTTCCTTTTTGAATATTGGAATAGCATCATGTAGGGAGAGGATTTGACTTGTCAAAATTGGGCCCACCACCTTATTCTTATGCCAAAGTTTGAATATCATGCATGTTTAGTGGAGCTTGAAGAAATTTGAATATTTGTTTAAACATTGTAAAAGGAGTTAGTCTTGAGTTAGTCAAGCAAGACTAATCCTTCTCCCTTTTCAATGCCACATTGGCTTAGGTTAGGTTTTTAGACATATATATTGGCTTTTTGAATCCATTTTTGATTAGCTCCTATAGCTAAAGTAGAAATTGTAATATGGACCATACATCAATAAAGGAGATTTTTATTTTGCATATGAGTTTTGATAGATAATAAAGTGTAATTAATTGTGTATCAACATATAAGTGAGAGTATATATCCTTTTGGTAGGTCCATTACTCACCTATTGGTTTCTAATTCACCTTCTATAAGTCATTTAAAGAGGTAAAAAATGAATTTTGTAATCCAAATTTTTATTAATCCTTCATCTAAAATATTTATGCTTAAGGGAAATATAGGATTTTTATTGATTCACATGTGTGCATTAGTTTTAGCAGCTTTTAGAAGATATAAACAATTCATGTGCATAACCCAATAGATAGTTTTTCATTTCAATTATACCTTCCCATTTTAATCTCAAAATCATAGTAAATTAGATTTAATTGATAAATCTTAAGGGAACTTCCCCTCTCTAGAGGTTCTTCTCAGTATAGAGTTGCCCACAATCTAAGAAGTTCTAATTGTATCAACTGGAGTGAGGATGTGTTTTACACATCTTCAAGCAAGGTGCACTCCAATGTGATAACATGAATATCTATTCCATGCCCCCAAATCTGGTATATATGAGTGGTGTATCTATATATTTTGGTAATTTGTATAACCATATGTGAAATGAGCTATTGTGTCATATCCCATGTGTAGAACTAGAGATCAAAACAATGTGCTTTACACTATGCCTATAATCTACTATCTAGTCTATAACTATGTCATGCTGTATAAAATTGTATGTGTGAGACATGTAGTGATGTACATGCCCCCAAATCTGATATCTAGTTTGAATCTATATAGAAGTCATTGTGAATCCATATTATCTGAACCATTATATATTTGAGTGATTTGTGTATATATAAATTGAAGGTATGTCCCTCTAAATGTTTTGAATAATGATAAATGACCCATGTAATTTGAATCACTATATATCTTGACCCATCTGAGATAAATCTAATAATTTTGACTACTGGAGGTGAAAACCCCATTACTAAGTGACCCATGTAGTCTGAATCCTTGTATATCTTGACCCATCTAAAATGAATCTAATAATCTAACTACTGGAGGTGTAAAAACCATGGCGTATCCATCTATGAGAGTGTATATGTGTGTTGGATAGGTGTAGGAATAATAATAGTAGGAATGATGGCGCCCTTTTGGGGAGAGGGATAGAGTTTGTAATAGAGGAGGTTGAGCCAAAAGTGATGACTAGTGGCATAATGCTAGGAATAAGGTTGGTATATTTTTGAAGTTATTTGAGAAATTGATTGATTGCTTAGACTAAGTTATTTAAAATTTAAATGAGGTTTGATTGGTGAGGACCAAGTTATATATAAAAGTTTAACAAGTTGTTGTTGGTGAGGATGAAGTTGTATGTATCTAGGTACAGAATAAGTATAGAGATGTGTGTGTGCCATATTAGTCAAATGATGTAATAATAGATCAAGATTTGTTGGATATTAAAGGCATGTCATCATGGTTTTGTGGAATAAAATAGTTTGTAAAATGGATCTATGGGGTTCAAGTTATGGTCAAAATGATATTTTGCTTTGAAAGAAAAAAAGTTGTTTGATATAGGAAAATTGGATTAATTCTTGATTCATTTGTGCATTGACTAGTTTGAGATTTAGAGTATGAGATATGTTGAGGAGATGAGCACCTACTGTGACCTAGTTTGAGCAGTTATAAGCTTAGATTGAGGTTGGTGGAGAGGTTACCCTAGTAAGTAGATAAAATGTATGATTTAGGCCTATTTGGAAGCCTATTTTTGATGATTTTGAGTTATTTTGAAGCTTTTAAGGTAATTTTTACTAGATCCAACACTCTTGTCCCTCTTTCAATGCTATTTTATAGTTTGCAGTGCTCTTATCTAGTTTTTTTGTCTTGTACTCAGTGTTTTTGTCTTGGAGGCTAGATTTTTGGGGTTGATGATTAGTTTAGTTGTTTTCATTTTTATTGGTTATTGATTTGTCATGGTTGACTAATATACATGTTATTTTTTGGTGTTTTTCAAGGTGAGGTATAGATGAGGGAGTTCCATAGGGGCTAGGTGATGGAGACTCTAAGATTGCTGCCTTTGTTAGATAATGAGAGGGTTTTGATGGATAGGGTAGGGCTAGGTCATGTGTGTGACCTAGGCACTATGTAGTGGGATATGCATTTGATTAACACGTTGTGTGAGAGGTGGAATACAAACACCTTTAATTTCTAGCTTTCTATTAGAGAGATGACTATTACTCTAGAGGATGTGTACCATATTTTTCATTTATAAATTAGTGGATGGCATGTGAATTTATAATATGATATGGGTACATATTCCATTGATCATGAATCCTTGTATTTTTCTAGTGTGCCTTCAAGCATACATTGGAGAGTTAGTGATAGTGATGTATTATTGTTAGTTATTGTTTGGTCAAGTATTTCATATTTTTAGAAGTGGTTGGATGTATTGTTGGATTCTTTTGATGTAATGGATGGAAGTGGGGTATCGGTTGCATATAGGATGCATAATATTGTACATAGTGTAAAGGTATATAGCACTATGTTCTCATGGGGTATGACTATGCTTGCCCACTTATATAGAGATCTATATAGGTTTACTCAGGAGGCATTCAGTAGTGGTCTGAGTATGGCTACTTTATTGAATTGTTGGGACTGTGAGCACATAGTAGTTGTATGTCCATTAGGATTACTGAAAGAGAGGTGGGCACCTCCATAGCCATATAGAGAATGATGGATGAGTTCATTGGCTATTAGGTTTCTTGGGATGGATCACTATAAATGAGTGTTAAATAGATTGGTGGCTTAGGATATCATATGGAAGCCTTATAGAGGATTTATTAGGTGGCTCGAGGATGGAGTGTAGTTTCATTATATTAAGGTCAGTTATTGGTTATATGACCATTGGCCTAGAGTGTATAAGTACTTTCAGTATGAGTGCATGAATAGATAGTTTTGGGTTTCATAGGATATGTCCCCAATAGCGTGGGTGTAGGTGAGGAGTGCACAGGCACTAGTAAGGGTGGGAGCTCATATGAAGCCTATTGAAGCTAAGTTAGCATGGTTACCTTTGTATGCATAAGATATAGATATAGATATTCCTGATGTAGATGATGTTGGATACATAGAGGCATATACCACATGGTGGGTGAGGCATTGATGGGCACTGTTATATCCTATTGGTGGATGGGATGCCCTTGAATATGAGGACTCTATTCTAATCTAGATGGTGAGAGGTAAATGCTAATTATATTTGAATTATTTTTCAAGTTTGCACATGTTTTATCTTGTTTTGAAAATGTATGTCTAATGTAGTGTTGTAATTTTGAATGTAGGTGGAGTGGAAGGTGCTCAAAATGAAGCACAAGATAGGGTAGGAGGTGGAGATGATGGGTTTTGGGAGACCATCATTGAGTCTACACTTTGTGATCTTGCATGGCATGTTCCTGATGATGCTATGGAGGAGGGTTTGATAGAGTGAGAGATAGTTACGGTTGATATTTATGCTCATTTATTTGACAAGGTTGTTATAGTTATAACTACATATGTTAAGGCAATAGGAGAGAGAGATGAGTTGAGGGCTGAGTGAGATAGGCATATGATGCCTCTTGATTATGGATCAATGAGTACGTAGATTATGGATGAGTACATGGATTTCTTGAGGAGGTATGTAGACTTTTATGAGGATCATGGTTGGTTAATAGAGTGAGATAGTCAATGTAAGAGGCATTTGGGGGCTCAAGGAGGTATGGGGATGTTAAGTGCAAGGCTAGACTATGGGACTAGTAATGGAGGAGAGAGTGAGACTGAGAGTGAGGGCATGATGCCCATTTATGATTAATTATATTTAATATATTGTATATGTATTTAAACACTTTTTAATGTGTGTGTGTGTGTGGATACTAGTTTTGGTTTTTACTCATGTGTATTATGTTATGGGATTTGAAATATATTTTTACATTTAGTGCAATTTGTTGATTAGAAGTAGTTGATCTAGTATTGATGTTGAAGGTTGTATATGTTTGGTAAAATGGTACTTGGAATATGTGAATTGATTATTTTTATAAGTTTGGTAAGATAGCATTTGAGATGTGATTCGATTTTTCAAGACATGTTTGGATGTGTTGTTAGAGGTTTGATTTGTGATTATATGTAAGTATAAATTTGTTGCTTTTGTAATTTGTAAAATTGATTTGGTAGAGTGAATTGGTTTGGAATTTAAAAAAATTAGGATATTGGTAAGGTTTGGATTTGGATAAGTTTGTTTGGCTAGGGTTGGTTATTTGTAATTAGGAATGTTAGTTGTTAGTATGTGGGGATGTAAGATAGCATGTTGTGTGTATTACTTCCTTGAGAGTGGATGAAGAATACAAAGGTTAGATATAACTTTGGCTCCATCTTTACCCTATTAAGTGAAGAGTATGAACTAAAATTAGTATGATTATACATTATATTATTCTAAGTTGTATCACTATCTAAACCCTGTCAGCCAACTAAACAAGTGCCCATATTTCTCATGATGTGTAGGAATGTGCTTTATATCTTATACTATATATTATGTGCTAACTATAGCTATGTGTGAAGATTTTGAAAAATTTAACTTTATTGGTTATGCATCTGAAACTATGTGCTATGAAAAAAGCTCATCTATCTATAACTGAATACCCTGTGGCCTCTACTGTGATGTATATGACTAAGTAGTATATCAAGATAGAGATGAAACCTATGATGATGGATCATTTAATCTTAATTTTAATATATTGTTACATGAGATAAGACCTATAAAATCTATCCATAATGAATATTTATCATGAGAAGTACTCTATGGTGTGGGGTCATTTAATCTAAACCATAATGGATTGCTACATGAGATAGGAACCATAGAATTTTCTCATAGTGAATATTTCTCATGATTAGGACTCTGTTGTGGTGCCTGTGACTCTAATAGATATGTATATATAACTACACTATATATTCCTTGGAATACAATATGTAGGTTGTTCTCACTGTATTGGTTTCCAAACCTTTTGAGGTGGTGGAATAAGAGATCTCCTATGAGATTCTATCCTAAAATTTTCATTGCACTCACATGAGTGACTGATGATTCTTGTAAAGGAATGTCTTGGGATAACTCAGTCATGGAAAAATGAGGTTTAGGGTTCCATGATGGAGGAGATATTAGTGTCCCCTATGTAAATTTTATGATGCCATTATCAACACATCTAGTAATATAATTCTTGAGTCCATAACAATCATTATCACTATGTCCATGGATATGATGATAGTTACAAAAGGGTTGATGTGGTTGTCTATGTAAGAGACATGGATCTCATCGATGAGTAAAAGGTAGTGTGATTAACCCCCTATCGACTAGTGCTAATAATATGGAATATGGATTATCCCTCTTTGAATCAAACTATAGTGGTGCCTTGTTATTGTTCTTTATAGTGTATGTTGTAGGTTGTGCTCTAGAAAATGGCTCTTTGTTATTGACTAGTTTCTTTTTTGTTTGAGGTTTCCTATCTTATTTAGGACATGGTGGATGCTGAGTGTTGAGTGCTGAGAGCTCTAGCTGAAGATGTTGCTAGGAAATCTAGAGTGATCTGATCAACTGAATTTGTCTCAAGAAATCCCAATTTCTTTTCCAAAGATAAAATGTATGACATAAGTATCTAAAAGAAGACTTTGTTTGATATAGTATATAATCAAGGAGAGGTTGATAGATCCCCTTAATAAAGATATGTTGAATCTCTAGATCTATTGGTTTGTATATCAATCTTAACATATGAGACTTAAATCTTAAGATATACTCATTAATTAGCTCTAAAGAATTTTGATGTAATGTATCAAGTTATTCATATGTAACACGAGGGCCTATGTTTACAATGTAATATCTGATAAATGCCTCTTCTAAGTCATCATATGTGTGCAAGGAACCAATGGGGAGTAGATGAAAGAACCAATTTTGTGCTTCCCCCACTAATGTTTGTTGGAATAATTTGAGTAGAATCAATAGGATCACATGATATGGAAAAGCCTTCTGAAAGGCTTGAAGGTGTATAAATGGATCTCTAGTTCCATCAAAGTGAAGTAATTATGGTAGCTATAAATGCTTAGGAAATGAATCTTTTATGAATGTCTTTAAAATAGGGTTACCATATAGATCATTGGCATCTATCCAAGACTTTTAAGATTTGTTTTCCAAGGTAAGGAGATGTAATTTATGTTGTAATTCACCAAATGTATGCATCAAAGAGATGATCTCTTGGGATGGTACATTATTATCTTGAAATGGTTCATTTAATCATTGAATTTGATTGTTAATTTTAACCATGGGAATGCTAAATTTAGCAATTGGATCATAAAGAGGGGGTGTGCTTACTTGAACCTTGGGAGTAATGGTAACTTGGACCTTACTAGAGGGATGTGGGCTACCATTATCTTTAGGTAAAGAGTGAGAAATGGAATCTACTGCAGTGAGGGGTAGCTTGGGAAATTCATTGGTATCTTTATGTTTTAGTGAATCACATTATAATTGAGTATAAGATGTGTTATTAGCATTAACATGTGCATTATTTGAAATAAAATCATTCATATAAGTAGAAACAACATTTTGAAGTTCATTATGTTTGAGAGGAGTGAGAGAAAATTTAGAAACATGAGATGCATATTCTTCTTAATTATGTGCATAATTATCATCATCATTATCATATATCTAATATTATTCATAATCACTCTCATTTTCATATTCATTGTCATTCTCACTATCATATTCATTATCACTTCCATCATTGCTAGGGAGAGGTGTAATAGAAGAGTTTAATTCTTTTCGAATATGCAATAAATTATCATTTAAAATTGGAATATCATGTGCATATATGTTATCCACGGATGAAAGACATGAATTATTTTCATATGAAATATGAGAAGTAAGAGAAGGAGATTTTTCGTTTGAACATTATTTTTCTAAAGTAGAGTTAAGAACATGAGATGTATCATTTAAACTATGCATTGAAAATTTGATTCTATTGCATTTATAGTGTTGTAATTTGAACATTGAAGTAACAAAAGAAAGAGAGATTAGGTTCACATGGAATAAAATTATCACCCATAAGAGGTCCACTTGTAAGTGCATGAATAATTTATTCATTTGGTGCATTTTTCATAGGAGAATGAAATGAGAAGTATCTTTCCCATTTATCAAAATTATTTTCTTTAGAAGAAGGAATAAAAGAAATGGGTGTTAGAGAAAAAGATTCATCTATTTCTGTTTCACCATTATCATTACATATATCATAATATCCTTCATTAAAACAATAGTCATTATCTTCACTATAAATGAAATCATTTTCTACATTCTTAGCTAATGTGCAATTTTGCAAATTTATCCGATCATTGTCATAACTATAAGTAAATTTTAGAAATTTATCTATGGGATGAGAAAGAGGAATTGCCTTTGTGGCCATTTTATTCCTTTCATTAAAGATAATTTTCAAAATTACAATGAAGTAAATACATGCACAAAAAAATACTATCATAAAAATTTTCAAATTACTTTTGATAATCCAAATAATTTACAAAAAAATCAAATTAGTTTTTTAAAAATTGTAATGGAGGAAAACTTGAAGTTTGAGGACCTGGTTTGGAAATCTAGGGTTTTTAGTTAGGGTTTTAAAATTTTGGAAAATTATGAAATAATTTTAAATTCTAAAAATAAATTTGCATAGGAATAATGCACAAAAATTTATACAAAAATAAGAATTCGGAAATTAAATTTTTTCACAAGAAAACTACTAATTTTGAAATTATTTTTGAAAAAGTAATCAATTTGCAAAAATTACAACATAGTTTTATAAAATTTGAAAGGAAGGCTTGAGGTTTCAGTGTAAATGAAATCATTTTATAAATTATTAGATAATTTGAAATTTTTAAAATTTTTCCGATCATTGTCATAATTATAAGTAAATTTTAGAAATTTATCTATGGGATGAGGAGGAATTGCCTTTGTGGCCATTTTATTTTTTTCTCCAAAGAGAATTTTGAAAACTAGTATGAAGAAAATGCATACAAAAAAACTAATATCATCAAAATTTTGAAATTAATTTTGATAATCCAAACAATTTACAAAAAATTCAAATTATTTTTCTAAAAATTGTGAGGAAAACTTGAAGTTTGAGGACCTAGTTTTTAAATCTAAGGTTTTTAGCTAAGGTTTTAGAATTTTAGAAAATTATAATATAATTTTAAATTCTAAAACTAATTTTGAATATTAATAATAAATAAAAATGTATACAAAAATCATAATTTATAAATTTAATTTTTGCACAAAAATATGATGGAAAAACCCTAAGTGTAGCTAGGAATTTAGGTTAGTTCGAAGTAAGTTGGGTTCACCAAATGTTTTATTATTTTTTAGAATCTAGTGTTTAGATCATAAATAATAAGGTTATGGAATAATAGGAAAAATCAAGTTTAATGGGGAAAAATATGGATTTTAAACAGGTAATTTTGTAAGAGGAAGAATAATAAACTTATCATAAATCAGGGTGAAATGAATGATTCCAGAGCTAGTAATTGAAAAGTAGGACTGAGACACTATTAGGAATCTAACCCTAGCTTTCATTTTCTGATTGTAAAAGAGCATAAAAATAGGACACACTAGTGTCTAGTTTAATAGTCCCTCCCTGATGCTATTGTCCTCAGGATCTAAGTTTTTTGGGTTTTATTCATCAAGTCAGTGTGAGCTTGTGTAATAAATTTTAGGGGTTAGAATTTAACATAACTTGTTGTAGGCTCATTTTATCTTCAATACCTATGTCCATCTAGACACATGAAAACAATGAATACATCAAAAGAAAAAGGGTGAAAAATGAGGTTACAAGAATAATGATCACATGATCTAGAACCTCTATTGTCCTAACCACTACCTACATTAACCCTCAAGCTAGTGTCTCAGATTAAATGTAGTTCTCCCTTAGGGAATGTGCATAATCAATGCACATAATAGACGCAAGAATGAATTTCACCTATTCCCTTCCTTGATCAAGCATGCAAGTCTATGTGTGATGTAGAGAAGCTGAGTTATACTATTGACTAATTTTTTTTGTCTAATGTGCCAAAGTAGTAAGTGCTAGATATAAAATTCCTTGTGTAGTCATTTATATAAGAGACTCATTATTTAAAATTTGAGGGCTTTATTTGCATTTGACTGACATTGAAAAACTTAAGAACAAATAAAATAAAAGGGGTAAGACTCATCCTGCAAAAGAAACTGACTATTAGAGATCCATTTGACTTTGGATAGGAGCATTAGAAACTTAACACCCTAGGTTATAGCATTGTAATCCAATCACAATACTTTTTTTCTATATGTTAGGGAATAAGGGGGATAGAATAAGCATGGAAAACATGATCTAGTTTAGGTGGAATGACCATTTGAAAGGCTTGAGGTGATCAAGAATGGGTAAAAATATGACCTAAGCTTAGAACAAGACCCAAACAGATAAAATGAAAGATATGGCTCATATTCTCCAGTCAGAGTCTCCTATGAAAGGACTATGAAAAGACATGATATGTGTGGTTACTTGACCAATTTAGGGTGTATACAATAGGTTTGAGCTAGTATCCTAATTTGGAAGTCTGGAAATGTACTATGTCAAAAAAGTCAATCTAGTAACCTAATCTAGAAGTCAAAAAATATACTATGTTGATAGAGTTGACATAGTAGCCTATACCTAATGAAGAACCTACATAAACATAACATAGTCCTATTGATTTGACTATGTGTTAAACATGCATACCAAATTTAGAGTTATATCAACACTATCAACCTAGTATTACAAATATAGAGAAATAAAATGATAAAATAATGGAAAACATTAGATAAAACTTGCAAAGGTTAGATTCACATTGGGTTCACTAGAATGTATGCAATAAAAAAGATATCATGTCTATAAATCAATCCTAACTCAGAGAAGATAGATCATACCATACACTTTTTATTGGGGATAAATTAGATAATCATGAACATGACCAATATGGGGATATGCTAGACCCAATTAAGAGATATCTTATAACAATATATAATGTTAGGGAGGGTTCTAAAGGCTCCAGTCAAGCACAATCATGTAATAACCCTAAATGAGTCCTATTCTTTCATATATCTCACTAAACTAATAAAAATTAAATTAAAATATAATCTAGTGATCACCAAATCTTGTTGCACAAAGTGGAGGTAATAAACAACAAAAGTAAACATGCATAAGAGAAATATACTCACATCAATGTATCTGAAATATTAATGCATGGAAGATAAGTAAAAATCCATATCTATGTACTCTTAAAAAAGAGGAACAAAGTTTTGGGATATGCATTTTTCCCATTGGGTTTTACCCACACGGTTGTTTTAGCTTGCTTAGGGATATAGAGGTCACTTAGGGTACTTGATAAGATTAATACCACATTCACTAGAATATGTGGTATCTTTCTCTCTCCTACCTATATATAGACCTCTCTCCCTTTGTATTATTCATTTAGTGAGCTAGAGATCCATTGCTCCTCTATGTATTATGGATTTTTTATTCTACTTAGTTGTGATCTATGATAGCTTTAAGAGCTGTGAGAGCTATGACTACTTTCCTTGTCTTAGATCTACTACTAGAGAAAGAATTAGTTTTTGAAAATATTTTCTTCTCTCCATCTACTACATTGGAGAGATGGAAAGGATCTACATTTGCTCTGTAGTGGAGAAAAAAACAAAGGCATTTGAAAACTTCATTTTTTTAACTTAGCGTCTTTTGTTTTCTTGTTGTAGATCTAGACTCCGTACTAGCTGGAAGGAGTGTGGGAATCTCCCCTAGAAGGAAGAGTAGAAAGATTGTGTTAGACCAGATCTACAAAGATTTGTGTTAAATTGGGTTTGAGCATGGTGTGGGAGTTTTGTTCTAAAGTATAAAAATAAATCAAAGGCACTAGATCTACATTGAGATCTATGTAGAGATCTCTGTTGTTTACATTTGGCATTGGAAGATCTATTATTTTTGGCATCACACTTTGACAACTAGGTGTTTTTTTTCAGCAATGGCATTATTTTCTATGATCTAAGATTAATTAAAGGGCAAAATAGGCATCTTCAGAGTCCTACATTTCATTTCCTTAGACTACATGAAACCCACATTGGAAGTGAAGTTTTTTGATCCACCACTTTTCTCTTTACATAACAGTAATTCATTAATTTTCAGCCATGGCATTGATTGTGGATTATTTAATTGAACTTTTGATGAAAGTGGTGTTTTAGATATACATAAATATCTTGATACATTTTAATTGATTTTACCTTAGCATCACCTTAATTTCAACTTGAAAGGAGTGAAACAGATCTACGTAGTATCTAAAGGAGGTGTTAAAATCTACAAAATTGAACTTTGGCATCATTTTTTTAGCTTGGCATCCTTTTATCTATTTTAGATCTACTGCATAGGTGTGATCTTCATTGGCATAGAGAATGGACTAAGCATGGTAGTTATACAAGGTCTAAAGTATAAGATTGAAGGACTGATGTAGAAGATCAGAGATCTCAAATCCATTTTGATAAGGTTGAACTACTCTCCTAGACCCTATTCCAGCATCATTGGTAGCATTTCTCATCCCATTGGTAGCACCGTACAAATCCTCTTTCATCCTTGCTATGTCAAAACCTTAAATATGCCTTTAAAATAAAATATATATTTTTTTTTATTTAAGATAGCTTTGCATATTTTTTAATTAAAACACCTTGTAAGAGGCTTTTTTAAGAAAACTACATGTAACGATGATTGGGAAAGTATTTTTTGACTTTTATTGATGTGAGGATATCTATCATTCTTTGTTGGTTCTAAAAAGTGGTTGTAAGGCATATTTTACCTCGCTAAAGTATACTCTTTTTAAGTTTCAAGTGCAAGTTTTTAGTCAATAGGCCTATTTACGAGAAATTATATTGTTAATATCTTACAAACAATAACTCAAAATTGAGTACCATATTTTACAAAAGTGTTTATTTTTTAATTCCCATGTCATAGGATAATTTTTCTTATAAAATGCACTAATTTATAAAATGCCAGAGGGCCTTACATTCTCTTATGCACAAATTTAGTTTTTTATAATTGTTACCTATGCCAATTTAGTGACTACTTGCATAAATTGCTCTTGTATTCTTTGATGCATTGTCAATAGAGCCTGACATCCATTTGAGTGTGCATTGTCACTTGTGCACTGATTTCTCTCATTTGATTAGACTCATTTTTAGTGTTGTCTAAAGTCTATTTCTAGAGTGTGCACTTTTACTCTTTGTTATGGTTGTGCCGAATCCACTTGAGAGATATATGTTGAGAAGTGTTGTTTCATCTCTAGTGATCCTTTTTGGGAAGGACAATTATGCTTCATGGCATGCTTATGTAAAATACTTGCTCACATACAAGAATCATATTCAATTTCTATATGGACAAATTCTTATACCCACTGATTATTTTTAGTTTGATAAGTGGTCTAATACTTGTGACAAGGTTTTTTCCACTCTATTACTACATGTTTCCATGAATATTCATTTTCATGTGGAACATACAAAATGTAATGCGCTATTTAGAGAATACTAAAAAATCTTTTTGGAGATCCTACTGAGACATACATCACTCCTCCTCCTCTTCCTATCATCTCTTTAGAGATAGTTGTACTCTCACCTATTACTTTTATTTCTTTTGATGATACATCCATGGTGGATAGTTCTTTTCCTTCTATCAATTCCCCACTATAGGATGAGATTCTACCAAAACTTAGTTGTCCTATTTAAGATTCTACTTTTATTCCTGTGCTAATTTTTATTCTTTTAGATCCTTCATAGCCTTCACTTAAGAGGGCTCCATTGTTTACAGTATAAGTATACCCATTGTGAGTATCAACGAATCATTTCTTCTTATAGACTTTCCTTCTTCAGTTGGTGAGTCATGCTCCACTCTTCACATGGACATTATTTCAATGAATGTTCTATGTCATTCTGTTGACTAGTTTAATTCAATGGTATTACTTTCATATTTATGCATATTCTTGCCAAACTTATGCCAAAAATATGATTTGGACCACATTTAGAGATATTCATATTGCTACCTTCATCTTCCATTATGGAATGGGAAAAAATTTAGTACATACATTAGGTTCTTCCATTGCCAAAGGGAAGAAACATTATTTTATGTGGATGGAGCTTCTATAGTCTTTAGGTAGAGGATCTCATCATTGACCTTCTTCATCTTGTGAGTTGTACTTAGAGTACTGACTGCTTCAGCATCATCAATTGAGGGATCTTTTAGTATCCTTTTCTTATTTTCTCTCTTTTTAGAGGGAGTGTTCCTATGGGTTTTATCCTTTTCTCTACCTTATGAGAGATTTATTTGTGCATGGGTACCTTATCAGGCCTTATTTCTAGGACCTATTTTTTGTATCATCACCCACCTAATCTACATTTAGAGGAGGGGTGGTTGTGTATATATTTTTCTCATTAGATTTTACCTACATGGTTGTATTAGCTTGCTTAGGGATGTAGAGGTCACTTATATTACTTGAGAATATTAATACCACATTCATTATAATGTGTGGTATCTTTCTCTCTCCAACCTATATATAGACCTCTCTCCCTTTGTATTATTTATTCAGTGAGCTAGAGAGATATTGATCTTATGCGTATTGTGGATTATTTGAGATACTTAGTTATGAACTATGACATCTTTGAGAGTTGTGAGATCTATGAAATTCATCCATTTGTATAATAAATTCATCTCCATTATTTAATATAATCTCTTTGAGTAATATTCTCACTTTTTAGTTTCATTTGCTTACAACTTCATTATGGTGTGCACTTGTTTGACTCATGTGATCACACAGCTATTAAATTTGTTGATACAGAGATCCTAGTAAATTCTTTAAGTTAGGAATACTTACCCTTGAATATGAACCCTCTGAGCCTCAATCTCTCCCTTGGCCAAGGTGATTTATGAGAGGTTATTGTTTTATGTTAGGATGGCAAGGAAAAATTATCTCTAGGCTACATAACTTATCAATACATCTAAAATACTTATCCACAAGACAAGATCAATATCTCATAAGAAATTATGAAACCCTAAGCTTGCTCCTCAAGTAAAATGGTGGATAAGTAAATGCACAATAGCTCTTACTTATTATTATCTTCTCTAAATAATGGCAAAATGAACTTGTATATATAGGTGGATTTAACCCTAAGGCCTTCTAAAAGTTTCAACCGATAGGGTTGACCTAACATAATTTTGGACAAGAATTCACTAGGTCATGGGTTAGGTTGGCTAAGAGTTGACCTAGACCCTAAGTGAATTTCACCTAAAACTATATAGGGTCAATCAAGTTGACCTAGTATAGTGACTAATCAAAAAGGGGCTAAGGTTAGGAAAAAGGGGACAAAAGGTAAAAAATATATGGAAAGTATATAATAGAGAAGAAAATGCTTAGGGATAAATTTTTCAAGAGACAAGTGTGTAGATAATAATTGCTTAAAAGGATTTAAATCCTATAATGCACCAATGCTATACCTACCCCTTTCTTGGTGCACCCCTTAAATCATGTATTTAGAGAGATTAAGACTCAATGGATTCCTATAATATACAAAGTGTCAATATGTGATAAAAGTTTGAAAAAATTATGTGTATACACACCCTTATCCCCCTATGAGTAGGAATCATGCTTCATCTAAATGTAGAGATGGCACCCACTCCATTTTGAGTGCCTTGACTAGTTCTCGTGTGAGATCCCCACCCATTTCTTGGTAGAATACTCTATATAAATAACCCCCTCATGCCTATGTTGAAAGGCACAAACATTATGACTCAATAAGGTATCCACATCATGTGGAGTCTTACCATCCTCTTAGTCCCTCCTTTAGAGTCTCAGATGGGTGTGTTGATTTTGATCACCACTTATAGACTAAATATATATGGGATGCTTATCCCAAACATTAATGACCTCATGTAGACCCTCATCTAGTGACATATGGCTAGCATCATGGAGATTTAGGTCATCATGACTATTTCCAAGGGCATGCCATATTATCTCATCATCCCCATTGGGAATGGTACCTTGCTTGTGGTCATTCCCCACCCCATGATAGAGATGATTTACATCATGATCATCTCTCACACCATGAGTTACCTTGGCATCATCCCCTTCATGACTAGGGTTATGATGAGTCTTATTAGCATAGGCAACATCATAACCTCCATGAGCCTCCTTAGGAAGATTATCACCAACCCACCATTAACTATGCCTATGAGGATCTCTATAATAATCCTATATCCCCTTAGGTGCATGTTATTTCCCTTCCTACTCCTATCCTTGAATTGCCTAAGTTTAAAGGGACTCAAGACGCTAAACTCATGGAGCATATCATGAAATTTATGATGACATATATGGATTGGGAATAGGATTAAGGCATTATGTTGAATCTCTTTTCTCACTCCCTATGAGTTGAAGCTCTCATTTGGTTCTAGAGTCTACCTCTAGAGTCTATTTCTATATTCCAATTACTTTTGGATAAATTCCTCTAGTACTTCAGTATCTCTAGATCATTTAACCTTGACATCTAATCACTTACCTCCATGGTGTAGGCCAAGGGTGAGTCAAAGTTTAATTTTGTATGTAGGTATCATTTAGCTATCCATACATACATAATAAGGTTCTTGGATAATCAACTTTATGATATGTTCACATGAGCATTGAGGTAGTAGGTTCACCTTGAGGTCCTCAAGCATGAACCCACATCATATGATGAAGTTTTTAATGAGTGTTTAAAGATTAAAGTCTTTGAGGTGTGTTTGATAATTTAACCTATACCAAACCAAAATTCATCCTCTGAACATGATCATAGACATAATATGACTAATGATGGTATCATTGATTCTACTCTGAAGAAGAAGGACAAGAAGGATAACCACAAGGTCAATGATTTGAGTAAGAGGCCAAATAAAAAGAAGTCCCCTGAAATGATCATCATGCATGAATGATGTTCCCTTATGATGCCACCAAGTTTTATTAATTTCATTAGATGAAGGGCCATGATGATGAAAATTATGCTACCCAAAAGTCTGGTATAAAATTTTGCCCTCCTCCTCAGAGTTATCCACTTGAAAAACCCAACCATAAATTGAATGTGTTTAAGGAGCCTCTTCCTAACCATGACAAGGAAAATAAAAATAAGAAGATGAAGAATAAATCAAAGTATAAGTACCCTCATTCCCCCTCTTTCTCTTTTACCTCTTCTGACTTCTCTTCTTAAGGCAACCTAAAATGAAAGGTCAAGTGTGAAAGTAGTAAGTTTATTACTCCTATTTACATGGCCTCTATTGGGTATGAGTATTTTGTCAATAAATGCTTGGGTTGGTTCATCAACCCCATAAAAAATGATAGTAGCATGGGGCCTCCTACATAGCCCATGGGGGAATGGAATGCCAAATTTAGATTTAAATTTTGTCATAACATCCCTCCCCAAGCTAGATAGCATCCGTACTCCATCATAGAGGAGTTATAGGGCCTCTCAGTTGGGTTATTCATTTGGGACCTTCTTCACTTTTAACCTAAGAAAAGGGGTTTCATATTTGATGAGATTTCTCTCTCTCATGAGGGTCTATTGAGGGATGATGTCAAGGTTTTATTCAACTTTGATATTTTTTATCACCCTCATCTTCCCACGTTATCTTTCAACCCTGCCTCATTACTGGATGCTTTAGTCATGGTAAAGGGGCTAGGATCCCACTATACATTATGACCTTATTAAACAATGGTCATGTTAAGATATACATCATTGATTAAGGATCCACATTGAACATCATGCCCTTGCATGTGTTCAATGAGCTTGGGATTAGTTAGAAAAAGCTCTCTAAATCTTGCCATAACTATGTTGGTTTCAACAATGACATACTTGTACCGGTGGGAAATGTTAAGCTTTAGGTTAAGTTTGGTCCTAAAATAGTTATAATTGAGTTTTATGTGTTATACTTATATCTCTCATACAACATGATCCTCATTCATCCTTAGAATGCTACCATGTAAGTTGTTGCATCAAAAACATTTGGCATAGTCCAGTTCATACACATAGGTGAGGTTCATACCAAGGATGTAGAACCATATCCATAGGAATTTATCTATACTAAGACAAATCCCTATGATTAGGGTTTTGATATCTAATCATGGGGACATGTGGGTTCATCCATGGCTCCTACCTCTAAATCTTATTTTCTCAAGGATGATCATTTTGATCCAATTGAGCACTAATAAACATTCACTCCTTTGGAGTCTAGCATACATCCGATAACTCCCTCTCCTACCCTACAACACTAGGTTGGATCTTCCCTTATTGGATATATATTTCAATATATATCCCTAAAAATCAAGCTTCCCCTATCATTTTTCTTCTCCCATCAGAGTCTCATCTCTCTCAATGCATCTCTATGGAGATTGCTAGAGTCACTGAGTCCAATCTTGAGTATTATTCCATCTATGGTATAACACACAACATAATTAATGAGAGGAGATCTTAAAAAAATCTCATTCCAATGAATCCTATTGACTTCCATACTCTTAATTTTTTGGGTTCATAGGTCTCATTCACCCAAAATGACCCCACCTTCGACATTCTTATGTTTTGGGTCATGACTGGTGAACCTAAGGATATGGATGTTCAATATCCTTCTTCCCACATTATCCCTATTATTTATCCTCTTTGTAGGTTAATAATTTGCCTCCCTCAAGGGTAGGCCTCTATTTTGGGTGAAGTGGTGGTCTACCCTTAAGGATAGGCTTGGGCCTAGGCCTATGGTGCTTTAGTGAGCCTCAAAGCTTACTAAAACACCCTCCTTAGGCCGTCACTCAGTGGATTTACCATCTCATGGCATCCATCATCATACCCTTTGGCTCTCTATGGTCATTTAGATTTTGAACTCCTCCTTATATATAAATTTATATAGAAGTAGAGTCTTTTACTTCTTTTAGCTGGTCAGGCTACTACTTGTTGGTAGCTAGCCCTCTATTGACTCCCTCTCTCCTTCTTTGTAGTTCTTGTAAGTGGTATGGGTTAGTGGTTGTGGTTACTTATGACTTGATCCAGCCTTCCCTAGGTGGTCTTCATTTATCATGTGAATCTTACCACCCCTCTTCACCTCTCATTGAATTTGGCATTGAGACATTCTCTTGGTTGGAACCTGCATAGTGGTGATGGCTCTACCAAATAAGATGCCTTTCTTGATTCTACCACTCTAAATTATCCTCTCATCTACACAACATAGAAACATGGCCATGGATTAGTAATACAAGTAGTAAAATAAGAAAAACATGCTTATATAATCTCAACCACTATTTTTCTTATCTCTAACCCTTCCTAGCCTTTCTAAGCAAGTTTTGGGCCCTCCCAAGCTCCCTGGGCCTAGTTTTATCCCTTTTTGGCCTAGGCCACAAGTTTTTCAAATAATTTTCAGATTGGAAATGGTATAAGCCATGGAACCTATGGCTTTATAATGGTCTAGGCCATGGGTTTACCTAGGCAGGCTATATCTTGGGCTAGAAGCCTTATTTTTTCCCTCTCTCAACCTCCATTTCATTTAATTGTTGTTCTTAGAACCATGAAACCTTTATCTTAGTGGTTTTAGACCATTCTAAATGTAATGAAAGAATTAATTCCTCTCTTTGAGGTCTTATTGGGTCTATTTTTAGACCATTATGATCTCTTGGACCCTCAGGTCCTCTGGCCTTTCAAGATCATGTACTCCTTATCGAATACACCTTGGGATAGTAGTTGATCTCTCTATTTCTTTTAATAAATAGTTTCTCAGTTCATTCATAGATGATCCCTATAAAAACTCCCTCTTACTCTTTCATTATGGTTATTATAGGTGTGGTTTCATGGTTGAGGTTGATCCATGACTTGCTCTAGACTTCACTGACTAGTCTTCATCTCTTCATGGACATCCTACCACCCTTTGTCACCTTGTCCCATAATGAGTGTTAGTTTTTTCCCCTTTATTAGGACTTGATTATGTTCTTTGTATTTCATGTGCAACTCTCTTATCCTTCTCTATGTTGAGATAATCCTTTTATAGCATCCTCTTATATTCCCAACCCCATCATGGTATACCTCTTAATGGTGATTCACATTGATAGAGGTAGTTGAGGGAACCCAAGATCCACTACTATCACTTGGATTATCTATGACCCATGAGACTATGATATTTTTATAGCTAGTTATATCCTTACCAATGAGATGAATGATGTAACCAAGTATCACATAATCATCAATCCTTTGATCGATGATCATGTGATAGGTAGGCACTATGTGTAGTTGTTATCTGACTCACTCTTAATTATGTCTTAGCTCATTGATGCCTAGTCCATCCTTAGCTCTAAGTTATTCCCCCTCTTCAAGGTGGTGCATAATTTGCTATTCTCCATTGAGGACATCTAGGTCACCCATATTACTCATGAGGAGAACACTAGGGCTGAATCTTTAGTGAATTTCATTTTGGATTGTACAATGTGATTTGATATAACTCATGTCCCTTTTATGTAGAAGCTAAAGTTGGAGTTGGACTTGGATTAGGACTATCAAACATTTGTACTCTCACCTATGAATTGTACCATTAACCTATTTTTCCACCATCCTTATCTAGTAAGTGTAGGTATATTATTTTTTATCATTTTTATTATTTCTTTTCTTTTCTTTGTGTGGCTTCTAAGTACTGTACAACACTCTTTGTTCATTCAAACACTAACTACTTATACCTTAGGGACATATGTAATCATACTTCCTAAGACCATATGCCTCCTTATGATTATCCATCAGCTAACATATAGAAAACCAACCTATATTATCCTATTTAATACATTTCTTGCTTGCATAGACCCTTTCTTACTCCACCTATCGATCTCCTTGACTTCCCTAGCTTTTCCACATGCTTGTAGACCCTTCAAACACCTCTTAGAGCTCTTTCATGCTCCCATTGACCACCTAGAAGGGGATGTTGACCCAAGACATGGATTTTGGAGGAAAATCATAGCCTAGGCCACAAATTTCCTTCATAAAAGCCATAACTTAAGCTAAATCCTGACTAAAATACATGTTTTAGCCTCCAATGGCCTCCAATGGCTAGTTTTTGGTCTTTTGCAAATTGGGGAAGCCCTGTATCACTGTATTTATTCCATTTTTGTTTGAATGATTCATATTTATTCCTTAGACTCTCATGCCTTCTTTAATCCTTTTTGATTCATTCTTGTCACTCTTGATCTCAATTAGTGATAAAGGATCCCATTTACTATTGCATATTGACTTGGAGACTCCATTATTTAATCTAGTTGTACTTGATCCCTTGTGTCTTATTCTTAGCTTCCACATTAAAAATTTCACCTAATTTGTGCACTTTTCTTCACCTCTTCTTAGCTATTTGGACTTGGTTTTACACTACAACCATTTCTTCCTCCATTGTTGTCTAAAACTTGGATTTATAGTTGGTAGAACATTTACACAATATTTTTGAGCTTGATCTGAGGGCACTTTGTTATGAAAAGTGAAATTCCATTGTTTTAGTGTAGTATATAGGCTAGGGTTTATCATTTGCATGTTAATTTATCTCATTTAAGATATGTTTTAGAGAATTTTATGTTGTCTCCTCAACCGAGAAAAATCTTTCCCTTATAAAATGTCTTTCATTACTTAAATTTCTTGGTTGTGGATCATTGCATTACTTGGTATACTCTCCCATATTCAAATAAGTTTCATTTATTGACTAAAATGGCATTACCTCATTCATTCACATGATAGAGATAGTTTCATTTAGATAAAGAATTTATTTTAGGTTTCTAAAATTGTATGTTATCCCTATCTCTCTCTATTAAAAATGTCATTTCCTTGCTAAAATCATATTTTAATTCATAGGATTGCATGCTTTTGAAACACATTTCATGCTTGGTAGTGTTATATTATTCAAATAAATTGCTTTCTCATTCTTTATGTATTGAATGTTAGCCCCTTTATTACTTGTTTTACTGTGGTTATACCCATTAGAGATACTTGTATCCTTTGTGCATTTAATCATGTTATCCCTAACCTCGTTTATGATTTTGAGTATATGTTAGTGTAAGTCAACAAACCAGATAGAATTTATAGGTCATGAGTAGCCTATACATCCTTGAGCCTTTTATCATTTTAGGTTATTACTTAAGTATCTTGTGTATCCCCTATTAAAACCTAGTGGCTCCATTTGAATTCTTAAAGCTATAGATCCTAATTTAATCCTTAAAATTTAAAAAATTGATCAATAAAAAATTATTTGGCAGGTAAGTGATTTTAATCTATCCCTTAGGATGACATTTAAAATTATACCAATTTTGAAAGGAATCAATATTGATTCTAAAATTGATGAATTTGGCCATGAGAGAATTTGATAGTGAAGAGTCAACTTTCTCTATGATAGAAGTAGGAAAAACAAGACATACCTCATTTATTTCATAGGTAGGGAACAGTGTGGAGTATTCAAAGATTTTGGTTTTTAATGACTCTCCAAACACCATATCATTTTATGAGATTGATTTATTTCCGTCAGATTAGTCAGGTATAATGTCTATAGAAATGACAGGTAGACCCTATCCTAAAATTGACATGTAATTTGATGCATCCTTCAAGGTGGTAGGTGGACCTTACAATGATACCAATGTGTGTACCTCCTTTATGGGATTTTTTCTAAACTATAACTCACCCTCTTCCCACCCATCTCTCAAATTCAAAATTACAACTTCAAACTTCTCACCCATGATCAACTTTGATTTTATGATTTATGATTTCACATGGATTTTTTTTAAATATGTTAATCTATTATAGGTGTTTATAAGTTGAGTCATAATTTTTTTTATTATTGCATTTGTTGTTTATGTAAATATGTACTTATTTAGGATTACATGTCCCATCTCAATCTTTGTCAATGCCATTTGGCATAATATCATAATATCACAAACTAAGTATTATTGTATTTGACCACTTCATTATATGTGTTTTTGATCGATTATAATAGAAGGGGACATGTGTCATCATTTCAAGTTATTACAATCATGTTATCTTTATTAAATATATATTAAATGTTTCAATATTATGGAGGTGTGATATTGATACACATGTCATCACACATAGTCTCACTGTCACTATATTTTATACATTTAGAGTTTCAAACCTATATGTGTGAGAATGAGATATTGAGATTCATGGCATAATCTCATATTATCACATCATCATAGTATTTTTTAGTCTAATCCTTTCAAAATAGGATCTAAAAGGATTTAAAGAATAGATATATAGGTTTTAGAACTATGGCACATGGAAGCCTCTCACAACATCTTAATTATTTTGTGTAAGATAAATTTTATGCATCATAATGTGAGTATGTAGGAATTTGAAAAAGATATATATATCCATTTTTACAAAAAAATTACGAGACTTGGAGCTAAATATACTATGCAATTAAATTTAAATATTTTTGAGTCATAATGCATTGGTGAGAATGTTCATAAAAGAGTAATAATTTCACACATAGACTTATGAAACACATAAATAACCAAGTAAGCTTTGTCAAATGAAAAAATCAATTTAATGAAAAAAAATTAGTTGTTTATAATTTTCATTATCATGGTATAAATTTGATCCAAAGTTTCATAAAATAAACATATTTAGCAAAGTTTAGGGTTAAATCAGTTGCAAACATTCATGTCCAAAATAAATAGAGACCAAAAGGGGAGATCATTTAATACATGGGTGTGATCACACAATTATGAGGAAGTTAGTTTATTTTTAGTATGAAATTGAAATTAAATGAATATAACCTAAAACCCAAGTGCATGTCCTCAAATAGGGTAAGGTTAAGAAAGAGCATAAACAAGCATAATAAAAGAAAAATAACACAAATTTTCCTTCTCCTATGGATGTCTTTCTCTTTTCAAAATACAAGTTTGATTTCCCCAAATATAGAGTATGAGGTATTTGGAAATATCATAGATCTATTCTAACATCTCCCCTTGCACTATGTGTGATTCAATTGAGAAATTGAATAACTTGGTGGAGATTTTCTTAGATTTTTGTCTGAGTCATTATAGCATAAAAAACTTTTTGAATAAGTGATTAACCATTTTTACTTATAGATTTGTATAATCAAGGTGGAATTTTGATTTAAGATGAGGATCGATGGTTAAGGATGAACCCTCATCCTCATAAATGTTGGAGAGTGAATTTGTAAGAAAATCCAATAATGGAAGTGTGGAGTATGTAAGAGAATGGGTAATAAATCCACTTATGAGAATTTTGGAGTGTGTAAGAGAGTGTAATAGACCTTGATTTTACACTTAAATTTTTTTGTCATCTTACTTTGTGGAAGAAGAGTATGATGTCATGATTCTAAGATGGAAAATAATATTGATTAAATTATGGAATATAGTAAATGTGGATTCCATGGAATTTTCCATTAAGAAGAAGATTAGATAATTAATCAAATGTTAATTGACTAATGGGAAGTGATGTTACTTTGGTAGGATAAGATGTGATAATAGGAGTAATTAATTGACTAGGGGTGATTAGTGGATAGAAGATTGATTAGATAAATAAATTAGGATTTAGGATGTTGTTAGTGGGGATAACTAAAATCAAAACAAGGTTTATAATTTTAGGTGTCTACATTTTTACCCTATTTGATAAGGCATTGTGAGACATTATGTTTGGAGTAATGACTTCTCAAATAAATAAGAATCTAAAAAAAGATGGGAGGATGAAAACTAGATGTTGATGAAAGAAATAATGTGATGTATGATGCCCCATTAAAAGGACATGTGTGAATAAGGACATGGATGGGAACTCAAAAAAAAGGTGATGTAGGATATGACTAAACTATATGAAATTAACTCATGGATAAAATTAACCCACTTGAGTTAATGCTTACATGTTTTAATTTTTTATCATGATTGATTGATCTATCCCAAGTAGGGAAAATTTGGGAAAGAAACATATTGAGAGAGGATGCACATTTTAAATTTCCCTAGGCATGGAAAAAAAATGACCTATGAAGTCCCCAAGTAGAGAATATTTTGGAAGGATATCTCCCAAGATAAGCTACACACTTTGACTTGACCCAATTAGGGTGAAATTTGTGAGCTAACATTGATAGATTATTGATTGATTGATTGAATTTACCCCAAATAAGGTGAATTTGATAAATTATGACACTAATTAATTGATTTATTTTCAAATCATATATCAATGATTTAACCTATTTTAGAGTTTAATTACTTTTCAAAGAATGAAGAAGCCTTTAAAAACTAGGCACACAAGGATGCCCCAAAGTGATGAAAATAATGATCAATGAATGATGTGACAATGATTGAATAATGATGTGATTATATTTAGAGATAATTGGATAAATTATAGATGAGAAGAGGTTTGTTTGTGAGAGTAAATGGATGATGGAAAGAAGGGTAATATTAGAGATGAAAATGGTGATGGTGGTTAAGATAACCTCAAAAACTCTATGTGACTGAGTGATACCTACATAGTTAAAATGGAACTAAAACCTATGTATTCTCATGAATAAGGATGAATATGATGGGGTAATGATGAATAATGTATGACTTGATTTGATGTGGTCTAAAATGGGATGAGATGATTGGATTTGAAAATATGATTTTGCAAGGGGATAAACTATTGCATTATCTTTGTTGTCATTGAATATTAGCCTTGAGAACTTGATTTTTTATATTTCATGTTAAAATATGAATCATGATATAAACACCATGATTACCTGATGAAATGTGCATAAGAACTGACCCCTGATCTAATAGGTAAATTACATAAATACATTATGACATGGAAATATTAAGATGACATTGATATCATATGCCAATGGATGAACTCAACTATAGGTTAATTAAATCACCATGATATGTAAAAACCATGATAACCTTATTGGTGTCTTTGAATTTTTTGTATAAGTATATACAAGGGCTACTAGCAAAGGAAAACCTATTTTAGAACATGGATAAGATATGATAATGAAAGGAATTGATTTAGGATAGTGTTGGATGATAATGGATGATTATTGGGAATGGATTAGGGATAACCAAGGACTATTCCACATGGGAACCAAAGGTCTAATTGTTAAAGTATTATTCAAATGATATTCCAAGGTTATTCACAAAATAAGGTTTTTAAAATCTTCCACTTCTTTATCGAGCTTAAGATAGGAAGAGATATGGGCATGATAGGGTGGATAAATATGAAGACATGATGTGGATTTATATAGGTTTGAATGGCTAAACTATCTTAAATAGGATGGATAAAGATTAAAATGGTGTTCCCCTAAGTTTTTAGGTTCTTTAAAACAACATATTACTTATGTGTGATTTCAAAAACATGGTTTTCATCATGGAACATTCCCAAGGCACCATAGAAATGGTTTTCACCTTTGGGTGAATTATTTCTCTTTCTCTTTTTATTTTTAATTTTAATTTTTTTTTGGCATCTCAACTCAATGGAGGATTACAATATTCATAATGCTGACCCATTTTGATGTCTAACCCATACCTATTTTGGAGAGATATTTTATTGGGATCCTATTATTAATGTGCACTGCATTGATGTTATTATGATCTTCATTGGTTATTGATTATGCTTCCTCCCAACCTCTAAATAAGGTGTATTTGTAGCCTATATGAAATAAAGTGCCACTAGGGAGGGTAAATAATGATAAGCATTGGATAAAATATTTTATTTAATTGGGGGATACTAGATTTAGATGAAGGATGTGATCATGAAGGGATGCATAATTATTGGGAGACTATGATAAATTAGGATTAACAATCACACACATCATTGTTGATTATGGATGTTCCAATTGTGACATGAATTTAGATATTGGAGGGTTAAACACCCCTAAAAATTCTCTCAACAGGACTAAAAATTGTTTTTTCTCATTAGGCCTAAGATTTTTAGCAATTTGAATGATATTTGGATTATCGACTATTCTAATATTAACTTCAATGATATCTTCATCAAGAAATGAATATTTTTCTTTATTGTTATTATTTTTATTTTTATTGTCCCTTAGTGCCTCAAACAAGGTTTGACTAAGGGATGTTGAATTTTTATTTTGATTATCTTGTAGCATTTAAAATAAGGTTTCACTAAGGAACTTTTCTTATGTATTTCCAATTTATTGATTTTTATTGTCCACTAGCACCTCAAACAAGGTTTCACTATGGAACTATGTTTTTTATTTTAAATGTTGCTTTGGATCCCCATAAATTCTTCAACTAATATGTCGCTATGGAATAAGTCCAATAATGTATGATTTTTTTAATCTCAATTGATAGGTATAAGAGATTGGATGTCAATATAAGGATATGATGGTTAATGTGAAAAATAAGTGTGACATTAATGGTGTAGACACCTAAAACTAGATCCTGACCAGACTTTAGATTGATTTCTACCAACCATTAAAAATTAAAATTAGGAATTGAACATCCCAAATTTGGTTGTGTATCATTCATAAAATCTAAAATTCATATTGATTCATTCCTTATGTAATAATAACCTATCATGGATTCATCTTTCATCACCTTGTAGCATCACAATTATCAATTTGGCCTATGGACCCATTCAGTGGGGTAACTGATCAAATCTTAAAAGATAAAAAATGTTAATAAAATTGAATTAACGAGTTAAACAAGACTAAATGCTTAGCTGAATTATCCATGTACAATTAATTAATATCTAAAAACAAAAATTACAAAATAAAAATATCTAAGCCTTTCATCATTGCCTTTATGAGTTGTCAAGCTCTTTGAAAATATCCTACAATATATAATTTGAGATCCATGCCTATTAATTGAAAATCATAATTATATGACAACTATTAACTCCAATAGAGTTAGTTTTAAATCACCTAGCATTAGTTTGACCATATTTTAAGGATAAACTCAACCTTAACTCACCTTGGGTGAGAGATAATTCTTAAGGATAAAATACAAGGCCATGCCTATTGGTTTATGAGCTATTTTGGTGTAAAGTTATTATGCACAAATACCTTCAACAAGCTCATTTGATGTAGTGTTATAATGCCTAAATTATTTTAAATTAATTTTACCATGCTCAAATATTAAGCTAAGAAATAAAATCCAAGGTGCCAAGGAGAGAAGGATTTAAACATTCTTCGTTGTCAAATACTTTTTGATGTACAAACTAAGCAAGCCAGTCAACAAGAGATTTGTAACTCCAATGAAGGTAAAAGATTTATTTCTTTTATATTTTTGTTATGATTTCATTTAGTTTTGTTCACTAAGATCTCCCTAATGTCTAAGCTAGAGGTGTTAATATTTTAGTGTGTTTATTTGAGTTTTATTTCTTGGAATAACACAAGACTAACCTCCCCTCTACGTATTCTTTGCCCACATGTTGACATGCCCAATAGGACTTGTATCCCATGAATTTATTCCCAAGGCCTTTTAGATCCTTCTCCTAATAATTTTAATGTAAAAATTTAAACTTTCTGATCAAAACAAGTGAGTATTAAAGGCTAAAGGACATTTTTATAGAAGTTGTGAAGTTGTTCTATGCAGTCATGATTTTGCTTACTGGAGTCGTAGTATTATTGTAACTATCATGATATTATGCTGACCACCATGGTTTATGAACTGATTATTTGTGTTTACAAGGACATTTATGATATTAAAATATCACAACTATGATATTCATGTTATTTATTTAAAAGTAGTGATATTGTAATATTGCTACTTCACAAGTTGTGATATTACTAAAATTTTAACGATATTGTTTTAACCGCTAACAATCAAGCTAACAGTTTAATGTTATAGGGTTAAGTTGTAATATCATTAATCTAAAAATAATGATATTTTATTTATTTCTATGTTATTGTGCTTATATTAGTGATATTTATTTATATACTTTTTTTCATGTATGTTACAGTATTATGTAAAATAGTCACAATTTTACATAGAGAGTTGTGGTATTGATCTATGTTTTTATGGTTTTGCACTTTATGTAAAATATTAGAAACCTAAGAGCTATAATTTGAAATTAATTTGTTCATTCTTGATTTTAATCTAAGTATAAGGACTCCCTAACATGTTTTGCAGGAACCAAAGGCAAAGAGGAAGATATTTAAAAAACTTCTAACTTGCAAATTTTACATTTCAAATTGGTGTTTTAAAAATTATTTTGCTTAAGTCATTTTTTATTTTTCAAATCTTTCAAAAAAAAATTCTGAGGGGATGAAAATTTCAAAAAACATTTCATTTTGGTGCCATAAACTAAACTCTCACATTAGTTGCATACTCATAAGATTTTTTTCATTTTATGCTTCTTTGTTGAAATTGTTTGTTTAAATAAGATGAGTGGCGTGTGTATGCTCTCCCCCATCCCCTTTAGGGAATGTGAGTGACCAAAAATTCCCACTCTTTATCTTTTTCTCTTTGTTATAAAATAATGGAAATAAATTTGTTAAGGCCATTCCAAAATTGGTATGATTTGGGTGACCCCAAAATGACCATAAAGTCTTTTCACTTATTTTTATTTTCATGCATTTTGGCTTGTGAGTAGGAGTTCATTTTATCTTCACAAGTTCTTTAGGGAAGGATTGACCTATAAACTCATTTCCAAACATAGTTTCAACCCCACTTCATGGTGGGGTATATAAATTGAGGGTGACTCACTAGGATGTTTATTGTGAGCAGTTAACACAAGCAATGTTAGTGCTACTTAGCCTTGAAATGTAAGGGTAACTTAGACATCACACTAGACTGAGTAAATGACATATGTAGTGGTTGTGAAAAGGATAAGACCTTTTCACAACAATATAGTTGACATGGATCCAAATGAAATAATTGCATCCCTAGTGTTAACCATAATTGGGATCATTTAAAAATGATCAAAAATTGATAGTTTAGAATAACCCCACTTGTTATAGATATATTTTTGATGCAAGGTGAGTATCCCAAAGTTACATGTCATATTAAAAACTCTTGAGAGAAGAGGGTGCCTAAAAACCCTAATTTTCATTTACTTTTACTTTTTGGATTAACAACTTAAAACCCTCTCAAGAGTGATTATATTAACAAAATTCAATAGTACTATACAACCTTGTCAGTTTTAGGATTTAAGAGGTTACACTTAGGTGTTTATGTTATTTTGTCCTTTATTTCATGGTCTTGAGTCTAAAATATTTTTTTTATACCACATCAAAAAATGAGTCTTGTTTATACATTACTCCTTTATTTGAAGAGGCATTATGCCATATATTTGACATCACACCTTTTCCTTAAACTTTTATTAAAACCTTTCAATTATTATGCCTTTGAATCTTGAAACAAACCATTTTCTATACCTATAGATCACAACAATATCATTATGGTAATAAAATCATTTCAAAGACTTGTTACCTTGTGTCCCAAATTTCAATTTTAAAACCAAAACCACATGTGCCTTTTGGATCTCTACCTAATACTATCATGTCGTTCATTCTTATTTAGCTTGTTGTTTGTTTCACAAAGACTAGTTTTATAAGTTGATTTTGACATTAGTCTTGACAAGTTCAAATCCAAATCTTTATTGAATTATTCCTATGCCTTGTATAATTTTTTCCTAGACATAATTTTTTTCTTTTGGGTTGTGTAATTTATCCTAATTTCTTGGTCAATTTGAAACTACTTTTATGCCTAAAGTTTGGGGAAATAGTTTATCTTATGTATGCCTATATTTTAATGTCTTTTTCCAAATGATCAAGTTCATGTTTAAATATAAATGCATATTTTGTGCCAAAGTGTTTCAAATTTGTTAAATTAAATATATTACCTTTCTTTGTTTAAAATTCTAACTCTAGTTTTTGTGCCTTTTCCAAAAGACCTAGAAATACTTATTTTGAGCCTAGATTTTGTGCCTTGTTTCCCAAAAGACCTGACAACCTTTGGTTTTTTATACTTGGTTTAGACTTGTTTGAAACACTTTGTACCTAAGTTGGACATTTTGGTTTTATTTCATCCATGAGACCTTTTTGTGTAAGATATTTGACATTAGATATTTGAAGTTAGATTGTTTTAGACCAAGTTTTAGCATAGACCCTTTTTAACATACAACTTCATTCTTTAGACCAAGTTAAAACCATTTGTCCTTTTAGACATTGTTTTTTAGAGTTTTTATAACTCTATGCCTATTGCCATGAAACATTCATCATTGATTTGAATATTTCTTGTTGTACTCATAGAGGATCCATGTACAATCTAGGATATGATAATGTGATCACACAAGATGACTTTGTTCAAGACCCTTATGGTGATGATATAGTATGTGAGATGGATCATTTTCCTCCTTAAAACACTTAATTTTGGGAACAAATCAAAGATCTTCTAGACCACTATTTGGTCAACATGCTTCCATACTTGTACTAGGACCAAGAATAAATAGTGCAGTACCTTGATAGTGTACCATCAATTATGAACCAAATTTAACAACAACCATACTACATTACTATCCCATGAACATACAATCCTTATTTGTTTCATCATCAATTACTTTAAAATAAGGATGAAGTTTTAATTAGAGCTATAAAGGTAGGGGTTAAGTTTTTAATAGACTTTCCCTAAGAAAATTTACTTAGTCTAATAAGAGTGCCTTTCAATATGCCTTATAATCAAACCATCAAATAGGCCTCCTATATCAACCCTCAATAACTCATATTGATGTCAGATCAAGACTTGCATATGATTTTAATAGTAAAATACCTCATGGAAGACCAATTTTTAAAAATACAACAAACATACCAAACCTATTTTAACTTAGCGCATAATTTTAATAACATGGCCATGTCAAATGATCCTTTCATCAATTTAATTCCTTCAATAAGGGTGTTGATCAAATTAAAAATCCAAGATTGTTAGGAACCCGTGGAAGCACCATTGATTACCAAACAACTAAACATGCAAAAATAACTAGAATCACAAGTAACAAGAATTCAGAAATAACACAGAATATGAGAGACAATACACAACTTGTATTAATACTCTTCTAGAAAAGAATTACAACAAAGAGATACCACACTCTTCCACCTTATAGGTTTGCCACACCAAGTTTTCAATAATTCACCTTCAAGATTTCTCTCTCTTACGGTCTCAACACACAACTCAAACATAGAGTTGGTGTTCACCTCCACCAGCCAGTAATAACACCTCCAGTCAACCAGTCAGTAACTATACTGCCAGTACACGAGTGCTCCACGTACTCCACAAGTGCTCCACACACTCCAAGTACTCAATGTACTCCAAGTAGATCTCCCATGAACTTGCAACAACCTTCAACTCAAATGATCTTACTTATGGAAGGATCTACCTTGCCTTCCTCTCTTGCTCTCTGATGTGTTTTTGTCACCTTTGATTCTGATGCCACCTTCAGATCTCCTTTGACCTCGCACACACACCTGTTACCATGTAGATCTCTCTACACCCTGAAGAACCCTTGTCCTTGCCTCACCAAGTCCTTATGATCCTCCAAACCAATACCCCAGTGGATCTTCTCCCTGATCTAGCACACCTATAGACCAACTTGATCATACACACTCGGCACCCCTATGGAACTAGGAAGAACACCCTTGCTCTCTTCACACACAAAAAGAGCTAACCTTGCTCAACTCAACTAGCACAAATTACAATACAACCCATGAGTCTATTATATAGATCTCATGCAAACAATAATTAGACACCTAATTACAATAATTAGATATGTAGCTCAAGACTATAATTAGCCTTCTTACATGCAAAAAACTAATTCGTTAACAAACTATCTGTAACACTCACAGTTTTGAACTGCATAGGCGACTGACATTGGTCCCTGTCTGCTTGGGGGTGACCGACATTAGTCAATCTCTGATAGTCATCAATAGCTTCCTATCTCCACCTGACCGACGTCGATTGGCCTGACTGACGCTAGTGACTGTGACACTCAGCAACCTCCTCTAATGTCTGCATCAATGAAGCTTTTAGCTCCACAACCTAACAATCTCCCACTTGGAGATAAACAACTACACTATACCTATACTTGTACCCCATCTAATCTATTTCTTGGCTTGTATCCCTCTTCAAGATCAATCTTGAAGACCACCCACCACATAACTTGTGGTGCACCACCTATCATCTGAGTAACCTGCCACATTCAAACCTACAAACCCATGTAGTGAAGTCCTGACCCTGCATAGCATGAATCTTTATTGCTGGTCCCTCTCAGATAACTGAGAACCCACTTCCCTGAATTGGCTCCTAAATCTCTGACAGCTCCCACTATTGGGGAAAACTTAGGTCTATACTAGACCTCATGTGATTTCAGACACTGAACTGTCCAGCCCTTGGTGTGCTCTAGTTCTACATCCTACGTATTAAACCTTGCCAACACCTGATTCACATCAGCTCCCACTGGAGACAAAATCAACCTGTGATCTTCCATGTCTCTCATGCCAAAGAATTTCTTTACTCCAAATTCCTCATGACATGCCACTAAACTAACCTTACCCTTAGCTCAGCAAAATCCTATATGTCTGAACCTGTAACTAGTATACCATCCACATACAGTAACAAGATAATGTAGCTATCATCATCCACCTGGTAAGACAAACACAATGGTTACACTGACACTAACTAAATCCTTAATTTATCATCCATCTCTCAAAACTTGTACCACTATTTTGAAACTTCCTCAAGACCATATAACCTAGCCTTTTGTCTCACGTGTCCATTCTCTCTATTCTTTAACTAAGGTATCCATTTGTCTCTCAGTGCTTTCATTCTGGCTGGTAACCCTACCAAATCTCTCGTTTGGTTCTGAATCCTATTCATGCCATGCTCCCACTGTTTCCTAGATCCTTCCTACTTTGTAGTGAGCAACTAGTATAAAGAAGAGGAACAATGAATTTGAGTCTTATTTACCCTTTCAATCCTCCACATGGGCATTTGAGACTCCTTGACAGCTTGCCGTCTGCCCAAAATCCATCCAAGTGACCGACCTCGGTTACCACATAGTCTGCATCCGACCAACATCAGCTCCATGCGACTATCCAGGTCACCGACGTCAGTTATCCTATTGACATTGATCTCCACCTTCCTGACACCACCGACTTCTCTAGTTTTCACATGACCGACATCGGCACCTATCTATTCTATGCTGGTTACCCTTGATCAACACTGGTACCTTTGTATGCCTGTGAGTGATGACTTTTTACTTGCAAGCTTACTTTGAATCAATCCCATGTCCAAACTACCCTACTTAGAAGTATCCAGCCCCATCCACTGGTCTCTATCTGTCATCTCCTCCAAGAACACCAAGGCTTCCTAGTTCTTAAGTTTATCAAATACATCAGTCTTTCTTTTCCTACAATAAATCCAATCCTTTCTTGTAGCATCCCACTACTCACAGATATCTCGGTCTATGCTCTCTGAATCTGAACTCTTCCCTTTTGACTTAAGAACATCCATTACCTTCTCACTTATGTGGCCAAGCCTACAAAGCCACACCCATGTAACAGAAGTGGAATCAGTAATACAAGCAAGTAGATAAAGAGTACCTACTTTCTTACAACATGTTAATTCAAGTGCATCCACTGTGAGAGTTTCTGTGCATCTCTCATCACCCAAATTTTTTGAAGCAATTAGCCACATCTTCAAGACTGGGACCTGCATGACCTTCTTCAACACCCATGTGTTGGCCGCCTGCAATTTCAACATCACTTCCCCTTTGCCAACCATGTGACAAGGCTCACCATCCCCTCTACTTGGGGCTACATGGAAAGAGGCAATAGAATCTATAAACCAAGATTCTAATTTATACAAGAAACATCCCAGAGCATCCTGTAAAACAACACCTACAACATCTGCTTCTTCAGTTCCTTCATGCTGATCTGCTACCAACCAACAATCTTTCTTTACCTGCTCTTTCTTTCCATAACACCGTAATTGATCATTCATGTCTTTGAATTCCTCCATTCTTAGTGTACTTTCTTCTGTTGTTGCTATACTCCCACTCAATTAGAAACCCCTGAGAGTGACCTGTAACCAAACACAAAACCTGCTCCCTGCAACCTTAGCTCTGATACCAACTGTTAGGAACCTGTGGAATCACCATTAATTACCAAATAAATAAACATGCAAAAATAACCAGAATCACATGTAACAAAAATTCAGAAATAACACAAAATATGAGAGACAATACACAACTTGTATTAATACTCTTCTAGAAAATAATTACAACAAAGAGATGCCACACTCTTCCACCATACAGGTTTGCCACACCAAGTGTTCAGTAATTCACCTTCAAGAGTTCTCTCTCTTATGGTCTCAACACACAACTCAAACACAGAGTTGGTGTTCACTTCCACCAGCCAGTAATAACACCTCCAGTCAACCAATCAGTAACAATACTACCAGTACACAAGTGCTCCACGCACTCCACAAGTGTTCCACACACTCCAAGTACTCAAAGTACTCCAAGTAGATCTCCCATGAACTTGTAACAACCTGCAACTCAAATGATCTTACTTATGGAAGGATCTACCTTGCCTTCCTCTCTTGCTCTCTGATGTGTTGTTGTCACCTTTGATTTTGATGCCACCTTCAGATCTCCTTTGACCTCGTACACACACCTGTTACCATGTAGATCTCTCTACACCCTGAAGAACCCTTGTCCTTGCCTAACCAAGTCCTTATGATCCTCCAAACCAATACCCCAGTGGATCTTCTCCCTGATCTAGCACACCTATAGACCAACTTGATCATACACACTCAGCACCCCTATGGAACTAGGAGGAACACCCTTTCTCTCTTCACACATAGAAAGAGCTAACCTTGCTCAACTCAACTAGCACAAATTACAATACAACCCATGAGTCTATTATATAGATCTCATGTAAAAAATAATTAGACACCTAATTACAATAATTAGATATGTAGCTCAAGACTATAATTAGACTTCTTACATGCAAACAACTAATTCATTAATAAACTATCTATAACACTCGCAGTTTTAAACCACATAGGCGACCGATGTTGGTCCCTGTCTGCTTGGGGGTGACTGACATCGGTTGATCTCTGACCGCCATCGACAGCTTCCTATCTCCACTTGATCGACGTCAGTTGTCCTGACTGATGATGGTGACTGTGACACTCAGCAACCACCTCCAATGTCTGCATCAGTGAAGCTTTTAGCTCCATAACCTAACAATCTCCCACTTGGAGATAAATAGCTACACTGTACCTATAACCCATCTAATCTATTTCCTGGCTTGTATCCCTCTTCAAGATCAATCCTGAAGACCACCCACCACACAACCTGTGGTGCACCACCTATCATCCGAGTAACCTGCAACATTCAAACCTACAAACCCATGTAGTGAAGTCATGACCTTGCATAGCATGAATCCCTACTACTGGTCTCTCTCAGATACCTGAGAACCCACTTTCCCAAATTGGCTCCTAACTCTCTGACAACTCCCACTATTGGGGAAAACTCAGGTCTATACCAGATCTCATGTGATGTCAGACACTAAAATATCCAACCCATGGTGTGCTCTAGTTCTGCATCCTACATATTGAACCTTGCCAACACCTGATTCACATTAGCTCACACTGGAGACAAAATCAACCTGTGATCTTCCATGTCTCTCATGCCAAAGAATTTTGCTGCTCCAAATTCCTCATGACATGCCACTAAACTAACCTTACGCTTAGCTCAGCAAAACCCTATATGTCTGAACCTGTAACTAGTATACCATCCACATATAGTAACAGGATAATGTAGCTATCATCATCCACCTTGTAAGACAAACACAATGGTTACATTGACACTAACTAAAGCCCTGCTTTATCATCCATCTGTCAAAACCTTTAGCACTGTCCTGTAGCTTCCTCAAGACAATATAACCTGGCCTTTCATCTCATGTGTCCATTCTCTCTATTCTTTAACTAAGGTATCCATTCGTCTCTCATTACTTTCATACCGGCTGGCAACCCTACCAAATCTCCTATTTGGTTTTGCATCCTATTCATGCCATGTTCCCACTGTTTCCTGGATCCTTCCTACTCTATAGTGAGCAACAAGTATAACGAAGAGGAAAAACGAATTTGAGGCTTACTTAGCCTTTCAGTCCTCCACATGGGCATTTGGGACTCCTTGATAGCTTGTTGTCCACCCAAAATCTGTCCCAGTGACTTACCTCGGTCACCACACAATCTGCATCCAACCGATGTCAATTCCATGCGACTATCCAGGTTGTTGACACTGGTTATCCTACCAACATTAGTCTCCACCTACCCAAGACCACTGACTTCTCTGGTTTGCACATGACCGACATCGGCACCTATCTATTTGATGCCGGTTACCCTTGACTGATGTTGGTACCTGTGTATGCCTATGGGTGATGACTTTTTACTCGCGAGCTTACTTTGAATCAATCCCATGTCCAAATTGCCCTACTCAGAAGTATCCAACCCCATCCACTGGTCTCTATCCATCATCTCCTCCAAGAACACCAAGGCTTTTTAGTTCTTAAGTTTATCAAATACATCAGTCTTTCTTTTCCTACAATAAATCCAATCCTTTCTTGTAGCATCTCACTGCTCACAAAAATCTCGATCTATGCTCTCCAAAGCTAAACTCTTCCCTTTTGACTTAAGAACATCCATTCCCTTCTCACTTATGTGGCCAAGCCTACAAAGCCACACCTGTGCAACAAAAGTGGAATCAGTAATACAAGCAAGTAGATAAAGAGTACCTGCTTTCTTACCACATGCTAACTCAAGTGCATCCACTGTGAGAATTTCTATGCACCTCTCATCACCAAAATTTCCTAAAGTAATTAGCTACATCTTCAAGACTGGGACCTACATGACCTTCTTCAACACCCATGCGTTGGCTGCTTGTAATTTCAGCATCACTTCGTCTTTGCCAACCATGTGACAAGGCTCACCAACCCCTCTACTTGGGGCTGCATGGAAAGAGGCAATAGAATCTATAAACCAAGATTCTACTTTATCCAAGAAACATCCCAGAGCATCTTATGCAACAACACCTACAACATCTACTTCTTCAGTTCCTTCATGTTGATCTGCTACCAACCAACAATCTTTCTTTACCTGCTCTTTCTTTCCATAACACCGTAATTGATCATTCATGTCTTTGAATTCCTCCATTCTTAGTGTAATTTATTATGATGTTGTTATACTCCCACTCAATTAGAAACCCTTAAGAGTGACTTGTAACCAAACACAAAACCTATTCCCTGCAACCTTAGCTCTGATACCAACTGTTAGGAACCTGTGGAAGCACCATTGATTACCAAGCAACTAAACATGTGGAAATAACCAAAATCACAAGTAACTAGAATTCAAAAATAACAAGGAATATGATAGACAATACACAACTTGTATTAATACTCTTCCATAAAAGAATTACAACAAAGAGACGCCACACTCGTCCACCTTACAGGTTCACCACACCAAGTGTTTAGTAATTCACCTTCAAGAGTTCTCTCTCATACGGTCTCAACACACAACTCAAACACAGAGTTGGTGTTCACCTCCACCATCCAGTAACAACACCGCCAATCAATCAGTTAGTAACAATACTGTCAGTACACGAGTGTTCCACGCACTCCACAGGTGCTCCATGCACTCCAAGTACTCAAAGTACTCTAAGTAGATCTCCCATGAACTTACAACAACTTAAAACTCAAATGATCTTACTTATGGAAGGATCTACCTTGCCTTCCTCTCTTGCTCTCTGATGTGTTGCTATCACCTTTAATTATACTACCACCTACAGATCTCCTTTGACCTCACACACACACACACACACACACACACACACACACACACACACACACACACACACACACACACACACCTGTTACCATGTAGATCTCTCTACACCCTGAAGAACCCTTGTCCTTGCCTCACCAAGTCCTTATAATTCTCCAAACTAGTACCCCAGTGGATCTTCTCCCTGATCTAACACACCTGCAAACCAACCTGATCATACACACTCGGCACCCCTATGAAACTAGGAGGAACACCCTTACTCTCTTCACACATAGAAAGAGCTAACCTTGCTCAACTCAACTAGCACAAATTACAATACAGCCCATGAGTCTATTATATACATCTCATGCAAACAATAATTAGACACCTAATTAAAATAATTAGATCTATAGCTCAAGACTATAATTAGCCTTCTTACATGCAAACAATCAGTTCGTTAACAAACTATCCATAACACTCATAGTTCTAAACTACACAAGCAACTGACATCGGTCCCTGTCTGCCTGGGGGTGACCGACGTCGGCCGATCTCTGACCCTCGTTAGCAGCTTCTTGTCTCCACCTGACTGATGTTAGTTGGCCTGACCAATGCCGGTGATTGTGACACTCAGCAACCTCCTCCAATGTCTACATCAGTGAAGCTTTTAGCTCCACAACCTAACAATCTCCCACTTGGAGATAAATTGCTGCACTGTACCTATACCCTATCTAATCTATTTCTTGTCTTGTATCCCTCTTCAAGATCAATCCTGAAGACCACCCACCACATAACTATGGTGAACCACCTGTCATCTAAGTAACCTACCACATCTAAACCTATAAACCCATGTAGTGAAGTCCTGACCCTGCATAGCATGAATCCCTACTGTTGGTCCCTCTCAAATAACTGAGAACCCACTTCCCCAAATTGGCTCCTAACTCTCTGACAGCTCCCACTATTGGGCAAAACTCAGGTCTATACTAGACCTCATGTGATTTCAGACACTGAACTATCCTGCCCTTGGTGTGCTCTAGTTCTACATCCTACGTATTGAACCTCGCCAAAACCTGATTCACATCAGCTCCCACTGGAGACAAAATCAACCTGTGATCTTGCATGTCTCTCTTGCAAAAAAATTTCTTTGCTCCAAATTCCTCATGACATGCCACTGAACTAAACTTACCCTTAGCTCAGCAAAACCCTATATGTCTGAACTTGTAACTAGTATACCATCCACACACAGTAACAAGATAATGTATCTATCATCATCCACCTGGTAAGACAAACACAATGGTTACACTGACACTGACTAAAGCCTTACTTTATCATCCATCTATCAAAACTTGTACCACTATCTTGCAGCTTCCTCAAGACCATATAACCTAGCCTTTCATCTCACGTGTCCATTCTCTCTATTCTTTAACTAAGGTATCCATTCATCTCTTAGTGCTTTCATATCAGGTGGCAACCCTACCAAATCTCCCATTTGGTTCTACATCTTGTTCATTCCATGCTCCCACTGTTTCCTGGATCCTTCCTGCTTTGTAGTGAGTAACGAGTATAAAGAAGAGGAACAACAAATTTGAGGCTTACTTACCCTTTCAGTCCTCCACATGGGTGTTTGAGACTCCTTGACAGCTTGTTGTCTGCTTAAAATCCATCCAAGTGACCGACCTCAGTTACCACATAGTCTGCATCTGACCGACGTCAGTTCCATGCAACTATCCAGGTCACCGACGTTGGTTATCCTGCTAACATTGATCTCCACCTGCTCGACACCACCGACTTCTCTAGTTTGCACATGATTGACATCGGTACATGTCTATTCGATGCTGGTTACCCTTGACCAATGCTGGTACCTATGTATGCTTGTGAGTGATGACTTTTTACTCATGAGCTTACTTTGAATCAATCCCATGTCCAAACTGCCCTACTTAGAAGTATCCAACCCCATCCACTGGTCTCTATCTGTCATCTCCTCCAAGAACACCAAGGCTTTCTAGTTCTTAAGTTTATCAAATACATCAGTCTTTCTTTTCTTACAATAAATCCAATTCTTTCTTGTAGCATCCCACTACTCAAAAAAATCTTGGTCTATGCTCTTCAAAGCTGAACTCTTCCCTTTTGACTTAAGAACATCCATTCCCTTCTCACTTATGTGGCCAAGCCTACAAAGCCACACCTATGCAATAGAAGTGGAATTAATAATACAAGCAAGTAGATAAAGAGTACCTGCTTTCTTACCACATGTTAATTCAAGTGCATCCACTATGAGAGTTTTTGTGCATCTCTCATCACCCAACTTTCCTGAAGCAATTAGCCACATCTTCAAGATTGGGACCTGCATGACCTTCTTCAACACCCATGTGTTGGCCGCCTATAATTTTAGCATCACTTCATCTTTGCCAACCATGTGACAAGGCTCACCAGTGCCTCTACTTGGGGCTGCATGGAAAAAGGCAACAAAATCTATAAACCAAGATTCTACTTTATCCAAGAAACATCCTAGAGCATCTTTTGCAACAACACCTGCAACATTTGCTTCTTCAGTTCCTTCATGCTGATTTGCTACCAACCAACAATCTTTCTTTACCTGCTCTTTCTTTCCATAACACCATAATTGATCATTCATGTCTTTGAATTCCTCCATTCTTAGTGTACTTTCTTCTGCTATTGCTATACTCCCACTCAATCAAAAACCCTTGAGAGTGACCTGTAACCAAACACAAAACCTGCTCCCTGCAACCTTAGCTCTGATACCAACTGTTAGGAACCTGTGGAAGCACCATTGATTACCAAACAACTAAACATGCAAAAATAACCAAAATCACAAGTAACAAGAATTCAAAAATAACACAGAATATGAGAGACAATACACAACTTGTATTAATACTCTTCTAGAAAATAATTACAATAAAGAGATGCCACACTCTTCCACCTTACAGGTTCACCACACCAAGTGTTCAGTAATTCACCTTCAAGAGTTCTCTCTCTTACAGTCTCAACACACAACTCAAACACAAAGTTGGTGTTCACCTCCACCAGCAAGTAACAACACCGTCAATCAACCAGTCAGTAACAATACTGGCAGTACACTAGTGCTCCACACACTCCACAAGTGCTCCACACACTCCAAGTACTCAAAGTACTCCAAGTAGATCTCCCATGAACTTGCAACAACCTGCAACTCAAATGATCTTACTTATGGAAGGATCTACCTTGCCTTCCTCTCTTGCTCTCTAATGTGTTGCTGTCACCTTTGATTTTGCTGCCACCTAAAGATCTCCTTTGACCTCGCACACACACCTGTTACCATGTAGATCTCTCTACACCCTGAAGAACCCTTGTCCTTGCCTCACCAAGTCCTTATGATTCCCCAAACTAGTACCCTGGTGGATCTTCTCCCTAATCTAGCACACCTACAGACCAACCTGATCATACACACTCGGCACCCCTGTGGAACTAGGAGGAACACCCTTGCTCTCTTCACACATAGAAAGAGCTAACCTTGCTCAACTCAACTAGAACAAATTACAATATAGCCCATGAGTTTATTATATATATCTCATGCAAACAATAATTAGACACCTAATTACAATAATTAGATCCATAGCTCAAGACTATAATTAGGCTTCTTACATGTAAACAACTGGTTCGTTAACAAACTATTTGTAACACTCATAGTTCCAAACCGCATAGGTGACCGACATTAGTCCCTATCTACCTGGGGGTGATTGATGTCGGCCGATCTCTGACTGTCATCGGCAGCTTCCTGTCTCCACTTGACCGACGTCGATTTGCCTGATCGACGTCGGTGACTGTGACACTCAGCAACCTCCTCCAATGTCTGCATCAGTGAAGCTTTTATCTCCATAACCTAACAAAGATAATTTATGTATAGAACCATTCATATAAATCACTTCATTTGGTGACATGTTTAATTCCCCAACTACTAAAGAAGTGTCTATTACTTGTATGTAGATGAATCTACTAAACATGGTAGATAACAAAAAAGTGTCATCCAATCTAGGCCAAAGTGGTTTAACTTCACAAATAACTAGTCCACAACAAGGGCCTTTAGTAAATACCATGAGTGGTTCACAATAGTAGGGGCAAAAACTCCTACATCCCAACCATAATAAGCTACCTCTAATCCTTAACTAGCTACTTATTCAAGCACATAATCATAGGGATTAAGTAATCAAATGCTAACTAGTTCCTTGGATCAATAAAATGTGATGAATTTTACTCCACCTCAAAAAGTGATGACTAACATTCCATAACAATAGACATAATATAGTATACTAATACAATATATGTATAACATTCTTCCACCTTAACAAGGGGTGCTGAATTTTCCACCTCATTAGGTAGTGACCAACATACCTCAATAGTTGTAGAATAGCATGGCTTCATAATCACAAAACTTGTCTAATCAATAATGTATGTCTCTTGGTCAATGATAAATTCCAAACATCCAAAAAGTGTCTACTTCACAATAAGTGTTCATGCAACTAAGAGGTACTACCATCCAACAATTGCCTTTTGTTCTGAATGTGCCACAAGTCTAATGATAGGGCCTTATTTCATAACATGTTCCCCTTCATCCAAGTTTAACTATTCATCATCAAGTTCCTACTAAAATATAGCAATAATAGTACTTCACTCAAATCCATATCCTTCCATCTCAGCTATAATTCCCCCAAAACTAGACCTATATACCAAATCTAAACTAGAATACTATACCATAATTCATGTAGTTTCAACAAACTCATCCCAACCTATGGATGAATATTCCTGGTTGATTACCTAACCAATACAACATTACACAACAAACCAATGATCTATTATACCCCTGTCAAATTAATCCACTCCTGACTACCTAGCCTCCACCTCATGCCAATATTCCATCAAGTTTATTAGCATAAGAACTACAACAAATGAAAGATGTAATTACTACTATCCAAGCTAGGAAATAGGCCAAGAAGTTTAAGTTAGATGACATGTGTTCCTACTCATTCAATATGGAGCATATACAGATACCATTTCTTCCAAGGCATGAACCATCAAAGTTTGATAAATATAAGGGTAAAAGAGGCCCTAAGGCTCATTTAATGGAATTATTTATTACTTACCAACTAGTGACCTACAATGACATTTATTTACTCCTCTTATTTCCTTGAAGTTTAGAATGATAATATTTGGAATGGTTCCTAAAATTTCCAAAGAGATTAGTATCTAATTTTGATGACCTTTTAGATAAATTTGTGCAACATTTCTCCTACAATCTTGAACATGAGATTTCATTGGTAGATTTGACTCAAGCCAAGCAAAAAGTTAGTGAAATATTTACAAGCTATCTATAAAGATGGAGATCACTTTCTATTAATTTCACCCACAACTTACCAGATAAATAATTAGTGGTTATGTTTACCAAAAATTGACATAGTGAGATATCTTACCATCTAGAGTTTTAGTGTACACACACTTTCAAAGAGATCATAGACAAAGGCCTATTGCTAAAAAAGGCCCTTATTACCAAAAGGATTATTAAGTTAAGCTTGTCAAATCAAAATTAGAACCAAAACTAAGTCTAAGCACAAGTATCAGCACTAGCCTAAACTATTAATTATGAAAAATCCAAGCAGTTTAATTACAATAAGAATATTTTTGTAAATAGAGTAATCAATTCATGTCATGTCTAAATAGTGAAAACACTATCTTCTTAGCCTATGATACAAATGAAAATTACTTATCACCATCAACCCATTTAGAAAACATAGCCTTCATAGCAACTTAAACTTACTCAATAAATGTAGCAACCCCTACCTTTGCAAACCCCTCCTTTAAGGAGAAATGTGCCTACTCATTGATTCTTCAATGACCTTAGAGAACCCATTAAATACATGTTTCACAAACTAGCCAAGGCTAATATAATTAGTTAGCACATTCTAAATCACTATCTTGAGGGCATCCCTTATCTAGGTTGGTATCGAGAGAATGAGTTTCTTGAATACCATCACATTAATGGACATAATATATTCCATTATGTGTAAATCAAACACCTCATTGAAAATATGTTGTAAAATAGGGAGATAACATTGGATAATAGAGCATATATATCTAATCATAAATTGGGTATCTATCAAAACCTTTTTCCACAACATAACAATAACAACTAATACTAACAACAATATAGGAAAAAATAATAACAAAAATAGTATCAACAACAGAGACAACAACAATGATTTTAACAATAATAACAATAATGTCAACCAAATAAATATAACTAAGGCTAGAATGATGTTAATACCCAATAGAATTACCATGCAATTTCAGATGACTATAAAAAATTTGTAGGACATATTGTAGGAGGTCACATTTCCATCATCACCATCAATCTAAGACCAAGTGCTAACCAAACAAGACTATTATTAACCAATTCCAATAAACCCATCTATGCCAATGATCCTTATTTGACCTAGGATCAAATAAAATCACACTAGAAAATAGGGATTACTACTTTTGGACCTTATATCAATAACTCATCATTTCCCCATGATCATATATAAGTACACTGACAATTGAGACTTATCAAGTCTAGCCCCTCACCACCATCATTTTCTATTAACAATGGTCCTATATCTCATCTTGATTGTGTAATCATAATCCAACAGTCAAATATTACTTTTCCTAATGGACAACAATCTACCACTGAATCCTTCCAACCCACTGTTCTAGCAAGGAACAAGCCATATACTATTATAAGTAAAAAATGTTTGACATTATGGAATAACTTCAAAAGATGCCTACACAAATATCCGTTTTATATTTTTTACATACATATACTATACATAAAAACATTTTAATAGAATTCTTTAGACAATCCCAAGTTCCAAATGGCATATCCCTAGAAAAATTCCAAGCTTTAGTTGGACATCTAGCCCCATGCCAATAATTAAAATTTGACCAAAGTCATATGTCATCCCTTGGTCCTTTCCATAACAATCTACTATATATTGAAGTTATCATAACACAACACAAAGTGAAACATATCCTCATATACAATGGATCGAGCCTAAATATTGTGTCTCTAAATCTCATCAAGCATATTAGATACACAATAGTCGATCTCTAGCTAAAAATGATCACTATCAAGGCCTACAATAATGAAGAGTGAGAATCATAAGGCACCATCATCTTATTAGTTATCATTATGCCCTTGAATCATGATATAGTATGCCATGTGTTAGACCTAGACCTATCTTATAATTTTCTATTGGGTTTACCTTAGATACATGAAATTCATGCAATCCCATCAATATTACACTAGTGTCTCAAATTTTGTCATTCAGATATAGAGGTCACTATCAACAAAGATTTGTAGCATTACAAACATTATAAACATTTAGAGGCAAAATATGAAATCTATAACTACTATTTTGGCTTATATCTCATTCCCAAGAAGGATAAAGGAAAATATATACTTTTTGATATATTAGAGGCCAATTACATTGACCCAAACAACCTTGATTCATCTTCCCATATGCCACCTCTTGAATTATCCAATAATTTAAACATCTCATCCAATGGCCCAAATGATTATTTGATACATGACACATTTCTAAGCTTTCACAAAACCCCAAGTCCTATGGAAGATCTAAAGCTAAACCTCTTTTCATGGAATGGTAATGCAAAAGAAAGGGAAAATTGCATAGTCTAGATCCTATCATTTTTACACTAGCCACTGGCCAAGAATAGGACCCAATTACAAATGATTAATCCTAGTTATATAATGAAAAATTGGCCAATTTCTATAAAAATACCAAATACCCCATTCCTAATAGGATCATGAAAAATTAAGACTATGAAGGAGGAGGCCTCAACCCAAATCAGCATGGAACACTTGAGCCAATTTATATCACTCAGTACAAAGGAACCTATGGTCTCATATTTAAACCATTTAGAGTGACCCCACATATCTCATTTATGTTCCAATTCCAAATAATAGTGATGGTGATGTTAATAGTGACGTAGAGTCTGATCACATTATTTATGAAGACCTTGCCAATACCAATCTATTTGACACCCATGCCATTTCTACCCTTAGCTAAATTAATTGACATAACCCACTTCCTTTATATCATCCTCAACTTATATCCTAGGACCAAAAATAATCCACAGTGCCTATAGATGAGTTTGAAAATTATGAGGCCTTTTGTGATTTTCTAGGCCTAAGGGACAATGTTCTATCAGGAGACTAGAAACAATGGTTTTCTATCAAACTAGATCCTATAGCCTATTTTGGACAATGGGTAAACACCCTTAGCCACAAAAAAATGAATAAAACATTGAGGTTCCAAAGTGAAAACCTCTTTGAGGTAATTTTAGACTAAGGTAAAAGTAAAGAGAAAGTCTAGTCTTTTGGTGAAAACCTATTTTAGGATCCATTATATGGGGGTGTCCATCTTTCCTCAAACATAGCTCAAGAAACCACCAATGATGAACTTGATTATGGGTTCAAGTTTAGTTCTAAATAATAGTATGCCTTTGATCACATTATTCAATAATTTCTAACAATATTTGCAACTTGGCCATCCCTACCATTTGGAGATTATGATTCATCTTGCCTAGGAGAACATGAGGAGCTAGTCCAAAGATAAGACTTTATAGTTGTAGGTCAATTCAAATCATTTATAACTATTTTTGAGGATGGTTTGACTTTCCTTATCAAAAAAACTAAAGAAGTCAACATCAAGACTCTAGACAACCCAAAATGGATCAAATTAGGTGCATCCCTCACTAAAGAGGAATATGAAATTTTTACCACCCTTCTGAGGGAATTTGTTGACATATTTACTTGGGCCTATTTATACATGACAAGTTTAGACCTTTCCTTGGTGGTACACCATTTTATTATACATCCTAATGCCAAACCAATGAAATAAAATGTGCACAAGATGCATTCTCACATTATTGTATTAGTAAAGAAAGAGTTGTAAAAATTCTTAGCATTGACATGCATTCAACCAATTGACTACTCATAGTGGATCTCAAATATAATGCTAGTCAGTAAGAAGCTATAAGGAATTATAATTTGCACTAATTTTAGAAATAGAAACAAGGCTTTCCCTAAGGATAAATTTACTTTGACAAACATTGACATGATGATTGACTCCATGGTGGGGTATACAATTCTTTCATTAATGAAAGGATTTTTAGGATATAACAAGATCTAGATAGCACCAGAAGACCAACATAAAATAATGTTCACCAATCCATGGGGAACATTTTGTTAGCATGTTATGCTATTTGATCTCAAGAATGTTGGGGCTATATACCAAAGATCTATGACCATCATATTTCATGATATGATGTATGACATTATTGAATATTATGTTGATGAATTATTGCGTAAATCAAATACCAAGGTTGATCATCCAACAATACTACAAAAAATATTTGAGAGGATGCATGAATATAAGGTTAGACTCAATCCTAAGAAGTGTGTTTTTGGTGTTAATTTAGGCAAACTATTAGGCTTCATCATCTCTCTCTGAGATATTGAAGTTGATCCACCCAAATTTCAAGCCACTAAAGAGATGTTGCCACCTTCTAATTTGAAGCATCTCCACACTTTACAAGGCAAGATCAAATCTATTAGATGCTTCATTTCTTTTTTTTCCAAAAAATTCCATCCATATACACACTTATTAAAGAAGGGTGTCACATTTTATTGGGATGATGAATGTCAGAAAACCTTTCAACACCTAGAAAACTATCTTGATAATCCACCTATATTGTTACCACCAATGTTAGGAAAGTCATACCTACTATATCTATCTACCATAGACAAATCCCTAGGGGCACTTCTAACTCAGCATGTTGACATTAGAAAAGAACATGTCATGTATTATCTCAGTCATACACTAGTTGTGTATGAACTTAATTATACACCCATTGAAAAAGCTTTTTTAGCTATGGTATTTTAGTCCAAAACTTATGGCACTACATGTTAAACAATAAGACCATAGTTATTCATAAATTAAATCCACTTAAGTATTTACTATCTAAAATAGATTTACAAGAGTGCATGGCTAAATGGGTCATGATTTTGAGTAAGTTTGAGATCAAATACATCAATCAAAAGGCCATCAAAGGACAATTTCATGTAGATCAACTTATTAAATCTCCCCTTATGGATATTAAACCCCTAAATTTTCAATTCCCAAATGAGTCCATTATGACCATAATTGAAACACCTCTTGAGGAGAAGCACTATAAGTTGTATTTTTATGGATCACTCACCTCACATAGATCGAGGGCATGTATATTGCTTATTACACCATAAGGGGATCTTATCCCTGAATCATTCTAAATCAGTTTTTCTTATACCAAAAACATGGCCAAATATGAAACACTCATTATAAATATTAATTAGGTATCACAATGGAATATTCAACATCTCAAGGTTTATGGTGCTTCTTAATTAATCATTAGTCAGGTTATAGACCACTTTCAAACCAAAGATGATAAGTTGGTGCCATATAAGCCTTGATTAACACTATCAAACAAATATTGCCTACATACATTTTAAACACATACCAAGGGCCAATAATAAAATAATGGATGCCATAGCCATAATTGGCTCTTTGAGATATCACATAAACAAAGCAAAATAATATCAATTCCTCATTGAAAATTTTTTAGTGTCTGCTCATGAACCTTCAACCATCACAATGATCTATGATATTTTTGGTCCCAACTCTATATGTTATTCATACCTTTTTACCTACCTTCATGACCAATAATCAAAGTCTTTAACCCACCAAGAAGCACAATATACCTTATTTGGCCCAACCCTATACCACCATAGCTTTGATGTAATTTTTCTTCATTATTTAAATTTGGAAGAATCAACATTATCATTATGGGAAGTTCATGAAGAAGCATGTGGATCCCACACTAGTAAGTCTATCCTATCCAAAAATATCCTACGTATCAATTATTATTGGCCAACTATGGATGTAGTTCCAACTACTTATATCAAAAGGTACAAAAAATGTCAAAGGCATGACAATATGATTCATGCCCTAGCCAAGACACTAAAACCAATGCTCACACCATGGCCATTTTCAACATGGGGCCTTGATCTCAATGGTAAGATTAACCCAACCTCATTTGATGGCCATGAAAACATCCTTACCACTACCAAATATTTCACTAAGTGGGTTGCATCTATACCCCTCTCTTACATGACTAGAATTTTTTTTTTCCAAATTTATATTTAATCATCACATCTACCACTATGATATCTCATCTAAAATTATATCTAATAATGGTGGATAATTTAAAAATAAAGATGTTAGAACATTATGTGCTAAGTAAAACATTAGTCAACATTTTTATACCACATATTACCCACAAGGTAATGGCTAAGTCAAGGCATCCAAAAAAACCATTATCAACATCCTTAAAAATATTGTCAATGATGTTGGCTATGATTGGCACCTATAAATATTATGTACCCTCTAGGCATATCACAATAATTACCATACCCCAATAATATCCACTCCATATTCCCTAGTTTATGGCACTGAGGCCATTCTTCCCATTGAGGTTGAGTTACCTTCTCTATGCATCTCGTTAAAGCATGTCTTGGATGATGAATATTACTAAGTAGCTTGACTAAAAGATTTGAATCTACTTGATTTAAAAATCATGGTCATTTCCAAGAAACATTAAGAATACCATAATTGACTCCATAGCTAATATAATTTGTAGGTCAAACATAGATAGTTTGCACTTGGGGATCTTATTATTAAATAAAACCAATAGAATACCATGGTTGATAAGAAGCACAAGGGCAAGTCCAAACCCAACTAGATTAGTTCATACATCATTGTTTCAAATTAAGGCTCTGGAACATATAGGCTTACTACAGCAATGGGGATAAACTTGATGAGTTGATGAACATTTTACACATCAAGCATCACTTCGCTTGAGAGACCTAAAGCATTATCTATAAGTCTCATTTCTATTGTACCATAATATCAACATTGTTCTTTGTACCATTCCCTATACGATTCTACCATACCTTCAATTTTGACCAAATTTGTTTTTACCCTCCCTACCCAACCCCTTTGACCTTGGTTTTATTCCATTGATTTTTTGGGCACTTTCAATTTGAGGATTTAAATCAAGTTTCATTATTTGATTTAGTATTCTAGATAGAGCCATATTTTGGAAGTAGTATGATAGTGGTTTGGTTGCTTCATCCTTCATTTCTTATTTCATTTTAGTCTAAGTGTTCCTGATTATAACCACCTTTAGGCAAATTAGTGTCTCATGTCATGATACTAATTATAACCACCTATGTGAAAATTAGTTTGATTAACCTATGTCATTTTTTATTAATTATAAATGCCTATGGGAAAATTAGGTATGACACTTTTATCATGCCTTAAAATCCTACCTTGCCATTCATATGTCATATTGTGCCATTTGCCTTCTTTTCCATTAGAATTAATAAATTTTATTAGATCATCGGGTTCATATGCTATAAGGTATAAATATAATGAATTAAGGTCCTAATTTAACTATGTAGGAATCTCTCAATTTATGTTAAGGTCAACTCAATCACCCTTTGCCATGCTCTTGTAATTTTTTGAGCAACCTAAAAAACACTCTCACCATTTTGTGAGTTGGACCATTTAGTATCTCATCATTCTCAATCAAGTTGAGATGCTTTAAAATTTCCAAAAATTTGTAATGATCTAGAAAATCCTAAAAATCACAACATCAATTACTTTCTTGCCTCAAGGATTTTTAGACCCCTAGCCATTTCATAAAAAACCATTTATTATTTAACTTCCCCATCCTTATTGGACTAACATCCCATGTGTTTTCTATTTTTCGAGACCATTCCCATATTCCTATATAACACCAATCATGTTTTTATTATCATCATTTTCTTCTATCCCATATCCTAGGAGAACTACACTTGGCCTAAAGTTTATGTTGACCTTGCATCCATGGAACTATGTAGGCAATGTCCACTTACATAATGCATCTCGAGTCATCTTGACTACCCCTTCCTTTTCTTCTATTTCCCCCAATTCTATTTATTTGTTTTGATGTCTCTTATAACCTAGGGGAAATTTTTGCTATCTTATTTTTTTATATTTGTGCTAACATTATGATTAACCATTGTTTATGTTTTGGTTCATTTCATTATATTTATTTTGTTTTACTTTTTTTTATATTCATGTTGTATCTTCCTATTTGTTTTTTTATTTTCCTTTTTTTTTACTTTCTTATTGTGCCTTGATTCAATCTATGTGTGTTCATTCGGTGATTCTTTGCTCATTATTCTTGAATCCATCCATTTTCATATGTCAACATTATCATCATGGTGTTTATCATTAGTGCATTATTTTCAATTATTTATTGGATTGGGTTGTATTCCTTATGCATATTTTGGCTAAGTTCTCATGGTGTTTTATATCATGATTCTTACCATCACGCTAAAACAAAATTCAACTCAGGAAATATTATAATTAATATGGCCATGATACTTCTCCTTCAAACCTAAAAAATTATTGATCAATCCAAATCATTTCCCCATATAGATTAATTAAATCATGAATGTATTTTTAATCCTTGCTAGTTAGGGCATGCATCTCTATACTAGTAGGTTGTTGAATTCATCTTTCTCCTCTATACCAACTTACTCTTGCTCTATGAGTATAGATTCAATAGTATGCCCCCTATTAAAAATTTCCATATTACCCCCATCATAGTACCAATTATTATAACCACCTTTAGGCAAATAATTATCTATCATCCCATCCACAAAACCAATGATTAGAAACACCTATGGGCAAATCATCATGTTTTGATCTATTTAGATGTTCAAGATTATAATCACCTATGGGAATATCCTTATCATTTTTTTTCTTGACTAGGGCACATTTTAATTTTTGATAATGCTTATACCCTCCTTTTATAAAACCATTATCTCTATCTACCCAATTGGGGAATGTTTTTATCTTGCCAATGATTATAACTACCTATGGGAAAATCATTATACCATGCCATGATGATGATTATAACTACCTATGGGAATATCATCTTGATAATCTTCCCAACTAGGGTAATTCACCATTCTATTGATTATAACCTCCCATGGAAAAATCAATATTTTCCATCCCCATTTTACCTTTTGTTCCCATCATTTCCTTCTTTAGAGGGATCAATTACCAACCTTCTTTACTAATTTCTCACTCAAGGGGGCATCCAAAGCTTATCTATCACTTTTTGAGGTATTAGGCATACATGACATGTTCATTATTTGATAATACATTACTATGCCTATATCTTTCAAAGCCTTCCCAAATAAGGGCAAACTATAGACACCTAAAAATAGCCACAACTAGCTCCTGATCAGAATTCATATTGATTTGTACCAACCATTGCAAATTAATCTTAGGAATCACTAAATGTCCTAAATTTATTTGTGCATCATTCATCAAATCTCATAATCATCTTAAGATACCCATATTTGGGGTATCTTATCTTATGAAATAATAACCTATAATGGATTCATCCCTAATCACCTTACAACATCACAACTATAAATTTGGCATATGGACCCATTAAGTGGGGCACTTAATCAAATCTTAAAAGATAAAAAAAATTAATCAAATTGAATTAATAAATTAAACAAGATTAAATGCTTAGTCAAATTATTCATGTGTAATTAATTAATATCTAAACATGAAAATTCCAAAAATCAAAATATATAAGCCTTTCATCATTACCTTTATGAGTTATCAAGCTCTTTGAAAATATCCTAAAATGTCTAATTTGAGAGTCATGCCTATTAATTGAGAATTTTAATTACATGGCAAGTATTAACTTAATTAGAGTTAGTTTTAACTCACCTAGGATTAGTTTTAACCCATTCTAAACCTAAAATTAATCTTAACTCACCTTGGGTGAGAGTTAATTCTTAAGGCTATAAATAAAAGGCCATGTCTATTAGTTTCTAATCTATTTTAGTACAAGGTTATTATGCACAAATATCTTCAATAAGCTCTTTTGATGTAGTGTTAAAATTCCTAAATGCCTTTAAAGTAGTGTTACCATGATCAAATCTTAAGCCAAGACATCAAATCCAAAGTGCCAAAGAGAAAAAGAGCCAAGAAAGATTCATTTTCAAAAACTTCTTGATGTACAAACTGAGCAAGCCGTTCAAAAAACCATTTGGAACTCCAAGGAAGGAAAAAGAGTTATTTCTTTATGTTTCTATTATGATTTCATTTAGTTTTATTCCCTAAGCTCTCCATAGTGTCTAGGATAGAGGTGTTAGGATTTTATTGTGTTTATTTGAGTTTTATTTCTTAGACTAACACAATAGTAACAACCCCTCTATATATTCCTTGTCCATAGATGGAAAGATGAAAGGCTACACAATCCAATAGAGGATACTAAGAGAAAAAATTTTGATGAAAAAATAAGCTTTCTAAAAAACCATGAAAGGATCACTGATGTATTCAAATGGATCTATTGGAAGTTTGTAGTTAATACCATAATACCCTAATTCTAATTTGGACATTGATTTTTATGGTAAAGAAATTTCTAACACTGATGTTGATTATGATATTGATTGGACAAACCCTGATAATGATTCTGATGTTGAATGTGATGTTGATATAAAATTTAATGTAGATGTGAATATAAGGAGGGCCTATTGGATTGCATTATCCATAAGTACCTTTTCTAATTTGTGTTTGGAAATGAAGGCTTTGGGATAAATGGATTTCCTAAAATGAGGGATGTTAAGTAATGTATGGAATATGAACTATTGGTCAATGATGGCTTCTTCAAAGATGAGCTCATCAAAGGAGGGTTCATCAAAGAATAGTGGAATATCACATAGAAACTCATCAAATTGAGGCTTGTAAAATATGGTTTAATCAATAAAAACATCAAATATGGGTAAATCATTTTGATCTTGAATTGGAAGTAGATGAATCTCATCGTGATGTTGTATGTGATCTTAGTATATCCCTATTTGGTGATCCTTATACATGAATGAATTTCATTTTAATTTGATGTCTCTATAGTCAATCAAACCTTGGATATGATACCTAATATTGTAAGAAATTAATGAAATTCCCTTAAATCATGTGATAGTCATAATATTCTTCTTCTTGGTGTCACTTAGGCTTTGGACTATTTTCATCAAAATACTTGGTGTGCAAATACACAATCATGTTTATTGTAACCGACTAGTAAAATATTTCCTCCAAGGGCTGATTAATAAGTTTAAAACCCAATTTTGACATATATTAACTTCACTCTTGATGTGAATGTTTTGTTTGAGGGGCCAGATGGATATTGTATAAGGGTGTTAAAATATTCTCCACTTTCCTAGTATGATCATGATCAAGATTGTAGCTAGTAGACGGGATGATTGATTGATGTTGATGTGAAAAGGTTTAACTTTGCCTTTTTAAGATGGAGTTTAAGTTTTTAAGATTAAAATATGTAGGTAATAAAGCACCTATTTATAAGAGTCATAAAAATATATCATCTTTATTTTTAAATATGTAATGTTTAAATTATGTCCTATATTAATCTGATTTAGATGCCATAGGATTGGATGAAATTTTAAGTCGGATGGGTTGATGTTCAATTTTATTTTATGTGATATAATGTAATTTTCCCAAGTAAGGTGGATTGATTTGATTTGATTCTTAAATTTTGATTTTATTTGATGTTTGATTAAGCTCATATTAGATTATGATGGTTAGATTTTTTTAAAATAGGATCAAGGATGGATGATGTGTATTTTTCATTCCCAACAAACATGTGTGGGAAATTTAATGAAATAATAAGAATTGATTTGAATTTAGGTGTTAAATTGATTTAGAATTAATGTGACTTGTTAAAAATAAACCTAATTTGACTTTTTCACTATTTAAATTTGGGACTTGGATTGGATGTGGTCAAAGTGGACCTGATTTGACTTGATTGAATTTTGGACTAATTTAGAATTGATGTTGCTTGGTCAAAATAAATTTGATTTAACATTGTTTCAATACTTGAATTTGTATTTAGAATGGAATAGGAATGCTTGATGTTTGAAAGTTGACTTGATTTCAATGTTTTACGTGATTTGATTTTATTGGACTAGGTATGCTTGACTTAGAAGGTTTGACTTTGTTTGACTTGATTAGACTTGGTTAAAGTTGGTCAAATTAGACCTGATTGGTTTGATTTGAATTTTAAAGGTTTTATTTATTTTTTATTTTGATTTAGCTTTGAATTTGAAATTTGGATTTGAGTTTTGAAATTTAACTTTGACTTTTGAAAGTGGACTTTGACCTGACTTGAAATGTTTGACTTGGAAGGTTGACTTTAGAATGATGGAAGAGTTGACTAGATTTATATTTGGAAGAATTACCTTGATCCAAATAATTTATTTAAAATTTTTGACTTGGAATGTTTGACTTTTTTTACTTGATTTGATTTGAAATTTTTAATTTGATTTGATTTAGAGAATTTATTTTATTTTGAATGGTTAACTCAAAATAGGAATGGGGTCAAGATAGACCTAATGTGGATGATTGATTTAAAATTTGATTTGGGTCAAAAAGGCCTAATTTAGATTTGTTTTTAAATTATAATCATAATGGTACAATACATACATGGTACCATTTCATTTGGACATCATAACACTAGGATGGTATAAAAATGACCTAGAAATTGGGCAAAGTAACACCTTATTACATAAACATGTAATGAAAAATTTTAGACTTGGGATAATTTGAATCATTTTATGTGTAAGGTATAACATGTAAAATGGGTATATGAAAATAAAAAATCAATGAAACACATACAAGAAAAGTCATATCTTAGTGGTAAAATGGGTGTATAGCATGATTGTAGCCCAAGTGTCTACCTCACAAAAAGCATGAAGAAGTTAATCTCTTAACACTCACTTCAAGTGGTATGTCATGAGATATTGGGGGAGGTTGGTCTCCCTCACACTACAAATTTTTTTTGGCCAAAATGTTTTAATCAAAAAAAATTATGAGGATTTCGAGATGGTCCCCAATATAACTCAGGTACATAGAGCTCAAAATTTTATAGAAGAAAAAAAATAATGGATAATTCATGGGAGGGTTTAACCCCTTCATGACCAATTCAACCATGATATATCAATAAAGTTTTACTATAAATTTAAACTTCAAGGGTGATGTTTGATATCTTAGCATCTAGGATAAACACCTTTTTTCACTAAACCCTTTATGGGAAATTTTAATATGATTTAGAGACAAGTACCCTCAATTTATATCACATGTTTGAGTATGAGGTTGGAACATATGTTTGGGGATGAAATATTAGTTTCCTCACCCTAGAGACTCATAGTAGTGATGAAATTTAAATTGCATAGTGAAAATAAAAATTTAAGTTTTAATATTTTTGATCCTTAAGATTCCATAGGTGGGCAAGAGGACTCCATACTCTAGTTATGATTTAGGAAAATATGATAACAACCTATGTGATTTTGGTCACTCAGGGTCCCAAAAGTGGGTAAGGGGATATCATATGCATGATAGAATACCCAAAAAAATAAATAATATAAACATGCAAACATTGAAAACACAATTTTTTTTATAAAACCTAATTCAAACATTAGTTCTTTTTATGTACCAAGATAAAATGTGTTTGTAAAGTGTTTGTTTGAAAAATAACCACTTATTTGATAAGCAAACTTGAAAAAAAAATATATTAGAGTTTTAATTTTGGCCTTTAACTAGTAAGTGAAAGTTGAATTAATGCTTTGTTTAGGCTCACAAAATTTCAACAAAGCAAAACCATCATTTAGCAAAGTAATACTACCATTTAGTAAGGAAATCCTATTGATATGCATATAGAGAAAATAAAACATTGAAGGATGGATATTCTGTTGATTAGGTGATATCATTATTTATAAGCATGATCATATCATTTTATAAACATAGAAAACAAAAAACAAGTTGGTGATTCCACTTATTAGTAGGGCGACATTATTGTTTAGCAGTGCGATCCCATTGATTTGCAAGGTGATATTATTGTTTATATAAAATACACCATCATAAATGAAAAATGATATCACTATTTATACTATCAAATCTACTATTTATAATTATGATATCACCAAAATTAAATAAAAATAGAGAGAAAAAGGTTGCTAGAATGTTTCTACTATTTTTTAAGTCAATCCTATTGATTAACAAGTTGATTCCACCATTATAATTCATGATTATGCCATTTCCATAAAATATATATAGGATAAAATCCATTATTTCATTATGATAACTGATTGATTTTTAGGTTGATACTATTGATTTGTAGATTGATATCACTATTTACTTGAAAAACATATAAAATAGATAATACAAAGTAAAAGTAATATCTTAAACTACTAGGTCGATATAAATGATTATGGGGAGTGATCTCACTAATTATTAGAGCATTACCACTAATAATTTGGGAATGAAAATTTGATAAAATTAAAAGAAAATAAATAGAAAATTAGATCAATTTTGAGTTAATTTCTTACTTAGAGAAATTTTCTTATGTTTTAAAAGAGGTTGTAGGGTGCTTATCCACACCGGGCATGCCATATATGATCACACAATTACAATGGAGTTATTTTATTGTTGGTATGAAATCAAAATTAAATTAATATAACATAAATAATTATAATAGAAGATAAATAACACAATTTTACCTTCTCCTTTGTATGTCTCTCTCTTTTAAAAATACAATTTTGATTTACCCAGATATAGAGATTAAGGTATTCATAAATGTCACAAAGATAGTCTGACAACATTTCCCCTTACATTATGTGTGATTTGATTGAGCAATTGAAGATCATTGCAAAGCTTTTATTAGACTTATGGCAAAGTCTAAGATAAAAAACTTGTTGAAGAAGTGAGCAACCTCTTATATTTATATATTTATATGATCAATATGGACCATTGATTTAATATGAGGATCAATTGTTGAGGATGAACCTCATCCTCATAAATGTTGGAGGGTGAATTTATAAGAAACTCCATTAATGGAATCATGGAGTATGTAAGAGGATGTGTAGGAAATCCACTTATGATAATTTTGGAGTGTGTAAGAGGGTGTAATAAACCTTGTTTACACACTTCCAACTTTTTATTGATTTTCCTTGTAGAAGAAGAGTATGTTGTCATAATTCATGATGTCATGGTCTTAAGGTGGAAAATAGGATTAATTAAATTAAGGAAAATAGGAAATGTGTATTCTATGAAATTTTCCAATATGAAGAAGATTACCTAATTGGTTAAATATCAATCAATTAATGATAATTTATGTGAGTTTGGTATGACATGATGTGATGATGAAAGTATTAATTAATTGAGTAGGGGTGAATAGTGGATAGAAGACTGGTTAGATGAATAAATTAGGGCTTAGGAAGATTTTAGTTTATATAGCTAAAACTAACACAAGGCATTTTATTTTCAAGTGTATATAATGGGTATCCATTTTGATTTTATATAATGGGAGTATGTTTGTCATAATAAACTGTGACTTATACAAGGAAAAACTATAAAGTGTTAAAATATAGAATCTTTGGTTAGAAAATGAGAGATCACTTAAATTAATTTTGAAAATTTCATGTCATTTACAAATACATAAATTTTCAAACCAAAGTAAACATATTTCAATATATAAAATTATAAATCTTAATAAGATGATTAATACATGTGTGAGCAAGTGTTAACTACCCTTACCATGGAATTAAACTAAAAAACATCCAATCGATTATTTTGGTAAAATTTTGAATGTTTTAAAACATTATTCCATTTTGGGATGATTATTATTTTAGCTCATAAGGATGGCTTTGGAATTACTCTATTTCTATCTAGGTGTCCATAACCCCAACAAATATACTTTTAGATCCACTCTAGGCCTTACTCCACTACCAACCATGCATCCATAACCCCAGTAGAGGTTACTATAATCACCTTTTAAAAAGATTTATATTACTTCTATTTTTTCTTTGAAGAGTGTTTATCTTTAAAAAATTATTTTAAAAATGTTGGGAACCAAAATAGCTAGGTTAAATGATAAACTTATGTATTTTATCCAAATAATCTTTGTTTTGTAACCATACTTAATTTCAATGAGATTTTAAGATGATTAATGGGAATTTATAATTTATTACTTTGAAAAATAAACATTATCAAAATATAAAATGACTCAAAGGCCTAAATTTTTAGTTAAAACAAGAGAAATTAAATCTTAAAATAAGATTGAGAGAAACAAATTAAATGCCTTCCAGATCTCCTTGTTCCTAACATTTCAAAGTGCCTCCTTACTTAGGTCAACCAACTTGTTTGCTTATATAAATGTATGGAATTTAGAGGGACTTTGGTTAATTTATTTATTCAATTATACCAATTTTATGTGAATACTTATTCAAAAACTAAATCTATGTAGCATCTATTATAAGAAAACAAAAAAATAGAACTATTACTATTTAGGAAAACAAGAATTTCTAATCTAGGAAAGCAAGAAAGACAATGAAGAAAATTAAATATAATTTAATACCTACTCTTACTCATAAATTAGAACTTACAATCATTTTTAAGTGATCCCAATTAGATCAACCATAAAGTAATGTTTTATATACTACCCATTAACTAGAAAAGTTAAATTATTACCTTGGAGATATTTTAATATAAAAGCATTGTTACCTAAAATTTATAAAATTTGGTATGGATCAATCCAAAGTGGGGTTAAATTTTCATGTTGTCCTTTCTTATCATGTGATTTATCCCATAGAAGGACCAAGTCTGAGGTTATGAAAATTTTTACCTTTGATCTCTTTTGAAAATACCTTTTGACAATGTCTTGGTGCTTATTGAAATTTTGTAGATCTTTCTCATGTGCATCTTCCATCTAGATGATATCCATCAATCTAGACTAAATTATTTCATCATCTCCCATATACTCATGTATCAATTAGTACGTTAGTAATCTAGGAGTAATAAATAAAACATGTTGTTGACCATACACTAACAAGAAGAGTGACACCTTAAGAGATTACTTGTGTTTGGTCATATCTACCCAAAGTTCATATTTAGGCAAATATTTCCAATCTCTTGGTTTATTATCTATAGACTTATTTATGGAATCAATAAAATTATTATTTGTATATTTATAAAATAAATTCCATTATGGATATTAATTTGAGTAAAACTTAACTGTGATCTAATTATCATAGTACCATTTAGTAAACTATGTTGATTAAAATTCAACACTGTTATCACTCATAAGAGCAAATGGTATTCCAAATTTGGGAAAAATATTTACCTCAAGGAATTTTATCACATCATGTGCTATACAATTATTTGTAGTAAAAAATTCAATCCATATAATGAAATAATATTTTGTTATTAACATAAATTTATGTTTGGATGATGATTATGATTAATAAAGCCTATAAAATCTAGGCTGCATTATGAAAAAAGGCATCCTTCAATTACAAGTTATATAGGTAGTTGTAAGCACCTTTCTTTTCCTAAATACCTGACATTGATGGTGTTTTCATACATGATTGAGTGCATGTATGAAAATAGTATAACAATAATATTATGCTCTTCAAATTTTTTGTGTTGTAACATTGATTGATGGATATCTACTTCTGATCTTATGATGAAAATTATGTAGAATATATTCACTTTCTTTAGAAATGGATCTCAAATAAATACCTTCATAACTATTCCTATACATTGATCCCCTTGTTATCATATAGTGCATATATTTGAGTCTAAGGGGTCTCCTTTGTTCTATATTATATTGGAAGGGCATGTTTCATTAAGCAGGTAATGGATTATGTGATTGTACTAGTCACCACCTTGTAGCTATAATTATTAACTTACACAATTAAAATTTTGGGATTAGATTGTATGATCAACTAAATGATGCCTTTACCTTGTACCATTTTATAATACTTTTTTTTTAAGTCAAACACTTGTAATTTTTCCATTTATTTATCTTTGTGTTCTCCTAATTCATTTTTTCTAGGTATAAGGCTGACAACTAGATTTGGTACAATGGCATGTACTTAATTGCATAAAATATAATGTTTTAATTTATTCATGACCTTCATAAAATCATATACTTTATTTTCAATCATGGATTACTTAAAATTTTCATATTTCATAGTAGTGCTCATAAAGGCTATGGGGTGTTCATTTTCTTCAGCTTTCTAGGAAAACACAATTGTTATTATGTGTTCAGATGTAAATGAATATAGGAATAAGTCCTTATTAAAACCTTGGTTGATCAAAATTAAGGCTTGAGAAATAGAATTATTAATATCCTTAAATTATTTATTTTTCTTAGTGGTCCATTCTACATTCACAACCTATCTCAACATAACACTCAAAGGTTTCACTATCTTAACAAATCCATAAATGAAATTTTCAACAAAATTAATCTTACCAAAGAAAGGTCTGAGGTCCTTTTTACTGTTAGGATATGGAATTTTAGAGATATATTGAATGACTTTAAGGTCAATATAAATAACCTATTTAGTGATAACATGACCAAATAATTTACCTTATGTAGCTCCAAAAATACTCTTTTTAGGATTCAATAGAATTCCATACCTTGGACATCTATCAAAAAATCTTTGCAAATGGGTAACAAGATCTACCCTATCCTTGGAGAAGATAATAATTTAATCCATTTATATGATAATGTAATTACTAATGTTTTCATGAAAATAAAAAACCATAGCATGCTAAAAAGTGATACTTGGGAACAAGGATTACATAGAGGGGAGGTTAGTGTTATTTTAGTCTAATTAAACAAATCAAAATAACACACTAAAATCCTAACACCTCTAGCCCAGACACTAAGGAGAGCATAGGTAAAAAACATACAAATGAAACCACATTTAGAACACAAAATAAAACATTCCTTTACCTTTATTAGATATTAAAATGGCTTGCTTAAGTGGTTTTATCGGTTTCTACATCAAAAAGGCTTGATAATGAAGCTTTCTTTGCTCCTTCTCTCCTTGGCACATTGTCTTGGATAGTTGGATTATGAATTTGGCATGGTAACACTAATTTCATGAATCTTATAAAATAAAACCTTCATAAAAACTCTACACTATCAATGATTAGAAATTAATAGGCATGGCTTTATATTTATAGCCTCAAAAATTAACTCTTGCCCAAGGTGAGTTAATGTTGAGTTTAAACATGGAATGGGTTCAAACTAACCCTAAGTGAGTTGAGACTAACTCCAATTGAGTTAAAAATTTTCATGTAATTATGAATTTAAATTAATATTCATGAATCTCAAATTATATATTTTGGAAGAGCTTGATGACTCATAAAGGTAATGATGGAAAGGCTTGATATTTTGAATTTTGGAATTTCAATTTTTAGATATTCATTAATTTCAAATGGATAATTAAACTAAGTCTTTAGTATTATTTAATTAGATTATTAATTTTGATTATAATTTTAAATCTTTTAATTTTTGATCAAATGCCCCCCTTAATGGGTTTATAGGCTAAACTAATAGTTGTTAGGTCATAAGGTGATTGAGGATGAATTCATGAGAGGATATTGTTGCATATAGTAGAATACCCCAAATAGGGATGCCTCAACATTATTATGAGCATTAATTAAATATTAATGGACAAAATTGGGATGTTCAATGATTTTTAGGCTTAATTTACAATGTTTGGTAGGAACCAATCTGAAGTCTGGTCAAAATCTAGTTGTGGCCAGAATTAGGTGTCTATAGTTTGCCCCTATTTGGGAAGACATTATAATCTATAGGCATAGTAACATCTTCTCAAATAATTAAAAATTATGGTATTCTTAATACTCCAATAGGTGATGGATGAGATCTATATTCCCCCTCGAGGGAATAGTTGGTAATGAAAGGTGATGATCAATCCTTAGAAATAAGGAAAATTATGGGACCAAAAGGTTAAAGAGGATGGAAAAGATTGATTTTACCATAGGTGGTTATAATTAGTGGCATAGTGAGTGGTCCCAATGGGGAAGATAAAAAGGATGATTTTACCAAAGGTAGTTATAATCATTGACATAACATAGTAAAAATATAATAATTTTCCCATAGGTGGTTATAATAATTAACCAAAGGATAAGGGTAACAAGATAATGATTTTCTAGAAGGAAATTATAATCATTAAAAGAAAAATAATGATTTTCCCATAGGTGGTTATAATCATTGATAGGATAAAAACATGCCCTAATTGGGTAGATAGAGATAATAATTTGCCTAAAGGTGATTTGGGCTATAAGCATTAACATCCTAATAAAATGAAACATAATGATTTGCCCAAATGTAGTTATAATCATTGACATGACAATGTAGATATAAACATAATGATTTTGCCAAAGGTGGTAATAATAATTGGTACTACTGTTAGGATAATGTGGCAAATAAGAAAAGGTGGCTTAAATAATGAATCCATACTCATGGAGTAAAAGTAAGCTGGTACAGAGGAAAAATATGAATTTGGCCAATGTGATAATATGGAGATGCACGTTCTAACTAGAAAGGATTAAAATTATTTTTGTATTTAAATACTTTGTATGTGGGTAATGATTTTGGTACATCAAGAATGTTTCAAGTAACCAAGGAAAAGTACCATGTCTTTATTATTTATAAGATTTCATGAGATAATTTTTGTTGTATCACATAATGGTATGCATCATGATAAATTAGTCAATATATGTATAAGTACTGACACACGATCTAATAAACACTTGAAAATAATACATTGATGATAAAAAACCATGATAATAATGCTAACATATGAATATGGATGGACTTAAGTATAATATGTAAGGAATCACCCAATAAATACAGATATACTAAGTCAAGGCACAACAATGAAATCAAATAAACATTCAAACAAACAAACAAATATAAATACAAAAACACTAAGAAACAAAAGGTAGAAAATAAAACAAAAAATAAGAACAAAAGGAAACAAACACATCAATGGTTAATAACAATGTTGTTGTAAATAACATGACACAAAAAAGAAGATAGACATTTCCCCTAGGATATAGGAGACAAGGAAACAAACAAACAATATGGGGGGAATAGAAGAAAATGAATGGGTAAAAGAGATGACTCTAGATGTACTAGGCAAGTTGGCATTGCCTACATAGTTCCATGGATACAAGATCCAACATAAAATTTAGGCCAAATGTAGTTCTCCCAAGAGATGAGATAAAAGAAAAATGATGATCAATAAAACATGATTAGAGCATGAGAGCATGAGATGAAGCATAGTGATCATTAATGTATCAAATTTAAATACATAATACACAATATGAAAAATCATAAAATTGTGATAGCATAAAATGAATCCAAGTGGTCATTAATGTATCAAATGTTCAAAATATAAATTCACAAAATGGAAAGAGGGTAAGTTAAAAGCCAATAATTATGGGGAAACTAAAAGACAAGTGGTTACTTGTGAAATAGCCAGGTGTCCCAGAATCCTTAAGGTAAATAAAGGATTAAAAAGAAAGGAAGGTGTGGCTGAGATAACTCAAGATACCCCATGTATCTTAGTGATACCTACATAGTCTATGCGAACCTCAATCCAATTTAGTTATCCTAGAAATGAGATAAAAAATACCAAGGTGGTATAGAAATAAATGAAACAAAAAAGATGGCTTGTCCCTAAAATTTTGATGGATTTCTATCACATGTGGAGATTCTAAGCTAATTTTCATGATTATCTAATTGTTTAGGATTTTATAGATCTATTAAAAAGGTTTTTGAAATTCTTTAAGCATATTAAGTAAATTTTAGAATTACATGATACTAAAATTTCCAACTCATGAAATGGATAGAACATTCAAACTTGAAATTGCCCACAAAATGGAAATAGTGTGGAAAAAGGGTGATTGAGCTAACCTCTGTGTGAATCAAGAGTTGCCTTCATAATCTCATTAGGACCTCAAGTCATTGTATTTTTTCCTTACAGTGGAGGAATATGACTAGGTAAAAACAAGTTTTGAAAGCAAGCAAATGGCAAAGTATAGAAAAAGGAATGGCAAGGTGGTTTTACAAGGCATTATAAAGATGTTCCTAATTTTCCCATAGGTAGTTTGAATTAATAAATAATATCATAGGTTAATGAGACTAATTTTCATAAAGGTGGTTATAATTAATTTCATATATGGGGATACTAATTTTACTAAAGGTGGTTATAATTAGTGGCACCCAAAGTAAAATGAAACAAGAAATGAAGGATTAAATTGCCAAACCACTATCACACTGGTCCAAGATACTACCTCTGTCTAGAATACTAAATTAACTATTGAAAATTGATTTTAATCCCCTCACTTAAGGTGCACGTAGAACTAATGGAATAAAATCATGGTCAAAGGGGTTAGGTAGGGAGGGTAAAACCAACTTTGGTTAATAAAGAATGTATGGTAGAATGGTATATGGTATAGTGAAAATAAGATCATGATATGTTACAACATAAATGAGCCTCATAGAAAATAATTCAAGTCTCTCAATGAAAATAATGCTTGAGGTGTATGATTTTCATTGTTTCACCAAGTTCATCTATGTCTGGTGTAGAGATCATGTATGCTCTAGAACCATAATTTACAACAATGATATATGGGTCTATCTAATTAGGTTTGAACTTACCCTTCTTCTTCTTATTCTCATCCATGGTGTTCTTTTAGTTTTATTTGAGAATAATGTCCCCAAGATTGAATTATCTATGTTTTATGCATCGATTATAGTATTCATGGAGTTAGTTATGGTATACTTGAAGTCTATTGATAGTGGCCATGTATTTTTCATCAAGTAACTCTATCTCTTACAGGTGATCTACTTGATAATCTTCATCATCTAGGACATTTTTTAACATGATTCACAAATAAGGTAACTCAACCTCAATGGGAAGAATGGCCTCAGTGGCATAAACTAGGGAATATGGAATGAATCTTATTTGGGTATGGTAATTAGTATGGTATGCCTAGAGGGTGCTAAATATTTGGAGGTGCCAATCACAACCAACATCATTAATAATATTTTTAAGGATGTTGATAATGATTTTATTAGATGCCTCTACTTGGCCATTACCTTATGGGTAATATGTGGTAGAAAAATGTTGGGTAATATTGTACTCAACACATATCATTTTGGCATCCTTATTTTTAAATGATCCACTATTATCAGATATAATGTTGGATGGGATTCTATAATGGAAGATGAGATGATTGAATATGAATTTGGAAATCTATTTTCTAGTCATATAAGTGAGGAGTATAGATTCAACCCACTTAGTGAAGTATTTGGTAGAGATAAGGATGTGTTATGGCCTTCAATGAGGGAGGGATAATCTTCCTAATGAGATTGAGTCCCCACATAGAAAATGGCTAGGGTGTAAGCATTTCTTTTAGAGTTTTAACTAGGGTATGAATGAAATTGGCATGCCTTTAAAATTTGTCATACCTTTTGACATATGAAAATACATCTGCATCCATAATTTGACAATAATAACTGGTTTATAGGAGCTTTTTTTTAGGATGTCCCCACTAGTGTGGGTTCCACACACTCTGTGAACTTTCTATAATGCTAATGTTACTTATACCAAATTTAAACAATGAACTAGAGTTCCATCAAAGCTATGGTATTAAAGGGTTGGACCTAATAAGGTATAATGTGATGCTTGATGGTTAAAAGCCTTTTGTTGATTATGTGATAGGTATGATGGCATGATATGGTCATGAAGGTAAATAAAGAGGTTTAAATACCATATAGAGCTAGGACTAACAATATCATAAATCATTGTGATAATTATAAGTTCATGAGAAGGTGTTAGAATATTTTCAACAAGGAATTGATATTCTTTTGCCTTATTTGTGTGGAAAATCAAATATTCAATAGTGGCCATGACATCTATTATCTTTTTACTAGCCTTAGGTATGTGTTCAAACCATATATCAGTGATTTGTTATTTAAGAATGTTGATCATGGCCTTGTATGGCACCAATTTGTCATTTTTGGTCTAAAATTGGTATATGACTTGATTGTTAATTAACTAATAATCACCATAAACCATTAGATGTTAAATATTCCATTATACTACTTGGTGGAGCCTTGAAATAAGTGATTCATATTCGAACATGTTTTTAATACAAGGAAGGATGATATAGAATGGTTTATGGATTAGATCCCCTATGGTGTAATAAATAATAGGCATACCCTTGATCCATCTGATGTGAATGATCCACAAAAATATAGCTTTCAATGTTGCTATTTAAGAGTTGTTTTGATGATGGTGATGATGGAATCATCTAGGAATTGGAAAGTGATGGGCTCAATATCTACAAGGGGAGCTTCAGTAAGCTAATATACAAGGACTTGTCCCTTTATAGCCTTCTGGTTGATGTATTATATCTCAAACTTACTCAAAATCATGATCCATTTATCCATGTAGACTTATAAATCTCTCTTCAATAGTAGATACTTGATCAGATATACTTTGGAAATAACTGTGGTCTTATTGTTAAGCATGTAGTGTCAATATTTTTGTGTTGTAAAGACCATAACTAAAAAATATTTTTTAATAGTAAATAGTTGTGTTCACATGCACCTAGTGTATTTCTTAGATAGTACATGGAATACTCTTTTCCATTGTCATCATGTTGAGCTAGAAGATCCCTTAGGGCTTTATCGATTGTAGACAAGTATAGTAGGAACAACTTTCTTGGCATTGGAGGTAAAAAAATAGGTAGATTGGTAAGAGATTCCTTTAGGTTTTAGAAGGATTTTTAGCATTATACATCCCAATGAAATGTGACACCCTTCTTCATTAAGTGTGTAAATGCATGGAATTTATTATCCAACTGATAAATGAAGCATGTAATAGATTAGATTTTTCCCTACAAAATGTAGAGCTTCTTCAAATTAGAAGGTGTTGGAATCTCTATAATGGCTTGTAATTTATCAAGATCAACTTCAATGACTTTATGAGAGATGATAAATCCTACTAATTTTCCTAAAGTGATACCAAAAATGAACTTATTAGGATTGATTCTAATCTTGTATTCATGAATCCTCTACAATATACATTATAGTGCATCTAGATAACCGGCATGGATCTTTGATTTACCCAACATTTCATTAACATAGTCTTCAACAATGATAGGCATCATATCATGAAATATGATGGTCATGGCTCTTTGGTATATGGCTCCAACATTTTTTATACCAAATGGTATAACTTGATAACAAAACATTCCCTAGGGGGTGATGAATGTTATTTTGTGTTGGTCTTTTGGTGTGATCCAGATTTGGTTATACCCTGAAAATCCATCCATAAGTGAAATAATTTCATACCCCATTGTGGAATCAATTATCATGTCAATTTTTGGTAGAGGAAAGTCATATTTGGGGTAGTAATTGTTTATATCTCTAAAATTATTGTATATTTTAATTCATTTTTTATTCTTACTCACTGACAATATTGAATATACACTCTAAGTAGTCGATAGGTTAGATACATCTTGATTCTAAGAGTTTTTCCAACACTTTATTTACTAATATAACAATGAAAGGATACATCTTATGTAATTTTTTTTGATAGGCTTGTCGTTAGGATGTACAACAAGGTGGTGTACAACCAAGGTGAGATCCAAACCTATCATGTCTAAATAGGCCCAAGAAAATATGTCAACAAATTCTCTTAAAAGGGTTTTAAAGACTTCACATTCCTCCTAAATGAGGTATATGCCTAATTTGATCCATTTTGGGTCATCTAGATTCCCAATGTTGACTTTTATAGTGTCTTATATGAGGAGAGTCAAACCATCCTCCAAAATGGTGAGAGATGATTTAAACTGGCCTACAATGTTAAAGGCATATGTTTGGATTGGTTCTTTAGTCTCTCTTAAACAAGACAAACCTAAATATCCTAATGGTAGGGATGGTCATGTTACAAAAACTATTAAAAAATCCTAGGTAATTCGATCAAAGGCATATTGTTCTACTAAACTAAACTTAGACCTAAAGATAAGATCATCATTGGTGGTCTCCTAAGATTTATTCATGGAAAGGTGAACACCCCCATATAATGGAATTTAAAATAGGTTTTAACCAAAATACTAACCTTTCTCTTTATTTTTAGCCTATTCAAAAATCACCTCAAAGAGGTTTTCACTTTGGGACCTCAATTTTTTATTTATTTGGTTTTGTCTATGGGTGTTTAGCCATTATCCAAAATAGGCTGCAGGATCTAGTTTGATAGAGAACCCTTATTTGTGATCTCCCAACAAAACACTGTCTCTTAGCCCTAGAAAATCACAAAAGGTTTTATCATTATCAAACTCATCTACAAGAATTGTGGATTCCATCCCAGGGTGTAAGTTGAGGGTGATATAGAGGAAGTAGGTTATGTCAAACAATTGGGGTAATGGTATAAATGGCATGTGGGTAAAATAGGTTGGTATTGGAAAGTCTTCATAAATACTATGATTAGAGTCTACTTCCCTAAAAACATCATCATAATAACTATTTATTAGTGTTGAAACATGAGTAATAAATGTGTGGTCATCCCTAGGTAGTTTGAATCTAAGACCAGAGGTTCCTTTGTACCAAGTAATAGAAATTAGCACAAGATTACCCTACTAATTTATCCCAAGAACTCCTCCTTTATAGGATTAGTTCTCCATGATCCTAAAAGGGATGGGTTATTTGGCATTTTCGTATTAGTCAGCCAATTTATCATTTTATAACCATGATTCATCATTAGGAAGTGGCTAGTTTGAAAATGATAAGAGGTGGACTATAAATTTTACCCTTTCCCTTTCATTACCAATCTATGTAATGTGTTTTGTCTTTAGGTCTACCATAGGACTTAGGGTTATATGGAAGCTTGGCTATATGGAATGTGTTGTGATTCAAATACTCTCCTAGGCCATTGGCCAAGATGGTACAATGATTAAACATTTCAAGTAGAAACATATGTGAATATGAATCAAGGCTATCTAGGTTTATGAAACTAGCCTTTGGTAACTCAATAAGTATTTATTTGCCTTTATCCTTTTTAGGAACTAGATCTAGGCCAAAGAAATAATTATAACTTTCATACTTGGCCTCCAAATGTTTATGATGTTTTTAAGGCTATAAATATCCATTTATGGTGACCTCCATGCCTAAATGAGATAACTTGAGACATTGGTGACATGTTAAAGTGATTGCATGAATTTCATGTATCCAAGGTCTACCTAGAATAAAATTATATGATAGTTCTAGGTTTAACACATGGTATATTATATCGTAGGTCAAGGGTCTAATGATAACTGGCAAGCTAATGGTGCCTTGTGTTTCCCATTCTTCATTATCGTAAGCCTTGATAGTAATTGTTTCTAAATGTAAATCATTTTTTATATATTTGGGATGCTTGATGAGCTTCAAAGACATAATATTCAGGCCTGACCCATTATCTATGAAGACATATTTGACTTTGTGTCACATAATGACAACTTCAATGTACAGGGGATTGTTATGTAGAGGTTCGAGGGATGACATATCACTTTGGTAGAAGGTCAACTATTAGCTTGGGGATAGATGTCTAAGTAAATCTTGGAATTTATCAAGAGTTATGTCATTTGGAGCTTGGGATTGGCCTAGGAAATTTGTTAAGATGTTCTTGTGAATCGTGGGTGAATCAAAAATGGAGATTTGTGTGGGTGTATATTGAAGTTATTCCATAATGTCAAATGTATTTTCCTTAATAGTGGTATATTTCTTGTTCCTAAGTAGGATGATGGGCTAGATTGGTTTTTTAATAGGGGGTTGTGATCCTAGAATGGTAATATTTGACTATCGATTTATGATTGCATAATCAAGATTAGATACATGACTATTACTATTAGAAAATTATTATAGAGAGTGGTTAAATAGGATAAGACTTAATTATTGGTGTATTTATTTGTGGTCATAGGTTAATGATGAATTATTACTATAAGGTCTAAAAATAATAATCCCTAGTTGTTGGTGGACCTATTTGTAGTCCCAAGTCAAGGAAGGATCACTGGTATAGATGGGTTGTTTGGAATTGCTTAGAAACAGTCTTGTTTTGTTAGCACTTAGTCTTTATTAGTGGTGATGATGGAAATGTAACTTCCTAAAATATGAACTAAAAATTTAGTATAGTCATGTGTAATTATATGGTAAGTCTGTTGGGTATTGAAATAATTATGGACTTGGTTCCTTCCATTCGATTGACATTGTTGTTAGTACTAGTATTATTTTTTTTATCACAGATGTTGATATTGTTGTTGTTGGTTGTTATCATTATGTTGTAGAAAAAGGTTTTGGTAGATACACAAGTTATAATTATATGCAGATGTTCTATTATCTAATGTAACATCTTCATTTTCCAACATATTTTCAATGAGGTATATGATCTACACACAACATTGTAGATTATGTCTATAAACATGAGGGTATTCACATAACTCATTATCTCTATATAAGTTTGGATGGGGTTAAATTAATAATCCCTTTGTTAATAAGGGCATTATCAATCATTAATCCTTTATTGATGATCTCTTTGAAGATATGTGTACATTGAATCTCTAGATGATAAGATATCTCACAATGCAAATTTTTAGTAAACACAATGGCCAATTGTTTGTCTAGTAAGCTTCAGATGAAGTGACTGGTAATTTATATACATATATATAGATATCTTGAAAATATTTTACCAAATTTATACTTGTCTTGAGTCAAATCTACTAATGAAATCTCATGCTTGAGATTATAGGAAAAATACTACACAAATTTATCTGAGAGGTCATCAAAATTAGATACAAAATTCTTTGGCCATTTTAGGAACCACTCTAAAGCCTATCATGTTAGACTTTGAGGAAATGAAAGGAGTAAATAAATGTTAGTATAAGCCACTACCTGGAAAGCAACAAAAAATTCTATTAAATGGACCTTATGATCTCCTTTACCCTTGTATTTATCAAATTTTGATTTTTTATACCCTAGAGGAAATGGTATTTGTAGATACTCCATGTTAAAATGGTATGAACACACATCATCTAACTTTAAATTTTTGGTCGATTTCCCTATTTGAATGGTGTTAATTTCATCCTTCATTTTCTATAATTCTTGTGCTAAGAAACTAGATGGAATATTTGGCTGAGGTGGAAGCTAGGTGGTCAAAGGTGGATTACCTTGACTAGGGTATAATGGAGGAATAGTTTTTTTTGGAATGTTGGTTTGATGAGTGAACTGAATAGGAATATGCATTTGTGGATTGGGGTTAATTTTTTTAAATTATATGCATTATGGTGAAATATTCTAGTTTGTATTTAGTATATAGGCCTAATTTTGAGGGAATTATGGCTATGATGGAAGGATATAGATTTGAGTAAAGTATTATTCCTATTAAGGTTAAGTAATGACTTAATTTTGACTATTCAAACCTAGATAAATAAGGAGAACTTATTGTGGACCAATTACAGGTTGTTGGATCTGTGGCACATTTTGAACAAAAGGTAATTACTATCTAATCGGTACTTATTAGATAATAGTACCTCTTTATTAGGTGAACACCTATTATAAACTAGATGTTTTTTAGATGTTTGAAATTTGTCTTATACCAATGGCTATATGTTGTTAATTAGATAATATTTTAAAGGTATGTTGGTCTGTGACTATAGATGTACACTTGTCACTACCTGTTGAGGTGAAACATTTATTACCCATATTAAGGTGGAAGAATGTTTAGCCTCTATTTCAATGGTATATTATATTGTGCCTACTATTGTGGAATTTTATTCATTACCTATTGAGGTGGAGTAATGTTCATCATGTTTTATTAAGGCAAAGCACTAGTTGGCACTTGATTACTTAATCCTTGTAATTATGTGCTCAAAGAAATAACTGGTTAAAGATTAGAGGTAACTTGTTATGATTTGGATGTAGGATTTCTTTCCCATCATATTACAAACCACTCATGTTATTAACTAAAATCACTTATTTTGGACTAGTTTTTAGTGTAGTTAAACCATTTTGGCCTAGATTAGAATACCATGGCATGTTATCCACCATGTTTGGCACATTTATCTATATAGAAGTAGTAGTCACTTCTTCAATAGATGGGACATTTTACATGTCATCAAATAAATTATTTTTTAAAATGGGTATGTGCCCAAATTATCTTTACATGTTAATTCAATTAATTTTCATGTTGAAGGATCTAACTCTATAAGTAGAGCATTTAGCATGGCCATGTTATTAAAATTGTGCATGAGTTTCAAATAGGTTTGATATGCTTGTTTCATTTATCTAAAGTGGTCCTACATGAGGAATTTTACTTTGATAATAATATTTTTATCTTGATACAACATCAACGTGAGAGCTTGAGGATTACTAGTAGAGTCATGTTCAATGGTTTGGTTATAAGGCATGTTGAGAGGCAATCTAACTAGACTAGGCAAATTTTCATGGGAGAAGACTAATAGAAACTTGTCCCCTACCTCCATGGCTATAAATAAAACTTCATCCCTTTTTTTAACAAATTAATGATCAAACAAATAAGGATCATGCGTTAATGGCATAGTAATATAATACGGTTATTCTTAAGATTGTTCTACAATCGATGGTATGTTACCAAGATACTTCATGGTTGATTCTTGGTCTTACTATAAGTATGGAGGTATTTTAACCAAATTTTGGGATAAGGGTATTTGGTTTGTTCCATATATTTATTATTTTAATGAGGATATATATTTGTATCACAAACTACATTATCACCATAAGGGTCTTGAATAAACTCATCTTGTGCGACCACATTATCATAACCTAGATTATACATGGATCCAATACAAGTGTCATGAGACATATCCAAATAAATGATAAATGTTTCATAAAATGAGGTCTATAGTTATATAAACTCTGAAAAATAAGGTCTAAATTTTAAATCATCCAAACTTGGTCTAACACAATCTAAGCATGGAGATATATCTCCAAAATGGTCAGTGTTAAAACTTGGGATAAAAAAATCTATCATCAAATGTCAAACATCAAATGTATTACACAAAATGGTTAAGTGGATGAATAAAAATTTTAATTCTAAACTTAGGTAAAAAGTGTTTCAAACTAGTCTAATCTAGTCTAAAGAAACAAAGGTTGTTAGGTCTTTTAGAAAATAAGGCTCAAAATAGGAATTGTTAGGTCTTTTGGGAACAAGGCACGTAAGTTAGACCTTAAACAAGATAAGGTATAAAATATGAGATATTTCATCTAAAAAATTTGAAACACTATGACAAAAACTAGGCATTCATATTTTAACACACACTTGATCATTTGGCATAGGCCACTTTTCCAAATTTAGGCACAAAAATAGTCTTTAAATCAAGAAAGAAATTGGTATAAGTTGCACAACTAAAAATTGAAATATTGATTTATAGGCCAAAATTATGTGATGAATATACATAAACCAATCAATGATTAGATATAAACTTGTCAAGGCTAACTTCAAACTTAATTTATAATATTAGTCTTTTTAAAATGGACAATAAGCTAGATAAGAATAAACAACATGATAGTACTAAGCATAGATCCAAAAGGCACACATGGTTTTCAAAATTATAATTTGGACACAAGGTAAAAATTTTTTAAAATAATTCAAGCAACATAATGATGATATCATGCTCTAAAGGTATGATAAATGGTTTGTTTCAATATTTGAAGGCATAAAACTTGGAATGAAATAGGGAGTGTAATAACATCCATTTCAAATAAGTGACATACACACACAAAGGTTTGATAAATAATTAATTAAAATGTGTGATGTCAAATATATGGCATACCTTCTCTTTAAACAAAAGTGTTATGCATAAATAAGACTAGTTTTGGACATGGTACAATAAACAAATAGTTTTGACTCAAAACTATGCTAGTAAAAAGGACAAAATGATAAAAACACCTAAGTTTAATGTTTCAAATCCTAAAACTATCAATTTTGCATCTTAATGTCAAATTACTAGTTGTTAATCCAAAAATTAAGAGTTCATGAAAAGTAGGGTTTTTAGGCCCCTTCTTCTCTCAAGATTTTTTACGATGGCATGGAACTTTGGGCTACTCACCCTGAAACAATAGTATATTCATGGAAAGTGGGATTTTATAAACTATAAATTTTTTTTCATTTATAAATGGTCCCATATGTGTGGAAAACACTAGGGTAAAATCACTTCATTTGGATCCACATTTACCAACTTGTTTTGAAAAGGTCTAGTCCTTTTCATAACCACTACATCCATCAATTGATCAGTGTAGTGTGATGTTTGAATTACCCTTATGTTTTGAGGCTAAGTACCACTAATGTATCTTGTTTTAACCACTCAAAATAAGTGTCCCATTAGGTCACCCTTAATTTATATACACTACCATGTATTGGGGTTGAAATGATATGAGGAGATGAATTCCTAAATTAATGCTTCCCTAGAGAACTTGTGAAGAGGTGATGAAATCCTACCCAAAAGAAAAAAATACATGAAAATAATACAATTGGAAGGACTTTAGGGTTATTTTTGGGTCACCTAAATCATACGTATTTTAGGGAGGGCCTTAACAACTTTCCTTCCATGATGTTGGACTAAAGCGACAAATGCAAAGAGTGAGCATTTTTTATCACCCAAATTCCTTAAAGGGGATGGGGGGAGAGCATACATGCAACACTCATTTTTATAAGAAAACACTTTCAAAAAATAAGCATAGAAATGAAAATCTTATGAGTCTTTAACTAAAGTGAAAATTTATTTTTATAGCACCAAAATGAAATATGTTATGAAGTTTTCTCCCCTTGACTTTGTTGATGATAATTTCAAAAACTTCAAAAATAACTAGGAGATGAAAACGACTAAGTACATTAAAAGAACAAAATAAAATGTGTGTAACATTTAACCATGATTAAACTTTTCTCTTTCCACCTCAAGAATTACATATTGTTAAAGGGTTTGCTTGCTTAGAATCCCAAAATCAAGTGAGAAAACAATATTTTAAGTTTATCTCTTGGGTTTCTAATTTCTTGTCTCAGATAGCAATCATCACCAATCCATAAATATAAATGTATATTACATAAACCAAAATAGATTAAGTTATATCATCTACATTTCCTATAAAAAAACATAAAAACAAAGTCTACTTTAATGGAAAAATGATTAATAAATGAGCTTAAAACCCAAACATCTCATGGATTCTACCAAAAATGAGTTACATAAATAACATGCAGATCATCAAACACAAAATAAAGGTGATAAAAATTTGGTTATAATCATTGTTAGACATGTTCCCTACTTTTTTTTGTTTTTTACATAGAGATCATGGTCAATTACTATCATTGACGTCAATCTAGAAAATCAGTGTCAATCCCTGTAACCTATGACTTTATTTTAAAAAACATAAAAACAAAGCTAAAACTTGAAACTTAAAGATTTATATGCATCTTTTATAAAAACTAAAACTATCATATCAATATCCTTGGCCATATGAGATAATTAAAGTCCCATCGAGTGGGACATCATGTGAACAAGGATTTCATAGAGGGGAAGTTAGTCTTGTGTTAGTATAATAAAACAAATCAAAATAACACACTAAAATCCTAACATATCCAACCTAAACACAAGGGATAACATAGGTAACAAACATAAAAATGAAAACACAATTATAACACAAAAGAAAACATTATTTTACCTTCCTTGGAGCTCCAAATTGCTTGTTAAAGTAGTTTGCTCAGTTTGTGCATCAACAAGTCTTTGACAATGAAACTTCATTTGCTCCTTATCTCCTTTGCACCTTATCTTGGCTAGTTGGATTATGAATTTATCATAGTAACACTACTTGCATGAATATTATGGATTAAATACTACATAATGAATCAACACTATCATATAAATTAATAGGCATGGTGTTGTATTTATACCCTCAAAAGTTAACTATCACCCAAGGTGAGTTAAGGTTGAGTTTAAACTTGGAATGGGTTCAAAATAACCATAGGTGAGTTGAGTCTAAATATAATTGTGTTAAAATTTATCATGTAATTGTGATTTTAAATAACTAGGCATGGCTCTCAAATTAGATATTTTGGAAGAGCTTGACAACTCATAAAGGCAATGATGGAAAGGCTTGATATTTTAAATTTTGGAATTTATATTTTTAGTTATTTATTAATTTTAAATAGATAATTAAACTAATAATTTAATATTTTTTAATTACATGATTCATTTTTATTAGAATTTTAGCTATTTTAAGAATTGATCGAATGCCCTACTTAATGGGTTTATAGGCCAAATTGCTAGTTATTAGGTCATAAGGTGATTGAGGATGAATCCATGATAATTTATTATTGAATATGGTATAATAATACAAATAGGGATGCCTCAACATTATTTTGAGTATTTATGAATGATGCACTACCAAAATTTGGATGTTCAGTGATTCTTATGCTTAATTTGCAATGTGTGGTAGGAACCAGTCTGAAGTTCAGTCAAAACCCAGTTGTGGTTGTAATTGGGTGTTTACAATACCTACATTGATTAATCCAAAATAAATTATTTTACATGAGAATTTTCCCCATTTAGTGGTGAAATTATTTTTCATTCTATATTCATTATTAACCAAAACTTGACTATAACTTTTAAAATCCATCTAGGAAGACATCATTTCATACCTAATAATAATTTGAATGACCTCATCCAAAGAAGTCAACAAATATTTTCATTTTATAAGTATTTGTTTATATTTTTGAATTATACACATAATATGATCTCTCCATTATTCTTTAAGGTAGGATAATTTGCATTGATATCTAATTCTAACCTTGTTAATGACTAGTTGTGAGTCTCCATACATTAAAAGTTTTTTAACATCATGTTTTAGGGAAAATTATAGTCCTAAAATTAAATATTTATACTCAAAGAGGTTTTTGGTGCATGGTAATTTTAATTTTTATTCAACAAGATACTATTTTCAATCAAGGTTAGTCAAGACTATGCCTACATTAGAACCTTATTTGGACTAGTCACCATCAAAATGTAAAGTCCACAGTTGTGAAGCATAATTAGATTCTTGTTCACTAACCATAAATTTTGTTGTGAAAGTATAAAATTTAGAGACATAAATATGGTCACAAATGGCTTCATACCCAAATTTAGATCAATTATTACCAACCATTGAACATCTAGGCTATAAATTTCTAAATGTCTTGAATTTGGCTTCATCACATGTAATTAAATCAATTTGGACTTAAAATTAATTAAATAAGACAAATGCACACATTATTTAATTCAAATATTGCACAATTTTTAAAATGCCTAAAAGGGATTAATTAACATGCAAATCCTAATAAAATACTTATTAAATTCATCCTTGAACAATTAAATGAATTATTAAAAAAGGAAATTTAAAATCAAAGAATATCCTAGGAAGTAATCATTACCTTTTGTGAGTTGTTCAAAATCTAAAATCTCTCAAAGCACACCTATTCCATGCTAATCATGAGGTTTTGACACCTTTTAAATCTACTTGGTTTATTAGGAAAACCTAGGCTAGGATTTAACTTATTTAAAGTTAATTTCAAAACCTATAAATACAATCATTTGCCTCTCCATTTGGACATAGTAGTGTTATAATGCAAGATTTAGGGAATGAAGTAAATACATAGTGTTATAATTCCAAAACTGAGACAATCCAAACCACTATGATCCACATCAAACTAAAAATCCAAGCTAACTATGGTACTAAGAGGAGATGGAGATAACCAAGCCCCATTCATGAATACTTCTTGAGCATAATCCGAGCAAGCCAAATGAAGAAACCTCTTGGAGCATTCAAGAAATTGGTAAGGAATTGTGTGAGATCTTTCCACTTTTAATTATGCTTTGTTCATTTGTGTTTCTTTGCCATGTTTATCCCTTTGATCTAGGTAAGATAGTTTTATGCATGTTAGTGTATTTATTTTCATTTTGATTTCATTTTCATTTTGAAGCTAACATATGATAACACTACCCTCCTCTAATTCCTTGATCACAAATGGCATGATCGGTGGGACCATAAGGACCCCACTTCCCAAAGAGATGAAGATGCAAGTCAAAAACTAATAAAAGGATGCTTGAATATTTTTAAAATTGTATTTCTAACCTTGTTTTATCTATATTCTTATTTCTTTATTTTTCCTAAATATACACAAAGACCAACAATAGTTAGGTGCAATTGGCATCGGTTTGGCCTAAACCAACCCTATTTTTGTGTAAACCATAGAAAGTTTGATATTATGGAAAAAATAGCTCTAAATATTTCATTTTGATTCTTTTTAGCATTCATTTTCATGATTTATATGTTTTAAAGGCATTTAAATACATTGACTAAACTTTACCTTACAGGTTTTCTTGATCTATGTGTTAACCATTGACTAAATTAATATCTTTATCTTTTGTGGTTTTGCCTTTGGGTCCAAAAGTGATTGATGATGGTCTTAATTGACCAACATAAATTATTAAAACTAGTATCAGCTCTCTCATAGACCGACTGGTGATGATTGCCATAAAATTGGTAGCGGTCATTTCTAACTGGCCACAGTCACTATGTATCAAAAAAATAAAACTTGAGAGCTAAATTTCAAACATAATTTTCCCATCCAAGAAATTTATTTAAATTAGGATGTTATTATCCATTAATTTTAGGTTATGGATGTGATTTGGAACATCAATTTTCTTTTTTAGACTAATTAAACATTTCAATTTCAACTTTTAAAAGGAATCTAGCTAAATTAAGTCAAATTTCATTTTGGTGTTGAAATGAACATGTTAAGTGTCACAAATTTGGTCTTCGGTGCTTAAAATGAGTTAGGATTTATAATGTTTGAAAACACTTCATTGTTTGTGCTTAAAAAATGGCTAAGTCTTGAACACTCAAATTTGTGTTTACAAATGAACTTAGGCTAAATCTTGCACATTTGGACTTTTGGACTTAAAAAAACATAGATGCTTTTGTTTAAATTATGTTTTTAAATTCTTTTGAGATTTCACATTTAATCCAAGAGGCCAAGTAATGAACATTGTCACATTTCAATTTGGTACTTAAAATCAAACTTCACTCATAATTGCTTACAAACTATTTATTCATTTTTTTTGTATGAATAATAACACCTATATTCTCTCCCAACATACCTTATAGGGAACTCATGGGATAAAATCACCTTTTCATTGCATTTATCACCTATTCCAAGGCATAAAAATAAAGTTGTCTAGGTTCTCCCCAAACTCACATGGTATTGGGTGATCTAAAAGTAACCCTAAAGTCTTTCTACTTAGTATTTATTTTCATTCATTTTGGCTTGTGAAGGGGATGTCATTACCTCTCATGGGTTATCTATGGAAGCATTGACCTAGAGTTTTATCTCTCAGTAGTGTTTCAACCACACTCCACTATTGGGTATAAAAATATAGGAATGGATACTGCTAGAGCTAGGGGGTTGAGTAGCTAACCTCTCCTTTATTAATAAAGGCCTAAATTAGGTCTGGTTAACCAGGGCATACCACTGATAAGTCTAGTGATGGTATCATAATGTAAAAGAATACACTCTTACATGATAAGTTGAGCAGTATTAGCTTAATTGATGTGATGCTTCTCTTGTGTTAAGCACACTTGGGATCAATCTAGATGGTTGTAACTTGTAAGTTTTAGTCAAGCCTATTTTTCCACAACTTGACAAGATCTAGGATGATATACTTAATTGTATTTATGTCATTTATTATTTTATTTCTTGGTGTGTAAAATCTAAAACTTTTTTTTTTAAACCACATCATGAATGAGTCTTATTTCCAACATTACTCCATTATTTGAGGAGGTGTTATGTCATTTGTTTGACACCTTGATTTAACGTAGAAGACTTTTGTGCCAAAAACATTGAGTATGACACTTGATTGAGATGGGTAACATTACACTACCCAAATTATTTCAAGTTTTTTTCCTTATAAATCTTTGAAACATAACATTATCATATCTTTTAACAATGATAAAACCATTATGCTACCCAAATTGTTTCAAAAGACTTGTCTTATCTTGTGTCCAAATTATCATTTATTTGACCCAATCATTTATGCCTTGTTAGATATTTGTTTATTAAAATCACATTGTGAAAATTTTCCTAGCTTATTGGTCATCAAAACCCTATTTTACCTAAGTTGAGTCTTTGATTAAGTTTTACAGTTTAGATCTAAACATTGATTGATTTATGTTTATGCCTTAACACATAGGGCATGATACATAGATCTTTCTCTTTTGGGTTGTGTAACTTAGGTTAATTGATTACTTAAGTTCAAAAACTTTATTTTTTGTGTCTTTATTTTATAGAATCATCCCATCTTTAAATTTTCTTTTATTTTGTGTTTTATATCAATCTGATCATGTTTATGTCTAAAATCAATTGCCTAGTCTTTGATAAATTGTTCCAAGTTTGTTGGATTAATCATCATATTTTTGTTTTAAGTCTATATTTTGACACCAAATTTGGCCAAAATTCCTATCATATCTATTTTTAGCCTATATTTTGAATTCATGTTTGGATAAAAGACGTAATAACATTTCCCTTTCCTAGTTTAGACCTATTTAAAACATCTTTATACATTAGAGTTTGGAATATTGTTTTTAGGTCATTTTACTTGACCTTATTTGTGTGAAACATTTAAAATTAGATAATTGACATTATACTATTTTTACCAAGTCTTTGCATAGAGGTTTTGTAGATATAGCTCTACCCTTGACCAAAATAGATAGAGTTTGAACCTCTTTATCTTTTCTAGACATATATTTTTAGAGTTTGTAGTACTCTAATTCCATATTATTGTGAAACATGTTTCATAGACTAAACCATGACTCACTACCCATGTAGTGGAAATATGTATAATACATGATATGGAAATGTTATCACACAAGAGGAATTTCTTCAAGACCCTTATGGAGATGATGTTATTTGGGAGACAGATTATTATCCACCATAAACACTCAAATAGGGGAACAAATTCAAGATCCTTCGGCCAATTATTTGGATAATATGCCTTCATACATGGAACAAGATCAATAACATATAGACAATATTTGGATAGCATACCTTTAGTTATAAAAAAAAGTCCAAAATCAACCTTATTATGTTGTAATTCCAATAGCCTATGATCCTAATAGAGCCACAAAGATAGGGTATAATGACTTTCCAAATCTAGTAAGAGAGCCATATAACATGTCTTACAATCAAAACTATGAATATGCCTCTTCTAGAAACCCTCATCCCATAATACCAATGCCATATCAAGAGCCATATATGTTTTTAATGAAAAGAGGGATCATGGAGGACTAATTCATTCAAATGCAAATAACATACCAAACCTATCATGTCACTTCAATAATATGATCATGTTGAATGCACCTCTTATTCAGTCACTCCCTTTGATAAGTGTCTTATTTGAGTTGACAAGTTAAGAAAATTAGGGTTTTAACCTAGTTATAAAAATTACTTCAACATAAAACATGTTTAATACCCTAATCATCAAGGAAGTGTCTTCTACTTCTACATAGAATAGTGATCAGAATGTAGTAGATAATACACCAATAATGTCTAATTTAAACCAAAGTAGTGCTAGTACACAAACACATATTCAACAACAAAATATACATTTAAATAACACTATGAGTGGTCCTCAAACTTAGTGAGTAATGGTTTCTACTTCCCAAACTTATCCAATTACCTCTAATCCTCAACCAATTAATTCTTCTAGCACTAAAAACAAGGATTAAGTAGTTAGCCAACGACCAGTGCCATGCCACAATAGAATGTGATGAATATTACTCACACCAATAGGTGATGAGTAATATTCCAAAATAACAAGTACCATCAATCATACCCATACATCATAGGTAAAACATATTTCCACCTCAACAGGGGTAATCAATGTTTTACCTTACTAGGTAGCAGTGAACATACCTCTTCAGTCATAGACTAACATGTTGATCTAAAACCAAATGATGTCTAACCAACAATGTATAAATTTTAGTCAATGATAGATGTTAAATATCCAACATGTGTCCACCTCCTAATAGGTATTTTGGCAACAAAGAGGTTCTAATGTTCCTCAAGTACCTATTAGGTAAAAACCACCTTTCATGAATAACATGCCACAAGTTCAAAGATAGGGTCTTCTTTCATAAGTTCCCCTCAATAAAAAAGGTATGAATAGTTGGTATCATGTCCCTATTCAAACTCAATAGGTATAGTAAAACTATGTACCTCCATCCCAACCATAGTATTCCCAACAATAAGCTATATATCTAACCCCAACTAGAATATCACACAATCATAAGTGTGATTTCAATAATTGCACCCAAATCCATGTATGCATATTCCTAGTCCATTTCCTAGCCAATCTATCAGTCCTTAGTAGATACCTCCATCATACCCCAGTAAAATTAATCTAATTTTGACTACCCAACCATCATCTCAATAGGCCAATGATCCAATTGGTTTCCTTACCTAAGAACTACAACAAATGAAGGATGTAATTGCCCTCATTCAAGTGGGGAAATAGACCAAAAATTTCAAGTTGGATGATGTGTGCTCTTACCATTTCAACATGAAGTACTTGTAGATACCATTTCCTCTAGCGTATGAGCCACCAAAGTTTTAAAAATACAAGGGGAAAGGTGACCCCAAGGCCCATTTGATAGAATTCTTTGTCATATGCCAACCAATGGCCTATAGCAACATTTACCAATTATTTTTATTTTTAAGAAGCCTAGTAGGACAAAAATTAGAATGGTTCCTAAAGTTGCCCAAGAATTTACTATTTGATTTCAATGATCTTTTTAAAAAGTTCATACAACACTTCTCTTACAATCTTGAACATGAGACTTCATTGGTAGATTTAACATAAGCAAAACAAGACCCATAATCTACTAGATAAGCAATTAGCCATTATATTTACAAAAAATCTACACAATAAGATATCTTCCAATTTGGAGTTGTAGTGTGTGCACACATTCAAAGATATAATTGACAAAGGTTTGATGATTAAAATAACCCTCATTAATAAATGGATCATTAAGCTTACCTCATCAAATCAAATCTCAAATAAAAATTAGAACAATGGAAAAATTCAACATCCAATCCAAGCACAAGCATCATAGTAAATCCAGGGCAATAACAGTGAGAGACCTAAGTAATTCAACCATCAATATAATGTTGTAGTGAATGGAGTAATAGATTCATGACATGGCCAAATAGTGCAAACACTATTTATTCAACCTATGTCACTTTTACATCTTATTAATAACTAATGACCTCTTCAATAGTCACAACATGCATAAAAATCATAAAAACTTAGACTAGTATAGCCAATGCAATAAACATAGTAACCTATGATTTTTCAAAACCGTCCTCCTTTAACGAAAAACATGCCTACTCATCATTATTTTACTAAGCTTAGAGAGACCATTGAATTAGTCTTTCATAAACTCATAATAGCTAACTTGATTAGATGGCCTATTTATAAAGAGTAAGTTTATGAGGGCATTGACATGCTAGAATAATTCTATGATTTTTATATGGTAAATGGTCATAATTTACAACATTGTGTGTAAATTAGACATGTAATTCAAAATATGTTGGAAAATAGAGAGCTCACATTGGATTTTGGAGCTTCCACCTCCAATTAGAGCTTTGGCATTTATTAGAATCCATTTCCCCAACATAAAAAACAACTTTTATAATAATCATAATATCAACAATAATGACCAGTACAACATCAATAATAATAATATCAATAACCAAGACTGAACCAACAAAACTAAAAAACTCAACAAAATTAGTAGAAGAACTAATAACATCAAAAAAATGGATAGAACCAAGGCCAGAATGGTGAGAGCAACCAAAAAACCTACCATGAATTTGCACATGACTATAACTCAGTTGTAGGTCATATTTTAGGAGGTTGTGTTACCACCATTTCTATTAATCTGAGACCAAGTGTTAATTGGACAAGACCATTGCTAATCATACCAATTCAACCAAACCTTTATGGTAATCCTTCCTTGATTAGGGACTGCACACAGATGAACTAGTAAGTAGGGATTCCCATGTTAGGACCTTATACTGATAATTCATCATTAGCCACTAGCCACATATAAGTACATCAGAAATTGAGACTTATCCTATTTGGTCCCACTCCACCATCATTTGTTAGCAATAATGGTCCTATACCTAATCCCAATTGTGTGATCATAACTCAATAGTTAAGGATTACCATAGCAAGCCCACAACCATCTACCACTTCACCCATCATCTAACTAGTCATCCTACCTTAGAACAAGGCATTTAATACTATCCAAGAAAATAAATTTAACATTATGGAATAATTTCAAAAGACACCAGAAAAATTAGCTATTTTAGATTTTTTGTGTATGTCAACCATCCATAAAAACATCTTCACAAAGTTTCTTGGTCAATCCATAGTTCTAAATGACATATCTCTTGACAAATTTCAAGCTTTGGTTGGACACCTAGCTCCATCCCAATAGTAACCTTCAACCAAAGTGATATGTCATCCCTTGACCTACTTCATAATAATCCATTGTACATTAATGTTTACATAATGAGGCATAAAGTGAAATGTGTGCTCATAGACAATGGACTATGTTTGAACATAGTGTCTCTAAATCTAATCTATCTTCTTGGGTACATGATAGTAGATCTCAAGGTAGAAACAATCACCATCAAAGCCTCTGACAATGAATAATGAATATCATAATGCACCATTATCTTGGTAGTTATCATTTAGCCCTTAACCCATGATACACTTTACCATGTGTTATATCTCTTTTTGTCATATGATATGCTTTTGGGTAGACCTTGGTTATATGAGATTCATGTAGTCCCATCAACATTGCACTAGTGTATCAAGTTCTCCCATTCAGGGATGGAGGTTAGTATTCCAAGAGATTTGCATCTATATGAGCACTTCAAACATCTAGAGTTTAAGTTCAAGAGCTACAATTACCATTTTGGCATGAATATAATCACTAAGTAGGACAAAAGGAAAGTAATACTTATTTATTTACTAGAGGCCACCTACATTGACCTTGATACCCTTGATTCCTTTTCCCACATTCCACCTCCTAAAATGTCCAATCATTATACCATCTTAGCTAATGTCCTAGGATAATACTTGACTCATGACACCTTTCACATTACAAATATTACATAGAACTCCAAGTCCTTTAGAATACTAAAATACAAACCACTCATGCAATGACAGAGAAAAATAAAAGTCCATCTACATAGTCCAAAACATGTCATCTTCATACTGGCATCTAGCCAAGCATAAGAACTTCTCAAAGGTGATGAATCATGGTTGTACAATGACAAACTAGTTGATTTTTAAAAGAACTCCAAGTATCCCATTCCTAATTAGATCATGGAAAATTAATACTATGAAGGATGAGGTCTTAGGCCAAATCAATAGGGAACACTTGAGCCAAATTCTATGACTAAGTACAAATGAATCTATGGGATTGGATTTAAACTACCTGGAGGTGACCCCATATATCTTATTTAAGTTACATCATCAATGACTAGTGATGATGATGATAGAATCTAAGTAGAGTCTTATCATAGCTAATTTGATGATTTATCCCAAACCAATCTATTTGACAATAATGCTATTTATACCCTTCAACCAATCATTCATCATAACCCACTACCATTGTATTACCCCAAACTAATAAAATGGGACCAACAAGAATCCAACATGTTGGCTAATGAGTTCCAAAATGATGAGGCTTTTTATGATTTTATAGGCCTTAGGGATAATGTTCCATTGGGAGACCATAAAAAAAGGTTCTTAATAAAGTTGGATCTTGAAACCTATTTTAGAGAGTGGATGAACACCCTTAGCCAAAATCAAATAAATAAAACATTGAGGTACTTAAGTGAAAGCCTTTTTAAGGTGATTTTAGACTAGGGAAAAATTAAAGATAAAAGCCAATCTAGTGGTGAAAACCTATTTTAGGAACCATTAGATGGGGGTGTTCAACCTTCTTCAAAAATATACCAAGATACCACTAATGATGAACTTTTATATGGATCCAAGTTTAGACTTGAATAAGAATAAGCTTTTGATCAAATCATTTAGGATGCCAATGATGATGAACTTGCCTATGGGTCTAAATTTAGTCTTGAAGAATAACAATCCTTTGATTTCATAATCCAAGAGTTTCCAATTGCATTTTTTACATGGCCATCCCTACCCTTGGGGGATTTTGATTCATCATGTCAAATAACTTGAACAACTAGGACTAATAAAGGATTGTGACATATCCAAATAGTTCAAATCTTTACCCACTACCCTTGAAGATAGTTTGACCCTTCTAGTGGGAGACACAATAGAGGTAAACATCAAGACTATAGATGACCTAAAATGGATAAAATTGGGCACATCCCTCATTGGGGAAGAGTGTGAATTCCGTACAACCCTATTGAGGTAATTTATAGATATATATGCATGGGCATATTCTAACATGCCTAGTTTGGACCCCACTTTAGTTATTCACTACCTTGTGGTACATCTTGATTCCAAACTAGTGAAATAAAAATTATGAAAAGTGCATCCTTTTATTTTTGTATTGGTAATGAAAGAGTTAGATAATCTCTTGGAATTGGGATGTATCAGGCCAATTGACTATTCCAAATGGATTTCCAATATAGTGATAGTTAGTAAAAAATTAGAAAGAATCAAAATCTATATTAATTTTATGGAAATTAAAAAATCTTTCCCAAAGGATGACTTTTCATTGCTAAACATTGACATGATAGTCGATTCCATAGTGGGTTATGAGATGTTTTCATTGATGGATGGATTCTTAGGCTACAACCAAATCTGAATAGCACTAGAAGACCAACACAAGACAATGTTCACCACTCTATGGGGAATATTTTGTTATCAGGTTATGTCATTTGGTCTTAATAATATAGGGGCCACCTATAAAACATACATGATAGTCATATTTCATGATATTATGCATGACATTATTGAAGACTACATCAAAAACATACTAAGCAAATCAAAGACCAAGGTTGATCATCCAAAAACATTGAGGAGGATATTTGAGAGACTATATGAATACAAAGTTAGGATCAACCCTAAGAAATGTGTGTTTGGCATTACTTTAGGTAAATTGCTTGGCTTCATTGTGTGTTACAGGGGCATAGAATTTGATCCAAATAAAGTATGAACCATAATAGAGATGCCACCACTAACCAATCTAAATTAGCTCTATAGTTTATAGAGCAAGATCCAATCCATCAAAAACTTAATATCTTAATTGGATAAGTGTTATCCTTTTACACATCTTTTGAAGAAAGGTGTGACATTTATTTGGGATGATGATTATCAAAAATATTTTTAATAGATAAAGGACTATCTTAAGAATCCACTAGTTTTATTACCTCTTATACCATGGAAACCATTCCTTTTATACTTATCAATGATAGATTAGGGGTCACTCCTAGCTCAACATGATGACAATGGAAAAGATCATGTCATGTACTATCTAATTGTACATTGGTAGCATATGAATATAATTATATGCCCATTGAAAAATCTTGTCTAGCCATGGTCTTCATAGCTCAAAAACTATGATATTACATGTTGAATATTAAGACCATGGTCATTTCAAAAGTAGATCTACTCAAGTATCTACTATCCAAAATAGTGGTATAAGGTTACATGGCTAAATATATCATGATTCTTAGTGATTTTGGGATAGAATATGTGAACTAGAAAGCCATCAAGGGGTAAGTTTTTGTAGACTAGCTTATTGAAGCACTCCTTATAGACATAGAGCCACTAACATTCCAATTTCCTTATGAATCCATTATTACCATCATTTAAACACCTCTTGAGGAGTAGCACTAGAATTTGTATTTTTATGGATCATTCATAGCACATGGATTGGGGGTAGGCCTTTTGTTTATAACACCATAGGGGGATATAATCCCTAAGTCATTCAAAATTAGATTTCCTTGTACCAACAACATGGATGAATATGAAGCATTCATTATAGGATTTTAAAAATAGTATAATGGAGCATATCACATCTAAAGTTTTATGGTGATTCATAATTAATAATCAATCAGGTTATAGTCCACTTTTAAACCAAAGATGATAAGATGGTTCCCTTTAAGGTCATGGTCAACACACTTAAGTAGTAGATTAATGATATCTAGTTTGAACATATATCAAGGGAAAGTAACAGAATAGAAGATGTCATGGCTACCATTGGATATTTGATTTTACATGTGGATACAAAAAAATACTACCAATTGCTCATTGAAAATATTTTAGTGATAGCTCATGAACCATCAATCATTGCAATGATCTATGATATTATTGGTCCTATCTCTAATTGTTATTTAGACCTATAAACTTACCTACATGACCATGTTTTTCCTCTATATTTATCCCAAAAATAAACCAAAGCCTTCATCCACAATGCCCAATGTTATATCTTACTCAGACCAACCCTATATTTTCATAGTTTTGATGTAACTCTCCTTCATTATTTACCTTAGATAGAATTTACATTAGTGTTATAGGAAGTTCATGAAGGGGCATATGGATCCCACACCATTAGGGTTATCATGTATAAAAATCTCTTACATACTAGGTTCTATTGGCAAATTATAGATGCAAATACAACTGTATATGTGAAAAGATACAATAAATGTCAATGACATACTAATTTGATTTATTCCCTAGCCAAGAATTTAAAACCAGTGTTGACACCATGTCTATTTGCTATATGGGGCCTCAATCTCATTAGGAAGATAAACCCTACCTCATTTGATGGCCATAAACATATCCTTAGTGACATAGAATATTTAACTAAGTGGGTTAAAACTATACCCCTCACTTACATGACTGGAAATCAAATTTCCACATTCATCTTTAACCATATCATTTACCACTATGACATCCCCTCTGACATTATATCTAATAATGGTGGATCATTCAAAAAAGATGTCAAATCACTATATGTTGAGTACAAGATTACTCAACATTTTTACATAGCATATTACCCTCAAGGTAATGACCAGATAGAAGCATCAAACAAGACCATTTTCAACATCCTCAAAAATATTTTTAATGAATTCAATCATGATTATCTCCTTCAAATATTCCATTCCCTCTGGGCATATCCTACCAATCACCATACTCCCATGGGAACCACTCCATACTCACTTTTTTATGGCACTGAGGCCATTCTTTTGATTAAGGTTGAGGTACATTCATTATGTATCTTTTTGTAACATGTCTTGGATGATGAAGATTATTTATTATCTTACTTGCAAGAGCTAGAGTTACATGATGAAAAATGCTTGGATGTAATAAATCACTTTCAAGCATATCAAAATAGAATATGTGGCCACTATAATAGGTGTGTGAAACGTAGAGATTTTGAACTTGGTGATCTCATCCTCAAAGAATGCCAAAATAATCATAAAATCAAGTTAAAACCCAATTGAGTAGGTCCCTTCATCATTATTGTAGACTATGGTGCAAGAGAATATAGTCTCACCACACCAGATGGAGATAAACTTGGTAATATGATGAACATTATACACCTAAATTAGTATTACACTCGAGTAACTTGGTTTATTATCTATGAGGACCATTTCAATTTGCACCATATTATCAATATTCTTCTTTATACCATTCTTCCATCCTACCATCCTATCACTTTTCCTATCACATATCCATCCTATAATTATTTATCTATTGACCTAACATGTTTTGATCACTCCCTACCCATCCCATTTGACCTTGGTTTATCCATTGGTTTCACATTTTTAGAATGATGAATCAGATTAGTTTCAACAATCATTTCAATAATTTTATAAAAAGGTAGTATTATGGAGTAGTATGAAAAAAGTTATGGTATTTTCAACCTTCATTTCTTTTTTCATTATAATCATGTTTGTTTATGTGATCTTGATTATATCCACCTACATAGATAAATCAGTGTCTCACTGGTTTTGATACCAATTATAACCACTTATGGGAAAATTAGTATCATCAATATGATCTATTGTATCCTAGTTATAACCACCTATGGCCAAACTAGGGGAAACATTTGTTTATTTTGCCTCAAGATGCCAACTTTTCCATTCTTATGTTGTACTATTCTATTATGCCAACTATGCCTATTTTGTTTGAATTGGTTGCTACACTAGTCAAGTTCATCCACTGTAAAGTGGAACTACTATGACTTAAGTCCATTTTAGGACTATGTGAGTAGTGATCGATACTTATTTAGGTCATCTTAGTCCCCCTTTGCCATTATGATGTCACCATTTTGTGAACAACATTTCAAGTTAGCCATGCTCTCACCATTTTGTGATCTTGGACCATTTAGTATCTCATCATTCTTGATTGAGTTGAGATACTCCAAAATTCCAAAAACATTTAAAAATCAAGTTATAAAAACCAAAAACATTGACCACTTATTTGCCTTAGTGATTTTGGGAACCCTCACTAAATCACTTATCACTTAGTTTCCCCATCCTTTTTGGCCTTTTCTCCCATGCTCTCATCATTTTATGAGTTCATTCCTATTATTCTATCACATCCATCATGTTTGTTTTTTTATCATCATCATTTTCTTTAATCCCATATCCTAAGAGACCTAAATTTGGCCTAAAGTTTTTGTTGGATATCATGTCGATGAAACTATGTAGGTAGCACCCACTTGCCTAGTGCATATGGAGACATCTCAACCACCCCCTTCATTTTCTTCTATTTCCCCATTTTATTAGTTTGTTAAGTTGTCACTTATTTTCTAGGGGTAATGTTTATTATATTATTTATTTCATATTATTTTACTAACATTATGACTAACCATTATTTTTTTCTTAGTTTCTTTATGTTATGTTTATTTTTTTATGTGCATGTTTGTTTATTTTAAGTATTATTGTTTGATTCAGGTCTATCTACATTTATTGCATGATTCTATGTGCACTTAATCTTGAATCCATACATATTCACACATTGACATTATCATCATGGTTTTTATCATTAGTGAATTTTTTCAATTGAGTATTGGATATCAAGAGTCAATCCTTATGCATATTTAAGCCAAATCCTCATGGCATTTTATCATGATTCCTACCATCATGTACTATAAAAAAAATTATATTCGAGATGTCTACACAACAATGCAGCATCAATATCTCCATGACACCACCACCAATGAAAATCCCAATCATATCCTAAATATATTAATTAAACAATGAAATAATTTTAACCTTTTTTAGTTTAAATGAACATCTCCCTACTAGAAAGTTGTCCCAATTCATCTTTATCCTCTATATCAAGTTACTATCATGTTTTCAATCATCATCCATAAATCTTGATTACCATAATTAAGGTATAACACTTGTAACTACCTTTGGGAAAACCATTATACACCATCCCACATGCATTGTCAATGATTCTAACTTTTTTTGGGCAAACCATTGTGTTATCACCAATTTAAGGGTTAATGATTATAGCCACCTTTGGGTAAATCATTCACTTTCTTCTACCCACTTGGGGCATGGTTTTATCCTATTTTTCTACCCTAGCTGGGGTAGCTCCATATTTTGAATAATTATTACCACCTTTGGGAAAATTATTATGTTATCATCCCCATGTTTGCCACTATCAGGGTATAATACTTATAACTACCTTTAGGCAAATAATTGTATGTCATCCCACTTGCATTAACAATGATTCTAACTACCTTTGGGAAAATCATTTTTTTATCACCAATTTGAGGGTTAATTACTATAACTACCTTTGGGCAAATCATTTTGTTATCACCAATTTGAGGGTAAATCATTCACTTTCTTCCACCCAATAGGAGCTTGGTTTCCATAATTGAAATATTAATGATTATAGCCACTTATAGACAAATCATTATATACCATCACACCTGCATTCTCAATGATTATAACCATCTTTGGACAAATCATTATGTTATCATATCATGTTTTCCACTATTGGGGTAAAATGCTTATAACCGCCTTTGGGAAAACCATCCCACTTACATTCTCCATGATTCTACACACATTTGGGCAAATCATTGTGTTATCATCTATTTACTCCACTCATTTACTTCTTTCTAGGGACCATTTTCTAACCCTTTTTCCAATCACTTCATTGAGGGGGCACCCTATAGTTCATCCATTGTCATTTAAGTCATAAGCACACAACATTTTATTCTTTGAGAAGACATTACTATGCTTATAGCTTAAAATGCCTTACCAAATAGGAGAAAATTATAGACACCTAAAAGTGGTCACCAATGGCTTCATACCCAAATTTATATCAATTATTACCAACCATTGAACACCTAGCCTAAGAATTTTTAAATTTATTGAATTTGGCTTCATCACATGTTATTAAATTAATTTGGCCTGAAAATCAATTAAATAATAAAAATGCACACATCATTTAATTCAAATATTGCATAAATGTTCAAATTCCTAAAAGGGATTAATTAACATGCAAATACTAATAAAATCCCAATTGAATTCATCCTTGAGAAATTAAATGATTTATTAAAAAAGGAAATTCAAAACCAAAGAATATCATAAGAAGTAATCATTACCTTTTGTGAGTTGTCCAATATCCAAAATATATCAAATCACACATATTACATACTAATAATAAGGTTTGGACACTTTTTAACTCTACTAGGGTTAATTAAGCAAACCTAGCTTAGGATTTAACTCAATCTGAATTGATTTCAAAACCTATAAATACAAGCATTTGCCTCTCCATTTAGAGAGCTTGAACATAGTAATGTTATAATGTAGGATTTAGGGAATGAAGCAAATACATAATGTTATAATGCCAAAATTGATCCAATCAAAGCCAATTTTAGCCACATAAAGCTACAAATCCAATCCAACCATAGTTCTAAGAGGATATGGAGATAGCCAAGCCCCATTGATGAAGACTTCCTGAGCACAATTTGAGAAATCCAAATGAAGGAACCTCTTGGAGCATTCAAGGAATTGGTAAATAATTATGTAAGTTATTTCCAATTTTATTTGTGATTTATTTTTTTGTGATTATTCACCATGCTCCTCCCTTTGATATAGGCAAGATAGTGTAATGCATGTTAGTGTGTTTTTTTTCATTTTGATTTCATTTTCATTGTGAATCTAACATATGATCTAACCACCCTTCTTAGATTCTTTGATCACATAAACTCCTACATGTGATGAGACAAATTTCACCTTCTCATTCTTAGAATTGTACTCAATTATTATATATTTCATTCATCTTTTCATATCAACCATGATTTGATTGGATACCCCCTTACAAGGTAAACACATATGTGAAAAATTTATTGCCATGTAACTATTCAATGTTTTTGACTAATCCTGACTTAAAAGTAAGTCATATGCATCAATAATTTCAACTATGATAATTTTAATATATTATGGAACACATGGCTCAAAATATAATTGTATATGTAAATTGATCAATTCTCCAACAAATGGGATAATATATTTATCCAACTAGAGAAACACTCCCTTAGATTTGGTTAGAGTTAAGCCAAGTTTATGGAAAATCATAGTGGGCATCACATTAGATGAATCTATTTAGTCAACTAGGAAGTTATGTATATTTTCCCAAAAATTCTAATAGTCAACAAGAAAGGTGGGATCTCTTATTTTTATTTATAAATGACTAAATTGGTTTGTGTATATTTTTTCTTATTAAAATATGGCTTGTTGGTCTAGGATTTAAATAAGAGATATCTCTAATTTTTAACTCATGAATGGTGATGTTCACCTTAATATTATTCATATCCTCAATTATGTTATATCCACCTTTTCTAGGTGACACAACATGTTGGTAATAATCATTTCATTTTATAGGGGGTGGACTAGTATTAGATTTTGGATCTGAAGGAATAATTACATTTTTGTTTGGAGGTATAGACATGGTGAGGGGTTGTTTCTATTTATTATTTCTTAGGTTATATTTGTTCCTCTAAATTTTTCAAAAAACATGGATTTCATCTATTTTACCTTTGGGTTCATTCTCATCCTCACCTAGGAAATCATAAGTCTCAAACACCATTGCAATTCTAGAAGAGTTGGGTGAATTAAATGTAGAGGTTGGACTAGAATAATTTGGAATAATTTAATACCCTTCCATCTCCTTTTGGAAAATTTCAAAGGTACTAAAAAATTCAATGCATCCTAATTCACAATGTTGTGTAGTACCATGTACTCTACACCAATTTGAAAAGGCCAACTCACATATGCTTATCTCATGAAGCTTATTGGGTGATGGATCAAGATTATATTTATTTCTATTGAATGGCATGTTATAAATTTAGAATTTAAAATTCCTATTGGATGTTTTAAATACTATGTTTCTCATGCATTTTTTCAAGTTAAGAAACTCATTACTAGCCTTTTGAACCATTCATTGAATAGAATCTAGCTCCCACTTGGTAGAATAAAAAGTTATAGCTTGTGTGGTTTTAAAAATTATAGGAATTAAGGCTTGAATTTGACTTTGTTGGTTGAGAATGGAGATATAATTATCAAGAAATCCTAGATTCTAGTTAAGTGTATAATGAGCCAAAGCCAACAGGTTAAAGATTTGATTTAGATTAATGTCTAGGGTAATATGATGGACATTTTTAATTAGATTCAAAGCTAGAAAAAATGGATTGATATTAGGTATAAATATAACCTAAATTCACTGAGGATTCAATTAATTATCAATGTTTATGGATTTATAATATGTATTTAAAAGAGTGTTAATCTTCTATTCTCTATGTAAAAACATAACAGTCATTGAATCTAAGGCATTCCTATACATTTCAAAGGCTAATTGAACAACATACTTATATAGAGCATCAATTTGACTATACATCTTCTAAAATATTTCATTAAAGTAACTAATTAGTTTTTTTGGCTCCCTTCTCATACTATAAAAGTGTTTATATACCACAATTATGTTAGTAACCTCACCAAACTAAGGAACAAATATTTTACTACATTGGTCCCATGTAGTTATCAAAATCTTTGGAAGATTTAGAAACCCATTGTATACATTATCTTGTAAGGTGAAAGGTAAAAAAAATCATACTACATTTTCATGAATTAAATTTAGTAGTCTCATAGAAATTTAAATTCTTTGATATGTTCTTTGACTATTCTTACCCTAGAAAGCATAAACAAGGGAAGATACTTCTCAAGTTTTCTAGGTAAATCATGGACTACACCAGGGAAATTAATAGTAGAACCAACTCACTAATTAATATAGAGATATAAAGGTAGGTTCCCCTAGAATAGTGAACTTGGTTGAGCTCATGATACCCTAGGTATATCTGTATCTTATCTTAGTCTTTGGTGAACCTATAAAGGTGATCATAATATTTGATTAGATTATGAGTTTGACCTTATTAACCTAGATGGTGGATCTAATGTATTCAAAGTTAATTGGACTTAATGATTGGATAATATGGCCCTCCTTCTAGTGATAGTTAATATGTTGATGTGGGTTTTATGTAAACCCTTATAATTTAAGGGGTATACACATACTTGTTTTAGGACCAATGATTAATTGCATTGAGGCATGAGTTATAGGTATTCAATTTTGAAAATAACCATGTGGAACATAGTGGTTTGTTATCTTTGATAGTTAAAATATGATTGAAAGTCTAACCTACAACCTATAAGTTAAAACTATCCAATTTACAATGGATTATGCATAAAAAATCTAGGCTAAAGTCGATCAGATCAAAAAAGTAAAGAAAGGTGTGATAGGGTATAAAAGAAGTTATTTTATGGTTTTTTTGGAATATAGTCCTTTTAAAGTTAGTCATCTATGTGAAATTGAGCATGCATACCTTATATATAAGCATAAAATATTTAAAAACACAATATTGAATCTTAGGAGAAAATTAAATGCAAAATTAATTTATGACATAATTCAAAATATATTGTTAGTAAAGTCTTTCTCAATCACATCCAAATCACTAACAAGATAAAAATCATGAATAAAAATCATAAAGTTGTTCAGAATAACATATAACTCAACTTAAACTCTAAAAAAACACATGCATAAATTCACACAATGATACTAATTTAATAAAATTTATCCAAAACAATAATATAAGTGAGAATAAAACATATTAACACAACTTACAAATAATCCTATAACTTTCTAGTTTGCATTAACTTTCTAAAATTCTCCTCTTGTACAATGAATAAAGACATGCATATATAAGATTTGGATGGGAAATACCTCATATTCAAACATCATTGCATGTAAAAAAGATAAAATGAGATCAATATATTGTTATGCAAAACATTTACATGAAAAAATTGTCTTGATTGACAAGGAAAGTCTAAAATAAACCAATGATAAATAAAATATATCATAGCATAAGATGGCTAGATGGAAGCCTTTCATGTGGCAGGATCTAAAGTTGGAGGCATAGAGATAATTGACATGGAAATAGTTTATGATGATGTAGAATTTCACTAAAGTATAATTAATTCTCAAAGATTAAGAAAAGGCCACTAAATTCTATGTAGTCATGGTGACCAAAATTATAAAATATGAATTGGAAAATGTACTTGCAATTAAAAATATAACATTGGTTGAAGTAGAGATGAGTGTTTCCATTGAAGAAGAGGGTAAAATTGAATATAAAAGAGTTTTAAATGATTGAACTATTATCCAAGTTATGATTTTCCTCTATTTTTATATGTCCTCTTACTTCTTATTAATAGTTTTTGCGCGTGTTGAGTGTTTTACATCAATGAATCCCATATTGATAATTGGTATTTTATATACTGACATCATTTTATCCATAATCCCTTTACATACTTCCAAGTAAACTTTTAATTATTATATAATGGTCTATTCCTTTATAAAATTTTCCTATTGAACCCCAAAATTGGTTGTCCCAAAAGACTAATGCATGCAAGTTCACATTAGCGAAAGACCTAAAAATGCCAATAACCAATAAGTGGTTTGTGTGATCTAAACTAATAACCTGCACATGTGCCTAGAATATACTACCATCATGACATGAAAAAATAGCATAAACCATGTTGGTGTGTGCTAAATGATAAAATAATCTAACCCAGACTCACAACCACCATAACCCAAGAACTATAGTGGAGATTATGGGGGATTTATGGAATGATTTATGTTTAACAATAGATCTTGATAGGTGGTTGTGAATAAATGGTTTAAAATGGTAATATGTCTCATTTATGATCATATTCATTAAATTTATAAGTGGGAAAAATATCACAATAACTTCAAGTATCTACAATTGGTAGTAAAAAAGGGCTCCAAGGAGCCTATAAAAGGTAGAGGTTGAGGATGACAAGAGCGGATGCTAACACAATACTATTTATATGATGTTAAATTATAAATGGATAGAATATATATTATGGAACTCATGATAGAGATATAACTAAGAAAAATTAATAACATTTAAGACACTAGGAATTATTTGTAAATCATGAATTATTATGTAACACTGAAAAGTAATTAATAAAGTTGCATGTCTGAATATATATTGACTATATAATACATTATGACATTAATGGTTTTATTATGTTCATATACTAAGTTATACTTTGATATTGAATTTATGAAAATAATATGAATGTGTGTTTATCCTAGTTAGTGTCAAGTCTAATAAAAGAGTAATGTGTGTAAATGTTAGAGTTCATAAGATCATGCCCTGACCCACTAAATATTTCACATAACTAACCCTAACCTACCTTGGTTCCTTCTCTATGCACCAAAAGTGAGATTTAAATGTCCCCCTTTCATGATATACTAACACAAAATTTTAATCATTAAATGCTAAAGGGTGCTTAGAAGGATTGATGTATTGGTGGTCGCTAAACTCTAATGGGTAAAATTTTGGTTCCATTATCAAGATAAATCACATTTTATTTTTGTGATGAAGAGTGAAAATAATTAGAGGATTATAGAGATGGATAACTATGTTTTTTCATGTGTTATATTTGCATAAGGTGGGGAGGTCAAGTGACATGAACTTTAGAAGGTAGAAAAGTGAATTTCAGCATGAAAAGACCTAGTGACCATGAGTAGATAAGGTGTAGATATGATGAGAATCGATAGAAGGTGATGGAAAAAATGGATCATAAGGGAAAGGAAGGATTTTAACTTAGTATATGCCATGATCACCTATAGATAATGGGAAAGGCATGAGGAGGACTCTCACATAGAGGACTTGTGTTCAAGTGATGAAAAAAAGAGTGCTAACAATAAAGAGTAAGACTTAGAAGAAGACACTAAAGGATCTTAGTATGGGGACTAGTATGAGGAATCTACTGAGGGAGTGACCAAATACCCTCAAACTAATGTGCATTCTCATGAACCTCATTATAAATTAGAAGAAGAGTACCAAGACACTAAATAAGTAGGTGATATAGGAGGATTCATCACATGGGTGAGAGAAGGGACCCTACTAGAATAATTAGTCCTATATCCATTACCACACCTAGTAGATACATGGATGATGCATCAATTGGATAACATGTAGTTAATATGCCACCCTTGAGAGGGGATTATACCCCCTATATTAGTGGCTCAACTCAAAGTGGATTCATAAGAGTTAGATGACTGTTGATGGACCAACAAGACTTTAAATGACCATAGGATCCATTATGCAACTAATGGAAGTAGTGTTGGGTCTAACATGCCCCATCCTCAATTCCTTACATGGGGACCCTCTTGTTTTAGTTTGGTCTCTAGTTTTTAAGTTCCTAGATATGAATTTTTTCCTTCTATATGCTTCATTGATATTAACCAAGTTTGTTAATTAAATCTTCATTATTTCACTTGGTCTAAAATTCCCATCTAAGACTACATTGATTTGAATTTTTGAATTAGCTTAGATCTATTAAGTCTTGGTCTAGATCTTGTTTTGAAAATACATAAAATTCCTCTTATTTAAGCCATTTCACCTTAGATACAGCCTAATTATCTAATTCTTTCAAGTTTTTTGGCTTCTTTTCCTCAGTAATTTAATGCATTTGTGCTTAATTTTAGACCAAATGGATAAGTGTTTATGAAATTGCATTATTTATCTTAGTTGCTTTTATAATAAATGGACAAAATCTAATTTCAATTTGGTAAAGTTTGGCTTTAATTCCATTAAAAATGGATTTTCTTTATTAAGTTCATTTACCTTATTTATTTCATTTCAAAAATTTGACCATTTTAATTTGAAATAACTTAAGCATTTGAATTTATATTACTTGGACATTTGCATTTAATTTAAATTTGCTAATTGGGCTTGTTTTATTTTTGCCTGTAGGTGCCCAATTTATCCTAAATTCATGTGGATAATTTCCAATGCTTTGTACCACTTTGACAATTAGTTTTTGGCCAAACCTTCACCTCTATAGATCGATAGGATGTTACCACATGGCATCATCCTAATGATACAGTATCTCAGGGCCATTTATATGTCAACATGTGTTTAGGTAAGTGGGTTAGCAAGATTTCACCACATGGTGTAATATTGATGCCTTGTTATCTTATATTCATTCATACATTAGCAAGCATCTAGGAAAGTGGGTTACTAAGATGTTTCCACATGGAAACATCCCATTGATTCATAGGTAGATCATATTCAAAGTATAGATAAGACCTAGGAAAAGTGATAAGTTTCCATGTGGTAAGGAGATCAACCCTATGGATATGAAAGGATCCTAGTGGCCAACTAAGTAGGCCTAGTCATCAAGGAGTCATGATAGCCAAAATTGATGGACTACTAAGCCGTCAAGGTTGTCAAAAGTTGATGTTTGACTAAGCATCCAATTTTATGGCAAAAGATCAAGTTATATAGGTCCATAAAAGGACAAAATATATAATAAGACAAATATTTTTCCTTGAAAGAGGCATGGTCTTCTAACTACAAATAGGGCTCAGGATGACATATCTGTTAGAATCCTAATTACATTTTCAAGTCATCATTAAATATTTTTAACCACCCCATTATTGGGTTAAGTTAGAAGATGAGGCCATGATATTTAAAATTAATATATATAAACAAGCTATATTACCATTATAAGGAGATATTTTTGGGGTACCAAGGTTGTACAAGAGTTGTGTTAGGGTTTCACCTGCCCTTCCTTTTTTTTCCCTTTGCCCAGATTATATACCAAAGGTTGGTCAACACGTTAGGCATCAAACTACTGTCGGAATTGTCTTGGATCACACCAACCTTTCTCTCATGCCTTCAACCTTAATTCTTTTCCTGGAGATTTAGTATAATAAGACATTTTTATAATGTTGAATATAGATTTGATTGTGTTTTGCTCACTTGATATCTCTAGTCTTTTGATTTAGCTATTTAATTAGTGATAGAATTTTTAGTGTGATTATTTATAGATGACCATCTTAGTTAAGATGTGAAATATTTATTTTAATTGGTTTATTAAATATATTCATTCTTTAGGTTTGTATTTTCCCTATCATTATGTGAAATAACTATAGACTATTAGTTAGACTATCTTTAGAATGGGTTCAATAGATCAATGACTTTCATATTATTGTCCTTAAAAAATTTCCCACTAAGTGACCAATGTTTGTGCAATAAATATACTAGACACACAGTGGTATAATTTTGGTCAGGCATGTTTTTAATTCATTGGCATCAAGAATCTTGTTTTGATCAAATATAACCCCTCTCTTTTTTTACTTACCCTACCCTATGCTTTATCCTTTTTTATGATATTTTGCATTAACTTATACATTTAAATTAATATCAATGAATTAGAGCTTATTATTTCACATGTTGAATCAAATAGGCAACATGGTTTATACAACTAATTATTAATAAAATAAATAAACAATGGATTGTCATATAAATTGACTTATGGTGATAGTATCTTCTTCTCTCAAAGTAAACATTTGGTTAAATTAATCAATCCTTGGATTGATCTAGCATCAATCCTAAAATTAATGAGGGGATATTTCATTGTATGTGTTATTTCCTCCATTTATCCTCTTTGAATTACTCAATCCCATGGGTATTTGATAGGGTAATAAATTGATGTCAACAAATAGTTGGTGGAGTCATACCACCAGTAAATGGGATCCATAATTTAGGTACACATTCAGGTGGTGTACATGTAAACAAGTTTTGTAGGCACTAGTTTTGCATGTGACTATTCCTCAAATATACTATAGGATGTGCCTGAGCTTAATTGAGTATTATGAAATTTAAAATTCTATAGAGCATGTTCATAGGTGTAAACTTATTTGGTGATTTAAGGGGATCACTTCAACTAAAAGGAAAGTGGATCAATTTGCTAACACTTTTCTAGACCACACACATACCTAGTATAAAAATCTTGACCCTATCCAAACCATTGTGGGATATAAATTTTTGAAGGATGCATTCCTAAAATATTTTAACATCCTTAAATTTTAGTAGTACAACATACTACACTCAAAGATATCAAATAAGAACTAAGAGAGTGTATACACATATTGTTAGAGGTACAATCACTAAGAGGGGTGAGGTGAATCAGTCATGAAATATATTTCAAACCTTAATTTTAATATTTTCAAACTCTTAATCAATGATAATAAGAATTCATAAAGGATACAAGATATTCATAACACACAACACATGAATTCTATGGGAAACCCTCATGGGGAATAAAACCCACTCTCAATCCTACAAACACATGGAATACTTGTCCTATAATATGATCACAAACATGAGATATTTTATTGAATCACCCACTTCATAAGGATTACCCACCCCTAAGTATGAACAAGCACCAACTTTTTCTATATATTGAGCACCCAAACAACACCTACATAACACCTATGAAATCAGCAGATCGAAAAATTTGATTGCCTTTTAATCTGATGGATAAATAATGTATAACACCTCTATTTAAACTCTTCATACACAATCAAACTTTATCATATAATAAATTTATCCAAAAACCCTTTTGGATCACTCTAGACTTCTTCACTCATCCTCAATCTACTGATCTATATGATCATGATTATGACATCAAAAATATTCTCAACCTACTTTGTTTTTTACTCCATCCACTAGGAACACTCCCTCTGATCTCTTTACTTCACCTCTATATTCTAATCTCTCAACACTTCCTTATATTCTCTTAAAAACCATTACCTTAGCTTTCACTCTTTATAAAGTCTTTATAAGTATCAACTTTTAGGTCAGCCATAATACTTGTATTAACCTTTAATACTTCTATGGGAAACACACAACACATGAATTATATGGGAAACCCTCATGGGAAATTAAAAAAAACTCTCAATGATAAAAACACATAGACTAATTTTCCTATAATATTATCACAAACATGAGACCTTTCAGTGAAGTACCCACTTCACAAGGAGCACCCACCCCTAAGTATGAACAATCACCAACTTGTTCTAGATGTTGAGAACCCACACAAAACCTATGAAATAAACATATCAAAAAATTTGATTTCCTTTCAATGTAATTGAAAAATAATTTATAACACCTCTCTTATCACTCTTCATACAAACTCAAACTTGCTTATACAAGTAATGCATCCAATCACCCTTTTGGATCATTCTAGATTTTTTCGCTCATCCTCAATCTACTGATTTGCATGATCACTATTATGACATTGAAAATATCATCAACTTTTTTTGTTATTCATTCCATCCACTTGTAAAACTCCATTTAATCTCTTTCCTTCACCTTCATCTTCTACTCTCTCAACACTTCCTTATATTCTCTTTAAAACCATTACCTTAGCTTTTACTCATTATAGATTCTTCATGAATATCAACTTTTAGGTCAACAATAATACTTATATTAACCCTTAAGACTTATATCATGCTAAGGCATAGATAAAATTCATTTTCATAGGTCTACCATAACATCCATGGTCACACTTAAGTAGCTACACCTTTTAATTAGGCCTTAGTAGCCCTTATAGGCCTCATGGAGACCTATTACCCATTTAGCACTTCATCAAGAAAAATAAGAACACAAGATCAATTTAAAATAAATTATTCCAATCCATATGACCTCTAATACATCTTAAAATTAATACATCTACCAAAACACTCTTTTGCTAAATCACAAATTGCTTAAACAATATTATGTACACAAGAACACCATGAATGAACAAACAATCAAATTTTGAGTTCAATAAATTTTATTGTATAGATATTCAAAACTTATAACTAAATTATATGGATTTTATTTGAATTCCTCTTCAATTTTTATTTTTACACCATCAAGAAATGTGTCCTAGATCCAAAGATATTAGTAAAATACTGTAAATTGGTTTTCCCTTTGCTAATTCAAATACCAATGGTCATTATGTAATGAAAACATTAAAGACACATGTATTCATCTCATGTCCCCTAAAAACTTTCTCAAATTCAATCCATTAATATCCTTATGATCCTCCTAACTTTAAATCTCTAACTCTCACCATTTATCATTGATCTACGCTTTTGTGATTCAGACACTTGGCACCCTCACATACCTTCTAAGCACATTGTTGTCATTATTTTCTATTATGCCACTTGGAAATATTACATTAATTCTAAGAACATTTTTATTATACCCCACTCTTTAACTAATTTTTAGTCCCATTTACCATTTATCTTCTAACAAGTCATCATGATTGAGACATATGTCACTAGCACATGCAATCTCAGGAACCTTTGACATATTAACTTCATGTATGTTTTTGGATAACAATCTAGATGATCAACACTCACCTTTAGATTTTTCTTGACTATTTTACCCCATTATTCAACAAGTTAAACTTGATATTCTCTATTCCATCATATTCTATTATAGAAACTTTGAAGGTTTATAACTTGAGCTAAAAAATACTTCAAGAGTCAAAATCTTCAGGGTACCTTCTTGGCACTATAGACAAAATATCCATGAAAATATTTGACTAATTTTGAATTTTTTATTACCTATACAAATTTCATAAAATTGTTGGATCACTCATATATGCATGATGTGTAGTGATGGTCTGGCTTCTCTTAAGCTAGAATATGCATGTTTCTTTTTCCAAATGATCAAATGACACACCAAAACTTCACCAAGATAACTATGGATGCCTCAAAACTTCTTATTTGTTCTTACATACTTGAATATGTGCCATATCTCTCTAATCTATCAAACACAACTTATTTATCATTCATACACTAGTACCACATTCCTTCTTTAACATCAATGATAACCTACGACATCAATAACCATGCTCAACAATCTCCACCTTTATCATTGATGGAAAAACACACTTAGAAGGACTTCTTACTCATTTTAACTTCTTCATTATGATCTTTATCCCCCTTTGATATTAATGACAAATGGTTTCTTCCTCAACATGTCAAAAATCATTCTTTAACATCATGTATGCATTAAAATATTATTTAACATTATCAGTATACTTACATACTTTCAATCATATGAATCAACTTCTCCCCTTTTGACATGCACCAATTTGAACTTGGACTTCTCTAATCCTTGGACCTGACAAAATACTCACAAAGCTTAGAAAGATCCCCCTAACATCATGTTTTATCTCATGTCATCTATTCTAAAAATATACTATACAAGATTTTAAAAATTTAAACATCTCACACATGCTACCCCTTAGTCAATGCATACCTTGCATATTATAAAAATGAAGAGAACATACCTTTGTATTGATTGTCATTTTGATCATTACCTAGAGCACACACACTTACTTCCACACATGAAAGATGTATCCTAAGAAGAATAGGTAGAGACATCCACTTGTCATAGAGGTACTAAATATCCTAAAACTTAGGAGAATCCCACATATCCATGCCTTTACTTGACTTGCAATCCTTCCTCATCTTCATATTGACTTTGAAAGAGTTCTCAACCTTATTATTTTATTTTATCTTAGGACCCTACTTGATTTCCTTGTCCATTTGTGAAAATAAGGTTTGTTATTTTATAATTGAATTTTTTACCTATTCTATCATGAGAAATAATCCTTTATGATCTTATTTTTGATTTACCTCCTTAGCTCTAAATTCACTATGGATCCTTCTCTTCATGATAGGATTGAAATTTTTTGAAGTAGAATACTGATTAGTCTTGTAGAACCTTACTATGTGACCTATCTCATGACATTTAAAACAAAATATTATACATACCTTGTGATTGAGATATATGATGATTCCTTAAATTTTATCAATTTATTCATGTACCCGATCATTTGGTCTCCTAATGAAGATATTACAAAACTTTGCAATATGATTAAGCCATTAACACTTGTAGCAAAAGATCTCATTATTTCCTTGTGAACCTATTGATTGTCTTGAGTGATGATGTTATTCATGATTTCCATTACCTTGCTCATAATTCCATGCAATTTCATTATTTGATGATGTTTTATAATCTTTTATCCTTTGACCAAAATGATTGCAAGAGTAACAATGACCATTAAAATTTTCATACCTCATAACATTTGGTTGTCTGATATGATTTATCTTCATTATATAAATACATTCATTCCTTGATTGATGATTGATCTTCAAAGCCTTTATCTTGTCTTAATTTACATGCTTTTTATCTTATTTGTATCGAAGACCAGATCTATCACTAGGATGTTTTTGACTACATGGAATATTGTCAAGATCATTTGATCTCTTTTCATACTTCACAAATGACTTCACCTTACAAGATGTATTTTCCAACTTAGCTTTTAATGACTCAATTTCCATCACATACCTTAAGAACTCATATTATTTGAATTTTAGGCTTGCATACATAGTTTTTAATTGACTATTGAGATTCTTGACATTATCTTCATGTTCCTTAGTGTCATCATTCATTCTTATTTCAAACACACTAGATTTCTCTCATAGTCCTTGATTTATGACATCATATTTTTGTTATTTTTCTTCTCAATCTTCAAATATTCAATATCATTCATAAATTCATCATTATTATCTAAATCATCATTTTTATGTTTACTCATAGCTTTATTTAGTTTCATCTTCAAAGACTCTATCTCTAATTGACACATAATAAACTCTTCATCATTACTCTTTAATTTTTCATTAAGAGTACAAACCTGAGTTTTAAGCTTTTGTGTGATCTCATCATGATCCTTGACTTCATTACTCATCATTCCTTCAAAAAGTCCAATTTTTTCCTCATAGTATTTTATCAATAAATCTTACTTTGTGTTCTTTCTTTATAGTATATTCATTTCTTCCACAATATCTAGATATTTATCTTCAAGAGTGATTTTCTCACCTTCTTCCTCTGAGCTATCTCTGCTAAAGAAATTTTCACTTAAAGAACATTCACCTTCATCATCACTAAAAACCATGCACAATGTCTCCTTGTCTTTATTATGAAAAGAATCATCACTATCATATGTGTTTACTTTTTCTCCTGCAGATGAGTTACTATCTTCTTCATGGTAAAAGTTCTTACTATCTTTGTATGATTCTTTCTTTCCATTTTTCTTACTGAAAAACTTTCTACACTTTCTAGGTCCTTTAGATTTCTTGTGTTCATCCTAATGAGATTCTTTATAAGTTTATTTGAGTTTAAATTTATCTAAATGTTTAGCTAAAAAATGACCAACTTTACCACATGTAAAACTTTTAAAAGTAAATTTTCATTCATACTTACCTGATCCTACATTCAATCTTCTTGAAATCATGGCTTCAATTTTATCTTCATTAAGATAAAAATATTTAAAACTTAACTTGTTATTCTTATCTTTTATCTCCTTGATCACCTTGAAGGTTACTTCCTTCTTAGAAGGTCTGTTCTCATCAACTCTCATATCATAGGCAGTAAGGATGTCATGTAGTTCATCCATCTTCAACTGAGTGAGATCATGAATTTATTCTACAATAGAAACTTTTGAATCAAAATTGAGTGTAAGTGCCCTCAATAATTTTTATACTATATTAGCTTCATCAATAATCTCTCCAAGACCTCTGATCATGTTTACTACCTCATTGACCCTTAAAATATAGGATGCCATAGTATCTTCTTCCTTTATTTTGAGACCTTTAAATTAGCTTCAGTAGGTCTACAATTTAGCTAGTTTTACCTTTGAGTCTCCTTCATAGATAGTCTATAATTCATCCCAAATTTTCTTGGCAGACATGTAATGGATCACTTTGGTGAACTCAACCTCAAATAGACTACAAATGATAGCATTCATATATTTAGAATTATTCTCACTCAATTTCTTGTCAACAATACTAGTTAAAGGAATATCTAGTGTAGTATAACCATCTATGATAGATTACCAAGTATTAAACCCTAGAGACATGATGTATGTCCTCATCCTTTCACTCTAAAAAGCATAATTTGAAAAATTTAATTATGGTGTTTACTTTTTAGAGAAGCCCTGCTTATGTTGACTTACCATATTGTACCTTAGATCACCTTTAAGTGCTTAAAACTATAGTGAAGGTCTTACTCTGGTACTAATTATTAGAGGTAAAATCACTAAGAGGGGGGTGAATTAGTGATGCAAGATATTTCAAAATTCAATTTTAATCCTTTTAAACTCTTAATCAATTACCACAAGTATTCATAAAACATACAACATATTAATAATAATGAATAAGAAATATGATGCAAGATCAAACACAGAACACATGAATTCTATGGGAAACCCTCATGGGGAATAAAACCCAATCTCAAGCCTAAAAACACATGGACTACTTGTCTTATAATATTATCACAAACATGAGACCTTTCAGTGAAGCACCCACTTTACAAGGAGCACCCACCCCTAAGTATGAACAATCACCAACTTGTTCTAGATGTTGAGCACCCACACAACACCTATGAAATCAACATCTCAAAAACTTTGATTTTATTTAAATATAATGGAGAAACAATGTATAACACCTCTCTTATCACTCTTCATAAACACTAAAACTTCCTCATACAAATAATACATCCAAACACCCTTTTGGATCACTCTAGACTTTTGCGCTCATCCTCAATCTACCAATTTGAATGATAATTCTTATGACATCAAAATATCCTCAAAATACTATATTATTTATTCCATCCACTTGGTACACTCCCTTTAATCTCTTTCCTTCCCTTTTATCTTATGCTCTCTCAACAATTCCTCATATTCTCTTAAAAACCATTACCTTAGTTTTTACTCTTTATAGAGTCTTCATGAATATCAAGTTTTAGGTTGACCATAATACTTTTATTAACCCTTAATATTTATATCATGCTAATACATATTTCAAATTCATTTTCAAAGGTTGACCATAACATCGATGGGTCACACTTAAGTAGCTACACATTTCAATTAGGCCTTAGTACCTTTATAGGCCTCATGGAGACCTATTACCCCTTTAGCACTTCATCAAGAAAAAAAATAACAAAATATAACTTTAAAATAATTTTTTCCACTCCATATGACCTCTAAGACATCTTCAAATGAATACATCTGCTAAAACACTCTTCTGCTAAAGCACAAATTGCTTAAACGATATTTTGTACACAAGAACACCATGAATGAACAAATAGTAAACTTTGGAGCTCAATAAATTCAATTTTACATATATTCAAAACTTATAAATAACTTATATAGATGCACATTTAATTCTTATGTAACTTTTCTTTTTAAACTATTAAGAAATTCATCCTAGATTAAAAGTTATTCGCAAAATACTACAGACTAGTTTTTCCCCTTGTTAATTCAAAAGTCGACAGTCATTGTATGATGCAAACATTATAGACATGTGTCTTCATCTCATGTCCCATATAAAATTTCTCAAATGCACTCCATCAATCTCCTTGTAAGCCTCCTGAATTTAACTCTTTAACACTCATAGTTGATCATTGATCTGTGTTTTGTGATTAAGATACTTGGTACCCTCACATGATTTTTTAGCACATTGTTATTAGTCCCTACTCTTATGCCACTTGTAAATATTGCATGCTTTCTAAGCACATTAATGTTAGACCCTAGTCTTACACCACTTGGTAGTCCCATACATGGTTGATCTTCTAACAAATCATCATGATTGAGACACATGTTACTAGCACATGCAATCTCAAGAACCTTTGACATATTGACTTCATGCATGCCATTGGATCACAATATGGATGATGAATGTTCACTGTTAGATTTTTCTTGACTATTTAACCCTAGAGTTTAACATATTTAAACTTGATAGTCTCTAGTCCATCACAATCTTCTAGAGTAGCTTTTAAGGTTTATAACTTGAGCTATAAAATACTTCAAGAATCTAAATCTTCAAGGTACCTTCTTAGCACTATAGACAACATCTCCATGAAAATATTTGACCAATTTTAAATTTTTTAATACTTGAAAAAAATGCATAAACTTATTGGATCAATCATAGTTACATAATGTGTAGTGATGGTTTGGCATCTCTTAAGCTAGAATATACATGTTTCTCTTTCCAAATGATCAAATGACACACTAGAACTTCACCAAAACATCTATATATGCCTAACAACTTCTTATTTATCCTTATAGACCAATATATGTACCATATCTATCCAAGCTATCAAACACAACTTCTTTTTCATTCATTCACTAGTACCACATGCTCTCTTTGACATCAATTACAACCTAAGACATCAATGACCACTCTCAACACATATTATGACAAGTTTAAAACCCTAGTTTCTAAGTTCTGGTATGTAATTCATCTTGTACAACACACACAATAATTTTTAAGGGGTTTTATTTCCCTAATTTAGTGTGTCCTCTCTATGAAAACATTTTATAAACCCAGAGAGCCACTAGGGACTTCACTTATAGTAGAGGTTTTTAGAACTAATGACACATGAGTCAGCTTGGTGATATAGTCATAGGTTATACTAATGGAATCATTATTGTAGTAGTTTTTAGCCAATCAGTCACATATCATAAACATTAGTTTATGGTGCATCAAATACAAGGCATAATGGAACAATCATAATAATTACCATATGTGTAGTATGCACACCTTTAAAATATCTTTTAAAATATGTCGTGAGATATATGACACACACTTCAACCCTTTTCTAAATGTATGACTAAGACCAAAATGTCTTTGTATGGTAATATTTATGATGCCTTCGTAAATAGTACTAATGATTATCAAGTGATAGATTAATTCTATGAGGCATGTGAGTGAAGAATACAACATGCTATTATAGGAACCTTAATGTATGGGAAAGATAACCTCATATATAACTACCCTAGGAAACAACATGGGAAAAAGGGTCATGTTAGAGAACATGATAGGGGTAGACTACCATATTTCTCATGTCACAAGTGTGGATCATTGGACCACTTTAATCATTATTATTCCTAATATCCCGCTTATGTGTATTATTATAGCACACATAAGGTTGAATAATATATGAACATTTATGCAAAGATCACATAGAAGGGTAATTTGGAAAAAGGTGTTGGGATGATCAAATGTATGCATAAATCACATGTGCATAATAAAAATAAAAATGTTGGATCTAATGTCTATATGCTAACAAATAATGGCATGAATATGTAGAAATAAGTGGATCCTATAAAAGAGGCTAGGCCAAGATGCAAGCCTAAGGGGTGAGGGTCCAAAGTAGTGCATTTTTCTACTATCATTACGAAATAGAGAGATGTTTAACTTCTAACACAAGTTATAAGTAGGGACTTTCATGTAATAAAGACCCTACATGAATAAATTCAACTCAATTTGGAGTTGGAGGAGAAAGCTCAATGAAAAATTTGAGCCCATGAGGGAAACATTGATGAGCTTGTTGACTTAATAGATCTTCTAAGGTGTATGGGGTTGATTCCCATGCTAAAGAACCTCCTAGTATAATGTGATGATAAGTAGCCAACAAATGTCTTAATTTCAAAACTAGCATAAGGGTGCAAGGTGGAGACCACCTAAAGCACAAGATATGATTGAGAGTTACTTATGGATGTTGATATTAATGTATAATCAGTCTATGACATCTTTATGGACACTAATGATGAAGTGAATGTATTTACAAATGATGCATGGAATAATATGGGAATTAATGAATTATAACCCTTTCCCCACATCTTTTTCATGGATAAAAATACCAAAGTATAACCCATTTTGATTCTTACATGATGCTGACATAAATATTATGGATGTAAAATTTAGTGTTGAATTTAAGGTCATAGATCTTATCAATGAAGACAAATACCTTGCATTTATAGGAAAACCATGGTGTTATGCTCATAATGTGAACTTGCACTTAAAATAACTCTATAAGAGATCAGAGAATATCAATGAGTGTGTGGTGATCCCATTGATTGAATACCAAGGTGTTTCATTTTTTGAACATGTTGGGGTCATATACATGTTAAACACCATATTAAATGTCACCACATAGGGGAAGGAGAATGTAGGGCCAATTGGAGGGACACCCTTGATAGGAAGACACAAAATCTACCTTGGAAACCACAATCACTTATGGAAATTGATGGATACATGAGACATATGAGGCCACTAGAATAAGGTATGGGATGATACACTAAAACCAATTATTTAAAAATGAGTGTGAGGTCATATGTTCCAAGGATAGACCATCTTTTAAAAGGTCCTACTAAATATTTATAATGATATAGTTGTGGCCCTGATCCCAAAACATGAAGATGGACACATGTATCAAAATCAGTTCTTCCACTAAAAATAAAGTTTGGAGACTACATGCCATACCATTACATGATCCATTTAAATTCTTTATGCCATTGGTAAATACTAATGAGTTGGATGAGAAACTACATTAAATATGAAGGTAGGACAACATTCAACTAACAACAAGGTTTGGGTGTCACATGGACCTATCACTTATAAAATAATGAGGTTACCCCAGATCACTAAGGAATGCCTTCTTTTGTATGCCAAATAAAGTGCTATCATATGCAATGAGGAAAAGTAAAAAAATCAATATAATAGACTATCAATATATGGATTATAAACCAATACTATTTATATGTCATGATGACATTTAATTGGTTATCAACTAATAAAGGTGTTGTAATAAGGTATTATATGCTAACTTGAAATAAGGATTTCTAAACTATTTAATTTTATTTCTTTGATTTAATAAGGTATATTAGATCTTATGCAAGTAGTTTCACATAGAGGTTAATAAAATACACTCACCTCTTGATATCTAGTTGGGTGTGTCAAGTGGAGGATTTATATAAATGTAATAACTAGCAGATGTCTAAGTATCTTTAGTGAGGTTTTGAGAGATTTAAAATTTAAAAGGTGATTATGCACCACCCAAAAATATGTGGTTATAGAGGGCACCAATAAATCAAAAAATCACTATGTTAGAATACTAAGGGTATATTTTAGTGTGAGGTGGAGATGGTACCTAAAAGAATGAAAGAACAAAGTATTTTGGGAATGGCTAAGTAAAAGAGGCACCTAGAAGAAGTGATGATCATACAAGTGCATAAGAAAATTCATGAGGGAAAATATTATCATGTGAAAGGATATTTTCATGTAAAAAAGGTTAAGGGTATGTAATGAGGTGATAATTACAAAGCTTGAAAATAGAAAAGGATAGATGATCAATAATCTAGCTAGACAAACTGATAATTGGTGGTGATGGGACCAAGGATAGGAAAGCATGGGAAATCCAAAATTATTATTTGAATTAATTTTTTCATATTTTAGTGGTTCAAGGAGTGATTTAAATAGTAAATGACACACATGTAAGGGCTACAAGTGTGATTAAGGTATGTTACCTATCAAAATTTTAGAACCCAAAGAATGACTCGATCAAGCAACCCTAAGTAAAAATAGTTAGAATAGGTGGTAGACCTATGGGATGGATATTCATTGACTTATATATATAACCATTTTTTTAATTAATATTTTTAGTTATAAATATGATCATTTGGACCATGACATACGTTTCCTAGTAAGTATGCTAAATAAGGTCTATGATGAAGGGAGGTTGGTATTATTGAAATTTGTATTAGAGATATAATAATAAGAAGAGATAAAATGCTCAAAAAATGAGGAGTATATAATATGATATGAGGATATAAGACAAAGGAATTTGGTTTTAGATCTATGTACTAAGAAAGAGCTCTAAATATTACAAGCAGGGAATCCCAAGTCTATGGAAAAATCCAAATAATACATCTTACAGTAAAAAATTTAGAAATTAGAGGCCCCACATTTTTATTTAGTGTGGAAAAGGATAAATTAGTAAGGCCACAAAGCCTTGACACCTACCCCTTTTGGAGATCACAATAAAACTAAGGACATGTAGGCAACAAATTGAAAATTAAGAAGACTGTCAGTTGAGATAAGTAGTCATGCAAGTGATGACTCAAGGATAAGTTGGGGTTAATCATCAAATAAATATGATTATAGGGTAGGAAGAATATGATAATATATTAATATATTTGTTAATACCTACACTTTAATAAGTCATGGGGAGGAATAATAAGTAGTTCAATAATGGAAAACACAAGGGTGTGTCAAAAATGGTAACACTCTAAGCCAAGGAAACACATGGTAGAGTTGTGCACATAAAGGATGGAAGTAATTTGAAGATAGGGTTTGGTGGAAAGGAAAGGAAAAGAGACAACATGTATCTTCCCTACCATACTTTTTAGTTATCATTTAGACTGATTAAGAGGTACTATAATATCCATATGTATGGTAAAGTTCTTATAAGTCATACAACTACCCCCACCTAGGGGGCTAAAGCCATCTAGTGTGATACCCTCACTCCTTGAGGGTAATACAGATGAATACTAAAAGAGAACAATGTGATATTAATAATAAATGGTTGGGTCAACTCCTCCAACTCAATCTATAACATTAACAGTTAACTTATAACCATCAGGGGGTGCAAGGGGAATAGTTGACTCAAATACACATGTAGAAGATACTTGGATATAGAAAAAACTAAAAGAACATAAAAATAGGAATGTTGTTAAGAGATTATTTAGGATAAGGTAGTGGTGTGGTGAAGTTATATATACCCCAAAAAAATATTTGAGGTGACTTTGAAATAATGTAATGTTCAATAGGAAAGTAATCAATGCCTTAGTGCCAAGGGAGGCATGACCTTCAGCCTGCAGAGGATGAAGGAAAGTGTTGGACTCTCTAAATGTAACCACCATCATGAAGGATGTGATTTAAATTATATAAATTACACCATTTATATTTCCAAGGAGATGGTAAGAGAGCCAAAAGTTCCTATGAAAACCATGTAAAGAGTGCACAATTTCATACTTTTTGAAGGATAATGAAAAGTGTATCATGAGGATCCATGTAGAAATAAGATTTCATATAAGTATAAATATAAAAAAATGAGTTTATCATGGTGTAATTTCATAGGAAACTATATTACATGAGGAAATAAAGCAAGAGATTAACTGGTTGTCTTAGAATGTACAACTAGTTTAGTGTGGGGTGATGTTGACCCTTGAAATTGATTATATCCTAAAAGGATCAATTGAATACCTAACATAATTAGTAGCTTATAATTGAAAACACAATCTAAACCAATAACCTACACACATTCATAAAATAAACTACTAGCATGATAGGGAAAAAATGTCAAAAACTATGTTAGCATTTACTAAATAACAAGACTTAGACATGCAACCACTAGGACCTAAGAAACATAATGAAGATTATGGGGGATTTATAATGGGACTTAAGTATAACAATAGATATTTATAGATAGTTGTGAAGTGATGGTGAAATAATATAGTAGATATAATCAATTAGCACACACATTAAACTACCAAAGAGGTAAAATGATGTAATAATTACAAGGTAGTTGAAATTGGTAGAAATATGTCTCCAAGGAGCCTATAAAAGGTAGAGTTCAAGGATACTGAGAGAGAATGATAACACTAGAATTTTGATAGGTTGTAAAACTGTAAAGGGATATAATAGATAATGTGGCACTCACTTAAGATAGAGATAAAAACTAAGAAAAATTAATAGCATTATAGACACTAGGAATGCCTTGTAAATCATGAATTATTATGTAACACTAAGAAGTTAATTAATAAAGCTACATGGTTGAATAGATATTGACTATTTGAGTACATTATGGCATTAATGCTTTTATTAGGTTTAGGTATTACTTATTTATCTCTTATTTAATAATGGATTGATTAAATGGATATAAATGTGAGTCTATCCTATTTAGTTCAAGTGTGACAAAAGATTAACACACACAAATGTTAGAATTTGTCAGATCTTTTCCCATCCCACTCACCATTGTAGACAACTAACCTCGAACTACCTGAATTCAATCTCTCTACACCTTGAGTGAGCATGCAAGGTCCCCATTTTTTAATATTCCAATGTTAAAGGGAAATTATAAGGACTAGTGTAGTGGTGGTTATGAGAATTTAGCAGGTAATATTTCCCATTTTTAAAGGTGATCAAGTCAATAACTTGATCATTTTCTCCCTAAGTATCATTATTGATCCTCATTTTGGAATTTTTTTGTAAGTATTATAATTGATTCTCAAACATGATATGGTCTATGACTTGGCCATCACTATTGTACATCATATTTTAGCACTTCTTTGAATATTAAATTAACCTATTCTCCTAAGCAGTGAACTAAATTACCATAAAATTCACCTAATTATGTCAATATATTAATTGTTCCCTCTTGTTATTGACATAATTATGAGCCAATACTATGTCTTTTAGTAATATCATATTCATCTTAGGGTACGTATTTTTTCTAACCACATTGGCAATGTTGTTCAATTTTGAATTAATAAGCCCAAAATTTTGGTTGAAACTAATAAATCTTTGCCAATTTGGTTGAAATTTAGGTTTAGTTATGTGGATATTAGTAAATATGCTATAAAGGGACTTTATTTCATACTTAAACTTATCACAAATATCTATAGGTGCTTTAACTATAGCCCATGATGTTGGTCTTTTATTCTATTGTACTAGTCCTAAGATTAATTTTTTAATCACACTACCCATAGTATCTACAATTGAGTGTAGAAAAATGATACACATGTTCAATAACACATCCATAATTTCACCACAAAGCACATGGGTAAAATATGGTACTCATTGGATGGTTATTTATTTCATTATCAAGCATAGATCATGCATTCTAAAATGTCACTTCTTTAGGAAAAGTTTTTGTAGGAACTACATGTTTTACCCATGGTGGGATAATACAAATTATTAAATACATATATAAGATTCAAAATAACCTTCTTCTAGGATTGAATGAAATAAGATATAAAAACATTTATCGCAAAATATATAACATGTCAACATCATAAGAGAGACATATTGTAACCCACCCACTTTACAACCATTACAAATCTATACTAAATTGGACTAATATCTCCATGGATATGATTGATGAGTTTCCTATGTTAGGTATAAAATTGGTGATCTTTTTTTTGGTTGATTATCTCTCCAAAATTTTCCATTTAAATTTATTGGTCCACCCCTATAAATCATCTCTTGGGACACAAATTACATGGACCAAATTTTCCACCTCCATCATTTTTCCTCTTCTATTTTCTCTAATCATGATCCCACCTTCAATAGTAAATTCTAGAAATAACTATTCAAATTTTAATAAATACAACTTAAAATGTGCTCAACATATCAACTAAAAACTAATGGTCAGAGAGAAATTGTCAACAAATTTTTGGAGGCCTAATTATGTTGTTTTACTTTGAAGATTCAAACTTGTGGGCCTATGTGGCTACCTATTATTGAATGGTTTTAAAAAACTTCTTACCGTACCACCACTAAGATGACACCATATGAAGTGTGTATGGAAAACCACCACCATATGTCACATCCTACCTTCTTGGAAGGTCTAAGGAACTAAACTCAACCTTAATCCACCAAGAGACTCTATTTAAAACTCTAAAGGACATGTTATAGGATTATAACTATATGAAGTATTAGGCATATAAACAAAATTTAGAGTACTCATTACATAAGGTGGGAATGGTTTTTACACACCTACAACTATATAATTAGTCTTCTTTGAATATCAAAGGTAGTTATAAGTTAGCTCCCAAATTATATGGACCGTACCAAGTGTTATGAAAAATGGTAAAGTCACATAAAAATGAGCCTTGTTTGAATAATCTCCTTAGATAATGTGATCATGTTTAGATGACCTTTCCTGAATTGGAGGAAGAGAGATCCATCACCTTTGAACTAGAGGCTATTTTGGGCAAAATTTCATGCTTACTCTATAGTAAAATTCACAATGATGTTATGGTCCATTGGTGAGGTTTGTAACCCAATTAAGACACTTATAAACCTATCTAATATCCTAAGTATAAGTTTCCATAGGTCAAAATTTGATAGCAAAGCTTTATGAAGTGGGAGGGCATGTGAGGATCCTAACTTACTAGCCATATATTATAATTTTTACATTTTATTATTCATTTATAGTTAATTATCATGGAAACCTATTACTATGTAAGTGTAAACACATAAAATTGGTATTATACACTTGTAAACATTAAATTTGACATATATTTGATATACATGACATTTTCATAGACATTTTACTCTTACACACATGTTTCCCTATCCATTTACTCATTAATTATTTTGGCTAGCCCAATTTATCAACATATACATTCTATATCACCCTATTTTGTGCAATAATAATCTATAATACTAAGTATATTAATTCTATATTCATGATCCCTAATTTTCCCTCTCCAGACAATGGCAACGATAATAAAATAGTTATGGCTATTTTAGGTGTCTACCTTTGCCAATAGATTCCAACTATTCTTATTGGATATTTTCCAAATTTAAACATCTCATTTGGGTTCAGATAAGCATGTTTATATGTTGTTTATGGGGATAAAAAACAAATATTCATCTATAAATATAAATCAATCCTAATTCCATACCTATCATGCACTATATAACACTGATCTTGGAAATTGCTTTTGAGATTTATAATTCCATTTTAAATTCCTTCAGACATTATCCAAAATTATTATGCATGTAAAACCATCAAATTAACAACCCAAAATCCAAGTCTAAATGCACTAATGTAATGTCAAAGTTACATGTTGTCAAAACCTAAAAGCAAAATCATTACATTACAATCTAATAGACCAAAATTTAGAAAACACACATATAGATGTAATAACTACATGTGTTTTGATCCATATTTGTAGTATTGGATGGTAGGAAACATGTAATCAATCAGTAGAGAGTGGTTAGGGCTATAATACCCATCTATCTAAACATTTTTTCTAATTCAATTTAGTGTTGAAAGTAAAGTTGTGGTTTTAAGACAAAGAGAATAAAAATAAAGATATACACATAGGACCAATGGAAAAAATGAAAAAATAATCTACAAAGAGGCATCGTTATCACTAGAAGAATAGACTAAAAAAATTAATTTGGATAGTATCAACAAAAATTAGATACAACCATTTGTCAAAGGTATCAAATCTTTGATGACAAGGCCCACACAAGTTTTCATAGTCTATTTCCTAATTTGAATAGTTATAAATTTATTATAGTGTCATTTTGAGTACCGTTACACAAGTAGTGATTAGTAAAAATCATAAAATTAAATAACTCCCTTCTTATTTTATGCTTTTTGGAATTCAAAATAGAAAAATAAAATAAATAAAGTTGTTTGAATGTAGGATTTTACTATTTATATTTTAGTAATGTAATAAAATACTTGGACAATATAATTCATTTAAGCATGTTCAATAAGTACAAAGTAGCTAAGAGATAAAAGAGAGAATATATTGTTTGATGTTCTATTTTGTGGTATGATAATGATTAGGAATCATCATAAGGCTATTTTAAATATCTTAACATTATTCATTTTTTATTATGACTATTTTTATATATTGGATAGTAATAGTGATGTAAGTTTCCACTTATGATGTAGGTGTCTAGTCAAATATATGTATAAAAATGGCTCTAAATTTTCATTAGGCTTGCATTGTCACTTGTCTAACTATTTTACATTGTTAGATGTGTCTTCATGTGTGTGTGATCCATAAATTAATTAAAAAACCCTCATTCCTTTAGATTGTACCTCCTATAACTTGGTAAATATAATTTAGTACATGAGTTGAGCTAGCCATAACAACTCTATTTGCTATTAAGTGTTACCTACATATCTAATAATTGAAAGAGGGCCTTAGACTTGAATGTATCTCTCCCTCATTAGCATGTGTATAAAAATGTAATGGTGTGATTGTACGCTCTTTTTTATAGTAACCCTTGGTATAAGTAACACAATAGTATTTTTTACCTTTTGAATGCTTTAGATATTTGATTATGTTGTAGTGCAATTTGATATCTTGAAATATATAGTACTTTATAAATAGATAGTTGGAAAATCAAATTATTATGTTTTTTAATTAGACTATATCCTTTATATATAAACTAACCTCTTGATTTTTAATTATAACCTAGTGACACATGAAAATACGATAATAGGATGGGAAAAGAGGGTTAAACAAATGATCACAAAAGTGAAAGATATGGAAAAGGATAAAAAGATAAGATTGGAAACTTGTGTCATAGTTGGATACTAACATCAATGTTAGTATCCAAAATTTATGTAAATGCTTAGGGATAAAAACATACATAAAATATGAAATAATAGGTAGTTATTCCTAGCATAAATTGAATGAAGATAAATAACATAACTTACAGGCCCCAGAGGTAGGTAAATCAAGTGAAATAAGATGAACAAAAGAGGTCAATAAGAGACCACATCACTAGATGTCTAATTTTCAATCAAAATTAATATACATATAAAGAGGCAATAAATATTTTTTCTTGTACCAAAATGGGTGTCTACACACCCCCCTCTTTAATCTAGTAGTGCAAAAAAACTCAAATTACTAGTTTAAAGGAAAAGAAAATGTATAACATGGTGTGAACAACACACCTTGTCTTTTCTTGATATTTTCTTAAACTTTTAATTTGAAAATTACATAAAACCAAGAACATACCTCAAATTAATCAATATATATAATTTATATGTAAGAAATAATAAAATTTTGTATAGAGAAATAGCATAGATAGAATACACATTACTATGTGTCACATAGTAATGTTTTTGGAGTGCTAAAAACTAAAGAAGTAGATAGGGGGATTGAAACCTCATCCATATTCTAGACGGAAAGATGAGTGAGCTTAAAATTTGTCAAGTGGGATACACCATGGTATTTTTGTACCTATATTATGCATAATTTGGAGGTGATCATGCCCCCAACCTAGAATAAGAAGAATGGTGTTTCGATCATCGAGATTGTCATTGCCTAACCAACACAACTCAAGTGAAAAAGATATGTATATGTATAAATCAATATAGGGTGAGTGATGTAATCAAGCTAACCCAAAAACATGGTGAGTCCAGATGATTTAATGTCTCCAATCAAACCAAAGAAGAGCCCACCATTATAGAAGGGTAAGGCTCAATATAATCCATAATGTAGTAATAGTTTTTAAAAGAGTTTTAAAATCTGAAACTGATTTGGATTTTGTAATATTAGGCACACATCACATATCATATACACCTTGTATATATCTCATGCTAAAACTATGTATAAAAAATGGTACCAATGTATAGAATTTTTCCACAACTGTGAATCTAAATCATATATTGTTTATTATTACCAATTTGGAAATTATGTATGTGTGGAGAACATGCTTCCAAAGTATTACCCCACTATATATGGAGAAATATAAAAAAGTGAATTAATTACAAATATGGAGGACATGTTTCCAAAACATGCCCCTACTATAATCTATAAATGTTAAATAGTGAATAAGTGTGGAGACCATGCTTCCAAAGCATGCCCCCACTAAATTTGGATAATGTGCAAATTTTAGTTGATTATGTAGAACATGTTTATAAAAATTCCCCTACTATTATGCTCACCCTTTTTGGATAAAGTGATATAGTTCTTACTATTCATCTCCTCTAAAAAGGAAAATTAATAATGTGTTTGATATAATTTACTTGATATTTTTCTAAAAATATTTTGGACAAAAGTTTCTAACATTATTTTTTGTAGTATTTAGAATCTAGTAGAATATCTGTGTAGACAAAAATTTAGCACTTTTTGGTAAAGTTTTAAAATTTAAAAATTTGGTATAATATGTAAGAGATCATTGTCTGAATTCTGATTCAACTTACAATTTCAAAATTGGGCAATCAGTGCTTAAGATATGCATGTTTGAAGTTTGTGCAGAAGTTGTATATGAGGTGCTTTGAATAGAAATTTGACGTCATTTGTATTTTTAAATTTCAAAAAATTTGATTTATGAGAAGAGGATAACCATGCCATGTGGTATATCCCCTTAACTAATGTGATTTGATGTACTATGTAGAGCCCTAGCTAGCCAGGATTTTACTAAACTAGTAAGTAGGTTTGATTTCTAATTTACTAGTAACCTTAAATTTTTGAATTTTTTTCATTTACTGTGTAATTTTTTTATTTTTAGTGGGGAAAAAGACACCGATGTAGAGGTCTTGGATTTTTGAATCATTAATATGATGCTACTATCTAGGGTCAGATGCAAGCATCTAACATTTCTATCTTTTATCAACACTAGCATCTAACACTTTTATTGATGCTAGCATCTAACACATTTATCTTACATGGATGCTAGCATCCAATGTCACTAAATTTTTGCTTTTATGCATGTTAAATTGTATTTTATATATTTTTACACTAACATATAATTACTAGGAATTTTTCATTATTTTATTCTTGATTTTAGAAAGATATACATATTCGATAGTTTTGGGATGATCGACATTACTTTACTTTGGTAGATTTAGGTTTAGATGTAGCCAATTGGGTCATTATAGATAAGGTAGGGTTATATCACATGGCCCATTTGGGATAAATTCCATATGATATCCACCTATTTGTAGCCCTAGCTAAGATGTGGAACCTATATACATGCACTTTTTAGCTCCCCATAATTCTTAGTGGTGGCTCTGTTATTATTAATCACTTGATCTATGTTACTTCTAATCATTTACAATTCCACATCTATTCTCTCCAATTTACTTCCAACATTAGAGAGATATTATCTCATATATAATATGTCTTGAAAAGTTCTTATTATAAAATTTATTGTTAGGATCCATTCATATTAGTGCTTTTATCTCTTTCCATTTGAATTTTCAACTCTTTGATATCCTTTTTAAATTTCATATTCTCAAGGAACAAGACTTTAATGATGCCTAATTACATTTTGAGTGCCTTCTCAAATTTAATGAACCTAAAAAGTTATTCTCCCTCAACCATAGTCTTCTCCATCCTTTCTGGGTTGGGAATGGATCCACCAAACAAAGGATATTCATCCTCTAAAATGAGGTCAATAACATGTGATGAGATGATGGTCACATTAGAGGATGTGTATTAGATTTTATGGATTTTTATTAGAGGTGAGAGAGTTTAGGTTGTTGAATATGGTATCCCAGGTTATATTTAATATTCTAGTATATATTTTACTAGCTAGAGGGATCTAGATGTAGATTTGAGATGTATGATTCATTTTGATATAATTATTAGAGGTGATGTTATATAATTGTATAAGTTTATTTTCATTTTATAGGCATAATTTATGGCTATAGAGGGTGGTACAGTGGGAATTTCATATTATATGTACCATGTAGTGCGACATATTGAGTTTGATCAGACCAAATATTCATGGGGTCATATTGTACTGGCCCATATATATAGGTATCTTTGTAGATTTTCACGAGAGAGTCATAGTGGAAGCATTAGATCTATGACTCTATTACATGTATGGACATATGAGCATATTATAGTGCTACAACTAGTTAGTAGTACCCTACCTAAATGAGCTCATCCACATATGTATGTAGAGTGGTGGGTATTTCCACATGGTAGGCTATACCATAATGGATTACAATGTTACTTTGGACATGTTGACTTCATTTCACATTTTATGGTATTTTTATAGGTCTAAAAGAGCTACCACCACACCCAGTATATATTCAAAATAAGTCACCTTCCTTAATTAAGGAGGTCATAGAATTTAATATTGAAACTAAGGAAAATACTAGAATAATCAAATTGGGGGCAATTCTTACCTCAAATAAAGATAATTTCTTATTGATATTCTCAAAGAGTATATAGACATATTCAAATGGAGCTACTCTGGCATGCCTAGATTAGATCCCAATTCGATGGTACATCACCTAGTATTACATTGAAATGCAAAACTAATCAAATGTAAGCTTTAAAATATGTACCCCAATGTTGAGCTATTAGTTAGAGAAGAATTACAAAAGTTATTATAATCAAGATTCTTTCATCTGATATATTATTTTGAATGGATTTATAATATTGTCCCCATTACAAAAGCATAAAGAGGGATATGTATTTGTATTGAATTTTGAGATATTGATAAGGCATGTCAAAATGATGGCTTTAATTTACTAAAAATTGACATTATCATGGATTCCATGATAGAGTATGAAATGATCTCCCTCATGGATAGCTTTTTGGATATAATCAAAACAAAATTTCATCAGAAGATCAACATAAAATTTTATTCAATACTCTATGGGGATTTTCTACTATCAAGTGATGCCCTTAGGACTAAAAGATGCAAGAGAAACCAAATAGAGGGCCATGATAGTCATTTTCCATGACATTATATATGATATTATGGAATAATATGTGGATGATATCTTAATAAAGTCCAAACTAAGAGCAAAACATCCAACAATTATAAGGCAAATATCTGATAGGCTCAAAGAGTATACATTCCAACTAAACCCCAAGAAATGTGTGTTCAGGGTTACTTCAAGAAAAATTTTAGGGTTAATAGTATCTAATCAAGGTAATGAGGTATATCCCAATAAATTTAAGGCCATTATTAAAATTTAACCACCTAAAAACCTAAAATAGTTACAAAGCCTTCAAGGAAAATTATAGGCCATTCACCATTTTATTTCTCAATTGGAAAATAAATTCCATCCATTTACTCATCTATTGAATAAAGGAGCTCATTTTGACTAAAATATAGTGTCAAAAAATATTTGATAACTTAAAGTAGTATATATTGAAACCTCTAGTGCTTTCACCACAAATATCAAAAAGGCCATTAATTTTGTATATATTTGCTACACCATGTGTTATAGGGGCTCTCTTAGCTCAACATAATGATGAAGTAAAGGAAAGAGATATATAGTATCTAAGTAGAACACTTATATTGTATGAGATCAATTATATGCCTATATATAAATCATGTTTGGGCATGGTATTTACATCTAAAAAACCTAGACATTATATGTTGAATAACAAAGTCAAGTTGATTTCCAAACTTGATCCACTTAAATATATGTTATACAAGTCTACCTTAATAGTAATAATGGCCAAATGGATAATGTTGTTAAGTGAATTTTACATTGAGTATGTGAATCAAATGTCCATCAAAGGATATATTATCATGTATTAACTATCAATAGCACATGTGGTGGATACACAACTATTAGTAATAGCCTTCCCTAATGAGTCCATATTAACAACTAAAGAATCACCAAGATGGAAAATAAATTATATGGATCCTTTACTATGCTTGGTTTGAGAACTATAATCCTTTTGGTAACACCACAAGGAGACTTAATCACTAAATCTTTTTGAATATCTTTCCCATGCACTAATAACATCATTAACTATGGGTCATTAATTTATGAATTATAACTTTCCATCTAATGGATTATTCATCATCTATAAGATATAGGTGATTCTCAACTGATTATCAAACATGCCAATGAGGAGTTACAAAATAAATATGATAAGTGACTTCCATACAAGCAAATGGTTGATCAGTTAAAGAAAAACTTCTAGTCTATAACCTTTGATCAAGTGCCAAGGGGAAGTAACAAGGTAGAAGACATAATTTCCATCATCAAGTGTTTAATAGATCTCTCAAATTATTTCCTTAAAGGAAATTTTCTATTTAAACAATTGTTATTACCTACACATCAAGCTTTAGCTCATTATCAGATCTATGCAATCCCTAATCCCAATCAACCATGGTACTATGACATTTATACCTACCTCTATGATAATAACCCTTCACCAAAACTTAACTATCATCAATACAAAGCTTTTATTCAATGTGAATCTTGTTACACAATCTTAAACAACATGCTCTATTAGTGAGGATATTATGAGACCTTTTTAAGATTCCTAAACTCAAATGAGGATCTTCTTATAATCAAGGAGGTACATGATGATATTTTTGGAGGCCATGTCAATGGAATGGTCATAGCCAAGAACTTACTCTAGATTGGATATTATTGGCCAATAATGGATCATGATGCTTTTCAATATGTGTGCAAATGTGTAGCTTTTCATAAACACAATAATCTTATACATGCCCCACCTTAAGAGTTTCAACCTATCATGAACCCCTAGACATTTTTAATATGGGGATTAAATCTCTTGGTAAAATTAATCCTAGTTTATTATATGGATACAAGTTCATTATTAAATATTTAGAGTTTTTCAAAAAATGGGAGGAATCCATGCTGCTCATATACACCATAGACCTTTAGATATCTAAGTTTATTTTGAACCAAATTGTTTTCCATTTCAAAATCCCTTAAAATTAATATTAGATAATGGTAAATATTTTTAAAATTAGGAAGTCTAAGACCTGTATAATAGATATCATATTGAGTAGCACTTTTCAACTCCCTATTACCCCCATGGTAATAGACAAGTGGAAGCAAAAAATAAAATGCTTATTAAAATTATAAAAAATAGTATCAATGATGCTAGAAGGAATTGGCATATACAATTGTATCATGCACTTTATTCATATATAACTAGCATTCAAACACCTATTGGGGCCACCCTATACTCTTTAGTAAATGGAACAAAAGTTATCCTACTTGTCAAAGTGTAACTCTGCTCATTAAATATATCCTTATGGGGCATAGTCATATACAATGAATGTATAAATGAATATCTACAAGAACTAGAATTATTGAATAAAAAGAGTCATAATTATCTTGATCACCTCAAATCATATCAAAATAAGTTAAAAGGCCAATATCATAAGAAAATACAATCTTGAGAATTCTAAATTGGTGACCTAGTTCTTAAGAAAAATCAAAAGAACACCAATGTTGAGCGATAAAATAAAGGAAAATTTGAAGAAAATTAGATCAAGCCTTAAGTTATTATTTCAAAATTTGGATCAGGGGAATATAAGTTGTCCAATTTAGATGTAAAATAACTCGATGAACCAATGCATATCATGCATCTTAAATGCTTTTATATCTAGAGGGCCTAAAATATTGTATCCTCTATCTATAAGAACCCATACTTGGGGGCACTCTTATTCATCATTATTCACCTCCCATCATCCTTATTCATCTCCCATCATTTTACACATCCCATTTCATCTACTCATTTCCCATATGACCCTGATTCCAATGGTGATTGGAAGATATATGCTTTGGAAGTATGAGTCTTCAAAATGGGGAATAATGATGCTAAAAGTGTGAAGGGGAAAATGTAAAAGAGTCATCTGGAACATTTGATCCACTCCAAAATTAATATCTACTCCCAATATCCAAATCCAAACAAAGAATGATTCTGCTAAATGACTCTTCTTCCTATCAACCTTGATATAAATTGTTTTTCCTCATCCCCATTCATTAAAAATCATATATCCACCCATCCTTACTAATTTCATCATTAGATAAGGGTCATTAATCATCCCTCCTTGAATATGTATAATATATTCTATAAAAAATTAAACTGAATCCCAAAAATAATTATCCAGCTCCTAGGATTATAATACACCTTGTTTGATCTAGTCCTAATCTTCATCAATCACTATAATATACCTATTTTGATCCTATAAATATTATTGGATTTTTTTTTTTGAAAAATCCCTTATCCATAATATTAAATTAGTTTGTAAATATTCATTTTCTCATAAAAAGACCTTTTTACCTATTAGGTCATCTTGTAAATATTTTAATTAGGATTGATTTGTCTTATTCCATTTGATCTTTCTCTTAAAAATCCATTTTAAGTACATCCACATATAGGTCCTTTTATTAGTCATTTTAAGTCATTCTGTAAAAATCTTTCACAAATTTATCTTTCTTGTATCCTTGTATTTAGAAAATCATGTCATCCTATAAATATTCATGTCATGTAAAAATTTGTTGAAATATTTTTATTCACATATTAGGTTGGCATTATTTGTCTTTATTTTGTCTAGTAAAATCCTTTTTTTTCATTGTAATAATTATTTTGTCTTATACTATAAAGGTGTGTAAATACTTGTGTGAAAGTTTTATCCTTATAATGCACTATTTTTTAAACATTTGATTTTATGTCTTATTTGTAAATGTTATTATTTTCATATTTAGGTAATGAGAATGGAAAGGCTAACAAATCCATATGAATTGGTAACATCACTAATTGAGTTCCCTCTTAAGACCTTATGCACTATAAATCAATGTCACCTTGACTAAAATTTCATGGGTACATTTTAATTAAGTGTGAAAGTAAAACTAGATTACCAACTTTTTTGTGGCTTCAAGACATCCTCAACATTCTAAAACCCATTCTCCCTTATCATTAAACTATCCTAGCTAACCTAATTAGCCTACTAATTGATCCTCCCTAGTGCAGGAGAATTACCCATTATTAATTCATGAGGCATATAATTACATTTTAAGGACAATATATCAAAATATTGGCACATGGAAAAAGTTATAAAACATCTATTTTCCATCACCAAATTATCCATTTCATTTAATTAGTATCCATTAACATAAAATCATTTCATTATTATCCATTTAGAACACCATGATATTGACATAAAATTAAATCCATGGCATTATTATATCATCACATACATCAAATTAAAACACATCCATAAGACATAAAATCATAAACCATTTAAACACATGTAAATAAATCCAAATAATTATTATGCATCCATAATACATCAAATATAAACATCTAATCATCTCATACATGCTGTCAATAATCCAATATCTAATCTAGCAAAGACATCATAACCAAATACGCAAAATCCATAAACATGAAATATAACATAATAAATCACATCATCATATAAATTTCCATGAGTCTTGTCAAAAATCCTATACAATATGAGCATCATAGACATCCATGTGCTAATAATGAAATACATAACTCCAATATAAAAACCAATATCTCATAGTCTAGATCATGACAATCTTGGTGGTCTCCTAAGAAGTTAATGCACAGAATGAGAAGAGATCATGGCCTTATATGAAGGTACTCATTTATAAATCAATACCACACCCTCATAAAGGCTCCTATAGTACTATTCCTCCCATGTCAATCATGATATCTATATGGTCATGTCTCTCAAGCCCTGTCTTTGTAACAAAGTATCCCCCACATCCATGACTCTCTCTACCATATGTAACTCAGACTCATGTTGGCTTAGTTTAGCTTGAATATGTGTAATTTGTCCCTTTAGAGATGTTATCTATCCATCCCTATCCCCAATCTATCCCAATAAGGTAGTTAAATGAGATAATACTGGACCCATCTATATATCATGTTGAACTATCTATCTCTTTAAATCAATAACCTATCATTGATATATATCTCTCTCTAAATTGATCCTAGATATATCAGCCATCCTTAATCTCACCTCCTACTCTAGGATCTCAATCTAAACCTGATCCTTAGCTCTAATAATCACTATGTATGGCCCTATAATATCAAGACCTATCCCTACCACTCCTTGACCCCCCCTTGTATCTCCATCAATCACCATCAATGCCTAGACATCCCTATCATCCCCACCATCCCCCTACATATGAATACTATCTTTTATCTCCATATTTATAACTATTTCTAAGCCTATAAAATGCTCTGAACTATCCCTCTCCTCCTAACCCTTCACACTGACCTCAAAAGTCTCATCAATCTCCTTTATTTCACCACCCTATATAAGCTACAATAACCACAAGATTAATTATCATTGTATAAAATTTCCCAAATGAAAAGATCTATAGTATCATAATCCATGTGAGTTAGAGCCATATCTATTATATGTCCCTTATATGGCCTCTCCCTATCACTCTGAGAAAATAGGTGTTCCTCTCTAGGGACATCCTACTATCACCCAAATTATCATTGTACTCTATCTAGCTAGTATCTCTCTAAAATTTAATCATGACATATTATTAAGTAACACTCAGTTAACATATATTTTATGTACTCTTAATCCTTAGTATATCCCCATTTCATCTATCTATACATCATCAATCTAATCTACTTCTTTGTCATACTATCAAATATATGTTGGTAACATCTCATATCACCTTCATGCACTCTCTAAATTCCTAAGATAATATTCCATACAAATGTCAAAGACTAGTTAGGATTATGATTTGCTCGTGTACCCAATGTCCTCTCTATTTTCACATGCTCCCAAAACCAAATTTATGACAATAGTGATGGTCCAAAACTCACCACCCATTGTAAGCTCCCAGATGTACTTCCCTATATAGATAACCCAACACAATTGACCCCCAAGTAAATACCCTCTAATCCTATATCATACAACTACTTTCCATAACCCTAAATGAAACCACTATCCACTCTTGTTTCATAATAATATACCAGTAACAAAAGATATGAAAACCAAAATCAATCTGTCCACAGTCCCATCCCTAAGTGCTCTATCAATATCAATCCATGAGTCATGAGCATTGACCTATAATTCTCTACACAACCTTTATACAATATAACCTAGTGATCTAAACTTATAGTGAGTCACATATCTCCTCATTAGTAGTCATAAGATCCACCAGACATCCTCTAAGGTCATTATCATCTCCCCCATAATAAAGTGAAAGGTGTTCATCTATGAGTGCCACCTCTCTACTAGTGTAGTAATTAGGGCTTGAACTATCCTAATATATGGAATAATTATAATATAATATAGACCTATCATCTAAAAAACCCTAAAATTGGTTGGTCTCAAGTGATGCATCTCATGCAACACTATGGGTCATTATAATATGGATGTTGTAACCCCTAAATCCTCATATACTAAATACCCTATTAGCCTCTAATAGTTGTAAACCTATATCTTCACCTCAATTTTAACTATTTTATCCCTACCCTATCTACCCAATCACCAATTTCCTTATTTATCCCCTTACCTAATTAAGCCCCACAATAACCCTAAGAAAAATCACTATTAGCTCTTAGCCCTAAACTATGATTTCATAAAATCACTATTCACTTCTTATGGTTTTGAAAAATTATAAGTCTTTTGTTGAGGATTTTTAGAATCATAAGATTGTAATTGTGATTTTTCAAAGTCACAAGTCACCCACTATGGTTAAGTAAAACTACATTTCCCTAGTTATAATTTTGTAAAATTATAGCTCATGAGTGTGATACCATAGTTTGCGAGTGTAAAACCATAACTTGAGGCAATACCCCTAGTTGTAATTTTTCACTCCTTGTCTTTTACCCCTATAAATGTTGTAATAGATTTAATAAATACAAAAAATAAAAAGTTAGGGAAAGGAACTTACCATTGGTCTAGCCTCTGTAGGTCTCTAGAATTCTTGATCCCTCTCATCATTATGTGAAACATGAGGAGTATGATCCATAGTCTTTAGCTCTAAATCAAGATATTTCAAATCACCAAGAGTCAAAATTAATTCTTTTTACCCCTATTTTTCTATTTTACCCCCCCATAGATCTATCATTTTCCCCCTAACTAACCCTATTTGGTTCCCTTAACACTAACCTTCTACCTAAACATCTAAATATGAATTTTGTAATCATTTATCAATCCCTTAATAATTTTAAATCACATTTTACATAATCATTATCACTTCCTAAATAATTTTTAGGGGCATGGTCTTCGATCTCCCCATTGCCTATCTAACATCTTGAGTCACAACTACATCACCCTAAGGTCTCTTTAGACTATATATGTAGTACTTGTCCACCTTTTAATTCCCAAGGATATCTCAACCACTAATTTCCTTTCCCATATCCTCATGGTCACTCAAATTTATAAAATCATGTTGAGCTACAATTATTGTATCAAATCTACTTATTATCATAAATCACTTATCTTATCCTCTTATCAACTCATAGCTCTCCCTTGCATGTGTCCATACTTAGGATATTTTGATAGCTTGTGGCCTTATCTATCCTAATCTATCTATTCCTTGAGCATATGTTTGTCTCGGTATTAATCATCTTATCTTATGAATGCTCTCACCTCTCTCCTTGGCATTGGTCTTTACCTAGGACTCATGTTAAGAGGCTAATTATCATTACTAAGGTGTGTTCCCTCTTGGGACTAGTCTTACACCTATAATTTCATTCCATCACATTTTTTATTGGGGTATCTTATCACTCATATCTTAACTATCATCTGGGGCATCCCAACCCCTCATCATCTTGACTATATACCCACCTCATGATCTCTTTTTGAGTGGCCATCCGGTTTGTTCCTCTTTGTATGCCTTCTCAAGGGGGCATCATGCAACATCATTTTTTAACCCATCATGCAATTATTTTTATTTGAAATACCATTACTCCCCACTTTTTCACTTGAAATTCCCTTTCAAATAGGGGTGAAATGTATACATCTAAATATACTCACCTTAATTATTCCATCAATCTAGTTATTTGTCACTATTTATTTCATTTAAAAATAAATAACCTTTGTCATAGTTAAATATATAAATCCCATTCCCCATTATATATTTATTACATCATGTTAACCTTCCTACACACCCCATACTATATTAATCACTTTATTATTCCACTAACATCCCATTAAACCACTGATCCCACCTCATTTAACAACCACTTGCCCCACTTACCAATTTAAAATTCAAAATATTATACCTACCCCCAGCCAACCTATCCATAATTTTTCCTATATACCTATTTTCTCAAACCCACCTAAACCCCCTAAACTAATCCCTAATCAAATCTAGAAACCTCTAAAATCTAGAGTCTTCTCTAATTCTCTAAAAAAAAATTAAAATTAGAGGGTTCTTATGAATTGAAAATTTATTTTTAATCCTCCCCACCACCCTATAAATAACCAAGCAAGGGGATTGGTTGAACTAATTATGAAAATACATATAAGCTCTCACATAACCTTCATATTCTCATTTTATCCATATTATCCTTGCATTCAAGAATCAATTGATCACTCTTGCATCCATCTTGAAATCTTGAAGTCACCATTGTCAAGCAATCTAACATAATAATTAAATAATCCTTGTATAATCCATTTAAAAATCTTTGAGGGAGACAAATGGAATGAAGGTGATGGCAAGAGCCTCTTAACCAAATTTTGATTGTTTATATATTATCTTCAATTAATGGTTTTTTAGATTTTGGGTTAAGTTACTATATTTATTATATTAAATCCTTTGATCAAATTTTACAAACATATGAAAATAAACAATTCAATCAATCCAATCACTCCTTTGATTCTATAATTAATCACATCATCTATATAGATCAACAAATTTTTATTAATATAATTAAATCCCAAGATTACCCCATCACTACAAGGCATGTGCAAATATTATAATTCCACATGTCCCTTTTCTTATCCATGAAGGTAAATATAAAATTATAGAGAAACTTGAAAAAAATCCATCCCAAATTTCCATCTTAGATCTTCTAAAGACATCTCCCACTTATAAGGACATTTTGTATAAAATGTTACAAGAATCTAAAGTTTTAGAGAACATAAATTCATACGATTTTCAATCACTTGTAGGACACTTGTCCTCCAAAAATAAAGTGACTTAAGACCATTTAAAAATTTCACCCATGGGTTCATATCAAAACCTTCCATTATAAATAGAGGTCACCATATATAAGCACAAAGTTAAAAATGTGTGTATAGACAATGGTTTAGGCTTAAATTTTTGCACTAGAGCCCAATACTATTATTATAAAGGCATATGATAATAATGAGCATCAGTTAGTGGGAAATATTTCTCTTCCTATTATTTTGGGTCCTATCATTCAAGAGACCTTGATAAAATTACTTGATTTATTACTTACATATAACTTCCTTCTTAGATATCCATGGATCCATACCATTAAAACCATTCTATCCACCTTCCATCAATGTTTGAATTTTTCTCATGATGGTATGGAAGTTACCACTCTAGGTGATCCTCAACCCTTCCAATATTTCAAACTATTAGAGGGGAGATATCATAATTCCAAATATCTACCATTTACTTAAGATACTTATGTACCTACTGAAGAGTCACCTAAGCTTTCTAATTTCATTCATCTTGGTGAGTTACCTTCTATATCTACTAGTCAATGAACCATCTAATTATGAATATTCCAATCGATTCCCTCCATCACAATTCATTATCATGGACAAAGGTATGGGATAATATGAAATTCATGATGCCCATTACCTAGGAAAAAATCATGTGTCCTCCAATAACCATGGTAGGCCCACTATTAGAAGCAAAAATAGGTGGTTCATAAATTTGGCAAAACTTATTTTGTGAACAATGGGTTCATTTTTAAATAAAAAATTGATTATTCAAACCCCTCTTAGATCTACTCTAATAATCTTTCTAATTATTTACAAAATAATCAATATCCTATACCTAAGGACATTATATGCAACATCATGAACTATAAAGGGAAGGCTATTAGTATTCATGATCAAGGTCTCATCAAACCTATAATATCCAAAATAAAATAAGCCTTTCACATTATTAGATTCAAACCATCTAGTGTGTGCTAATGCAATTAATATAGTAAATATTTTTACATACCTAAGGAAGCCTCTTTAGACATTGAAATGAGTTCCATTTATAGATGATCTGAAGACCTATCCCTTATAAATGTATTTCATGACATCGTTATTTTAACAATTGAACTAAATTTTACATAATTTATCTAATGGGAATAATAACAACCACTCTCGCTTGATCATTTTTAAAATTACAATCCTATATTTGATTTTTTGAGAATTAGAAATCATATCCCATTAGGTGATCACAAGAAGGTATTTCCAATTTAGTTTGATAAATTTTCATACTTTGGGGAAATTACAACTTCTACTCATTCACATCATCCTAAAAATAATGTAGTCCTCTTGACAAAAATATCAGATGATGAACTTCTAGACCTAGAAGACATTTCCCATGATAAATATATTGAAGAGGACCTTAATATTCCTTCACTTAAAAAATAATTATAATAATAATTCACTCTATTAATTGAATTACCATCAACATTAACATTAGAACTGAATAAAATCCTAAAATTTTAAAACTTATTCCTTCCCATAATTCATAAGAGCAAACCACTTTGACTTTACTTCTCAAGGAATTTATAGATGTGTTTGCATGGTCATATGTAGACATGTCAGGGTTGTATGCTTCACTATTTTTACATCACCTTGCTATATATAAAGATGAAAAATTGGATAAATATAATATCAAAAAAATGCATTCAAAGGTGGCCTTAATCATGAAGGAAGAATTGTAAAAATAGTTAGAGGTTGGCTTCATATAGCCAATAGGCTATTTAGAGTGGATATCAAATAAAGTATCAGTCACCAAGAAACCAATATGGATTAGATTCTACTTATATTTCAATGATTTCATTAAATAATGTCCAAAATATGAATTTCCCTTACCAAATATAGATACAATTATTGATTCCACAATAGGTCATGAGATGTTGTCCTTAATGGATAGTTTTTTGGGGTACAATCAAACCAAAATAGCTCCTAAAAACTAACTTAAGATAATATTTATAATACATTAGGGAATGTTTTTCTATCAAATACTACCTTTTGGCCTCCAGAATTCTATATCCACTTATCAACATGCAATGAGAATTATCTTTCATGATATGCTCTATTATATCATTAAAGACTATGTAGATGATGTTTTAGAAAAAATAAAAAGTATATCAGAACACCCTATGGTCATACATTTTTTTTAAAAAAATTGAGAGAAGATAAGTTTCCTGTCAATCCAAACAAATGTGTGTTTAGGGTTACTTCAAGTAATATTTTGGGTTTTATTATATCACAACAAGGTATATAATTGGATCATGCAAAGGTTACTTCTATAAAAAAAATGATTCCACATAAAAACCTCAAATAGATTCATAGTTTGTAAGGTAATATTTAAGAAATTCGAATATTAATATCACAAGTTGTATATATATATATATATATATATATATATATATGTCATCCTTTCACATTTATTCTTAAAAAGAATATAACTTTTCATTATAATGAGGAATGCAAACAAACATTTTCAAATCTTAAACAATATCTAGTGAATCCACTAGTCCCAATTCCACCAATTCTATGGAAACCTCTTCCCTTATATATTTTAGCAACGTAATATGCATTGGGGGAATTATTAGCATACCATTATGAATAGGGAATTGAAAGAGGAGTGTATTATTTGAGTAGAACCTTGGTATCATATTAAAAAAACTATTCTTCCATCAAGAAGGCATGTTTATCAATTATTTTTACATCCAAAAACCTTTGACACTAGATAATAAACAATAAAACAAAAATCATTGAAAAATTCAATCCACTTAAGTATCTACTTTCCAAATCAGCTCTAACAAGGACAATGGATAAGTGTATCATGATTCTAAATGAATTTGATATAGAGTATGTCAACCATAAATATATCAAAGAATAAGTGCTAGCAGACACCTTGATAGAAAAACCATTGATGGATGTCAATCCTCTCATCATAAATTTTAAATATGAAGCTATTATGTATTTATATGAATCATTTGAATGTAATTTTTACTTAGATGAGTCATTTAAAAATTTTGATTATCACTCCATAAGGTGATCTCATTCTGAAATCATTTCATATTGGATTCCATTTCACAAACAACATAATATATTATGAATATATTTTCTTGGTCTCAAGCTTTCAATTCAATGGGGAATACACTATCATTTGAAGCATTTAAATCAATTTGATCAGATTGTTTATGATAATGGTTTGGTTTTATCAGCAAAGAAAATGGTTACTTTTAAGGATAAAATTGATTTCTTAGGCATAACCATCAGATTAGGTGAAGTTATTGTTCAACCACATGTATTACAAAATATTCATAATTTTCCTGATGTTATCACTGATAAAACAATGCTGCAGAGATTTCTTGGTTGTATCAATTATATAGCTGGTCATTACTTTCAGATTGCTTAGGATAGGATCTTGTTAAATAAAATATTGTCAAAATATTCACCTCTGTGAAATGAAGAAATGACTAATGCAGTTAAAAGGATTAAGGAAAAATGTTCTAATTTGCCTCCTTTACAGCTACCAGGGAATGGACAAAAGATCATTGAAACAGATGCTTTTGATTTCTATTGGGGAGATATTCTCAAAAAAAGTTAGAAGACGGATCAAAAAAACCATGCAGGTATGCTTCAGGTACTTTCAAGAAAGCATAGATCAACTACCACTCTACTCACAAGGAAATCCTTGCAGTCATCAAAGCAATTCAAGCTTTTATGTTCTTTGTGAGGTCTGAAAATTTTATTGTGAGATCTGATCTGAAGAATTTTATGAGCATACTAAATTCAACAGATAATTTAAAAAAAGGGTCAGTTAGCAGATTGATTAGGTGGGCAACCTATCTTTCTGATTTTGATTTTTTAGTTGAGCATATTCAAGGGAAAAAGAATTCTTTAGCTGATTTCCTCACTAGAGAATTTTATGAGACGAAAGTAATCATGACTGTTACAATAGAAGTCTGAGATGAGTTTCATGAACATCTTTGGCGTTCAAGGCCCTCTGTACAAAATCAATTGGAAAATGAATTAAATATGCTAACGACTCAATCTTATGCAGATGATGATTCATTGAGTTGTCATAATATTGCTTGGACAAAGATACAAGAACAAGACTTTACTTACAGACTTCCTATGACTCTTAAGGACTATGAGCGACTCAACTTTAGATGTTCTCCAACTTTTGATGCCTATAACTCATGCGAGCTCTCTTATTTATAGCATTTTGGCAAGAGAGATCAACGGTTACAACAAAGTGGTGGCATCAACGGTTGAGACAAAAGATGTGATAAACATGTGGGTTATAGGGCCCACTACACACTGACTTATCGAAAGCAAATTAAAATAGACATAAATTAATGTTGACACGGATGATATAATACCGCCTTTAGAACATGGTAGGGCCCATGAATATTTAAAGAGAGATATAGTGCTCTCTACTCACTATCACGGACAGACCCTGTGATTAGTCATTATCATTGAACTCATGTGATCCAGCTGGGAAATATACCAAATAATCACTTGGATCATTATCTTCATCAACCATAGTATGGTCCATGTACAAGGTAGAAGGTATCCTACACAATCTTCCTTTAGGAGTGACAGGAAAGATAGCTATATGAGAGACTATCATTGTCTGCCATATTGATGCAACTGGTCTAGCAGGTTTCAGTCTTGCATGCCTATTATACTGATGATTCTGAACCAAATGAAGGTTAAAAGAAAAATCAAAAGGAATACATAAAGCAATAAACACATTCCTTAACATGTCAGGAGCAATATTCACAAAATAAGCATTAGAGGCTATCCTCAGCATAGCATAATCTAGAAACTCAAACATGTAGTTACTCATGTCTCTCAAATCCCAGTAGTTTTCTGTAGCCAGATTGAAGGAAGGCCAGAAAGTAGACCATATAAAATGAAACTTTGTATTTTTTCTGTAGAGCATTCTTATGAGGGGATTATATTTATCGATGAGATCGGGATTATCACCAGGCTTATTCAATAGAATTGTCTGAGTAGTATGCTGATTATCAATTTTAGCATAGTGAGATGTCCAAGCAATATTATGACAACTCACAGAATCAGGATCTACATAAGATTGAGCCGTTAGCTGATTTATTTCATTTTCCAGTTTATTTTGTACAGAGGGCCTTGAACACCAAAGATGTTCATGAAACTCATCTCGGACTTCTATTGTAACAGTCATGATTACTTTCGTTTGATAAAATTCTCTAGTGAGGAAATCAGCTAAAGAATTCTTTTTCCCTTGAATATGCTCAACTAAAAAATAAAAATTAGAAAGATAGGTTGCCCACCTAATCAATCTGCTAACTGACCCTTTTTTTAATTATCTATTGAATTTAGTATGGTCATAAAATTCTTCAGATCAGATCTCACAATAAAATTTTCAGACCTCACAAAGAACATAAAAGCTTGAATTGTTTTGATGACTGCAAGGATTTCCTTGTGAGTAGAGTGGTAGTTGATCTGGGCTTTCTTGAAAGTACCTGAAGCATACCTGCATGGTTTTTCTGATTTGCCTTCTAACTTTTCTTTGAGAATAGCTCCCCAATAGAAATCAGAAGCATCTGTTTCAATGATCTTTTGTCCATTCCCTGGCAGCTGTAAAGGAGGCAAATTAGAACATTTTTATTTAATCCGTTTAACTGAATTAGTCATTTCTCCATTCCACAAAGGTGGAGATTTTGACAATATTTTATTTAACAAGATCCTATCCTGAGTAATCTGAAAGTAATGACTAGCTATATAATTGATACAACCAAGAAATCTTTGCAGCATTGTTTTATCAGTGATAACATCAAGAAAATTTTGAATATTTTGTAATACATGTGGTTGAACAATAACTTCTCCTGATCTAATGGTTATGCCTAAGAAATCAATTTTATCCTTAAAAGTAACCATTTTCTTTGCTTATAAAACCAAACCACTATCATAAACAATCTGATAAAACTGATTTAAATGCTTCAAATGATCTGCAGGACTTTTGCTAAAAACCAGAATATCATCTATGTACACGATAATGAATTTACTGTATGGAGAAAAAAATTCATTCATCATCTTCTAGAAGATACTAGGTGCAGTTTTTAAGCTGAATGGAAGAACATTCCACTCATACTGACCAAAAGGTGTAATGAAGGCTATTTTATACCTGTTAGCTTCATGAACCTGAATCTGTCAGAAACCTGATTTCGAATCAAACTTACTATATACTTTTCTCCCTGTAAGCCTCTGCAAAATTTCATCTTTGGAAGGAATAGGATGTTGAACAGGAATCACATATTTATTTAGAGGAATGTAATTAATGACTAATCTTTTCTTTCCTCTTACTTGTTCACTGCGTTTATTTACATAAAACGCTTCACAGCCCAATGGACTGTTAGAATCTTTGATCAATCCTTGGGCTTTTAATTCTTGTATTTCTGTAAAACATTCTTCCTTAAGTGAAGGAGACATACCAGAATGATGTGCTTTAAATTTTGGCTCTACTGTCTTTCCATTCTAATCTGTAACTAACTTTAAATCAATTCTGTAGATATTAACTTTCCTATGCTGAAAAGCTAAAGGATTTTCTGAGCAGTAATCCTTAACTATTTTTGCAAGCACAGGATCTATCTCTGATTGACAAAAATTTATTTTCTGATGAATCCACTGGTTATTAGCTATATTTTTGGCTTTGGATTTTAGAGGCACCTTACATTCATATTTAGACTTTTTATACAGAGAATATTTTTCTGCTAACACAATCTGATGTTGCTTGATTGTAATTGGATAAAAACATGACAAATTATCAGAACCAAGCATAAGATCAAACATAGGCCTTTCATGGTGTATCACTTTCAAATGAAACACTGTACTGCCTAACTGAATATGAATATGAGCAGAAAATTTTGAAATAATAGTCTTTGTGTTAAAGGTAAGCCTTACAAAGTCTGGGATCCACTTATCTTCTGGGATTGCATGATATCTTGCAAGAGAGGCATCAGCATCAGTATCTAGCAAAGCATCTAAACTGTAGGTTTTAAAACCTGGAAACTTCATCTAAATTTCACAGACTGGATTAGTAGTAGAATGTACAGAAATTTGATTGATATGATTATTTGACTGACTACTATCCATCATATGACTAGCTTCTATTTGATAAGTGACATGAAATAATTCTTCTTCAAATAATCTTTCATCTTCATCTTCTTCAACTTCTTCTCTCATTAAGGCTTCTAACTCAGTTTGAGCTCTTTTGAGGAATGCCTGAAGAGTAGCAATGTGTTTGGTACACCATTGTCTTCTTTCAGCATTCTGAGGATTAGAAAACAAATCTATTTCTATATCCTTTCCTTTCTCCTTAGAGAAATTTGGTTTACTGAATTGTTGCTGAAGCATAGTCTGTTGTTTCCAAAGATGTTCAAGCTGATTCATTTACCTTTTTTCTGTATTCATAATTTGTTGTTCTAAAAACATTTTCTCAGAAAACATATATACAGGCAAACTATCATATTTTGCTTTCAAACTCTGTAACTATTGTGCCAGACTCAAACTATCTAAAAATTTACTAGATTGCATGTTAATCTGAAAACCAATTTTTGACTCAAAATCTGAAGATTCTATTTAAGAACTACAATCTTCATTTACCATATTTATGTCATATTCACAATCAGACTCATATTCTATATATGATTCAAACTCAGCATCATTATCTGTAATATATACATACTCATCTTCATTGATCTGATGACTTTCTAAGAAATTTACTTTCTTAGATTTTTTTGATTTCTGCGGACATTTATTAGCATACTGATTTCCTTGACAAAGGAAACACTTAACATGCTTCTTACTATAGCCATACTTTCTTTTCCTAAAATTATTTTTCTTCTGAAATGGCTTTCTAGCTTTTTCTTTAAACCAATGTTTCTTTTGTTTAGATCTTCTTTAATACTAAGGACCACAAGCACATTTATCCATTTCTTTTTTCTTCCTAGATTTTCGATACTGATATACATCTTCTGTGCAACCAAATTTGTCATCTTTAGAATTACATAACTTCACACCAAGCTGTTTATGGAATCTCATAGTCTCTTTATGAGTTCTCCTTTCATCACACAGCTTTTGATTTACTCTATTAATATATTGATTTATTCTACCAAAAGAAAATGTAGAATACTGCTCACCCATAGCAGCTTTATATTTATCTAAAAAATATTGTGGGAAAGATTCAACATATCTAACTTTGAATGCAGGATTAAACATTTCTCCAAAATCATATAACATATTTTCCATATGACACATATATTCCTTTAATCTACTCATATCACACAACTGCGCTCTTAAAAACCTAGATCTGTTTGCTTATCTTTCATCATCAATTACTCCAACAAACTCAGCATAGATAGCTTGACATAAACATGGAACAGAATCTGCATGATTAATGATATTAGCTTTATATGTTGCATTATCAGCATCCCACCAATCTTTAATATTACCAATAAATCCATTTACTATCTACTGTGCCACCTATTTTGGATCTCTTTTTAATCCAAACATTTGCACACTAGCCCATGCAAGCATTGCTTGACACATTTCTTTTCTTTTGGCAGGGGATTCACAATTAAATTTCCAAAAGAAAGGTTGTAAACCAAGAGTTCTAATTTGGGCATCTAATGGTGGCTTTGATGATGATTCTCCATCTGAGAAATAACTATACTTTTCTGGGTCATCTATTTTTGCCATACCTATTTTGAATGCTTTATTAATTTCTTAATTGGGTGACCTCATACTTATAGGTTGTATTATACTTTGAGATGTTCCTTCTTCCTTTTGAATCTTCTCAACTTGTTCCCAACTGATAATACCAGCAGTAGGTGGAAACCAACCTATTGGCTGTATGTCCTGTGAGGATGTACTGGGCAAAGAACTAGGCAAGAGTGCCAAGTGTTGTTGTTGAGATGACACTTCTCTATGCAAAGAATCTATTCCACTGGAAACACTGACCAAAGAGGTTTCTATGGAGGAAATCTCAAACCGTATTTCTACCTGACTATGTGCTATATCAGCATTACCAAGTATTATAGTATCTATTTTCTTTTCTGCTTCTTGTTTTTGCACTATTTTCTTAGCTTCTTTATCAATCTTAGTGGACAAATGATTTGAATATACAGCAGCATTTGAATCCATAGTTTTCAAAGCTTTTACTACTTCACCCTTTTGATACTGCTCTATGCTTTTCAACATAACAGAAATCTGATCTAGACTGGCTTGAATACTGTTGAACTTAGAATTCAGACATTTTGTAGCAACATTATTCCAGTTCATCAGTCTAACTTCTGTTGGCTTTTCTAGAGTCCTATCAGCATTTTTGACATAATACATTTGAGCACGGGATTTACCATCAGGGGTATATTGATTAAAATCAGTAGGCTTTGGAAAACCTTTCTCTGTGTATGACTCATCCTCTTGTGGAGTCTTCCATACATGACCTTCATCTTTATCTAACTGGGAGGAGGATTCCATATGCACTTTACTTTTATAAGATAACAATTTTTTAATCTTTTCAAAGAGTTTCTGCAACTCTATGTCTCTTTTTGCCATATGGATATGCATAGAATTTTGTTTCTTCAGAATCTGCTTACAGTCTGGGCAGTAGAATGAATCTATCTACGAATCATGTATCTTTTCGGCATGAAGACATTCCTTTGGAAAGGATAGAGATGAGGAATTGGATCTGCTGGGAGTATTATCAAAGCTTATGACCGCTTTATCTTTTTTTTCTTTGACAGAGGTTGCTCTGGGTAAGGACTTACAGGCTGGCTGGATGAAATCAATATCTACTAACCATTTCTTAGGAAATTTCAATTCTAACCATGAAATAGCTTTAGTTTGTAACAACTGACTATTTGGTGATGCTCAACTCACCATGCTTTTGCCAGGCGTAGGTGTATGTTTGACAGCAGGATAAAGGGTATTGTTCAGATGATACATAATTTGGTATTGGACAACTAAAGCACAAGAACTAGTAAGCATATAAAGACCAGAGGTTTGCAAGAAGAGTTTAAAAATCTTATTTAGATTTTGTTCTTGATGAATTGCAATAGTGTAATTAGGATAGACTGTCGTATAGAGAGGGCCAGCATGTAATCCTGTTTGCAAGGCTATTTGTAGGCAAGCAGAAAAAGACATATGACAATTATCTAGCAAACAAGCTAAACAACTAGCATTGAGACCTTTATGGAATAGAGGATGAATACCTATGCAAATAGCACCAATATGCATAAACTTATATTTCTTTTGCACTTTTAGCTCAGCAATAGACTTGTCATCTTAGATCTGCAAGTAATATTTATCTTGGCCATTATTTTGGATTTGCAGTGTATTTTCTATAGTCTTAATTATAGTTTTTGCTAATAGATTAAATGAAGGTAACTTATCATAAATCTCAGAGGGCTTAAGCTTTGGCAAAATCCATTCAGGACTGGGGTTTGATTCTTCAATATTTAAGGACTCAGAGTTAACAGTATAATCTCCTATATCAGCAAGAGAACATGTCTCAGAGGTACCTAGTAAATAGTCAGCAGGCTGATCCAGAGCTTCCATAGCTTCACTTATTGTCAGTACTTAATCAGATCCACTAACGCTTGTTCATTAGCTTGATGGGACCTCGCCACTTCCCTATCTTCAGCGTAGTACTGAACGTGATACCAGACCAAATAGATAGACTATAACCAAGGTTTTAAGACAAGATTACTCAAGCTAATCGATAGAGAAACATTATAGAATAATAAGAGAACTCTGAAAACTTAATATGCACATGGCTTGTAACATAAATCATGGCTCCTGGTATGGCTCTGATACCAATGAACATGCAACTCTCATTAGCATGACAGGATCTTCTTCAAATCGAACTTTCTTATTGAAATCAAACCATAATTACAAGACTTTGCTTTAAGCAAAGTCTTGTAATTGTGGTTTGATTTTAATAAGAAAGTGTGATTTGAAGAAGATCCTATCATGCTAATGAGAGTTGCATGGTGATTGGTATCAGAGCCATATGAGGAGCCATATGAAGATGAAAGATTATTTGAAGAAAAATAGTTCATGTAGCTGATCAAATAGAAGCTAGTCATATGATGGATAGTATTCAATCAAATAATCATATCAATCAAATTTCTATACATTCTACTACTAATCCAGTCTATGAAATTCAGGTTAAGTGTCCAAGTTTTAAAACCTACAGTTTAGATGCTTTGTTAGATACTGGTGTTGATGCCTCTCTTGCTAGATATCATGCAATCCTAGAAGATAAATGGATCCCAGATTTTGTAAGGCTTACCTTTAACACAAAGACTATTATTTCAGAATTTTCTGCTCATATTTCGATTTAGTTAGGCAGTACAGTGTTTCATTTGAAAGTGATACACCATGAAATGCCTATGTTTGATCTTATGCTTGGTTCTGATAATTTGTCATGTTTTTATCCAATTACAATCCAGAAACATGAGATTGTGTTAGCAAAAAAATATTCTCTGTATAAAAAGTCTAAATATGAATGTAAGGTGCCTCTCAAATCCAAAGCCAAAAAGGTAGCTAATAACCAGTGGATTCATCAGAAAATAATTTTTTGTCAATCAGAGATAGATCCTGTGCTTGCAAAAATAGTTAAGGATTGTTGCTCAGAAAATCCTTTAGCTTTTCAGCATAGAAAAGTTCATATCTGTAGAATTGATTTAAAGTTAGTTATAGATCAGAATGGAAAGACAGTAGAGCCAAAATTTAAAGCACATCATTCTGGTATGTCTCCTTCACTTAGGGAAGAATGTTTTACAGAAATACAGGAATTAAAAGCCCAAGGATTGATCAAAGATTCTAATATTCCATGGGGCTATGAAGCATTTTATGTAAATAAACACAGTGAATAAGTAAGAGGAAAGAAAAGATTAATCATTAATTACATTCCTCTAAATAAATATGTGATTCCTGTTCAACATCCTATTCCTTCCAAAGATGAAATTTTGTAGAGGCTTACAGAGAGCAAAGTATATAGTAAGTTTGATTTGAAATCAGGTTTCTGGTAGTTTCAGGTTCATGAAGCTGACAGGAATAAAACAACCTTCATTACACCTTTTGGTCAGTATGAGTGGAATGTTCTTCCATTCAGCTTAAAAACTGCACCTAGTATCTCCCAGAAGATGATGAATGAAATTTTCGCTCCATACAGTAAATTCATTATTGTGTACATAGATGATATTCTGGTATTTAGCAAAAGTCTTGTAGATCATTTGAAGCATTTAAATCAATTTTATTAGATTGTTTATGATAATGGTTTGGTTTTATCAGCAAAGAAAATGGTTACTTTTAAGGATAAAATTGATTTCTTAGGCATAACCATCAGATCAGGAGAAGTTATTGTTCAACCACATGTATTAAAAAATATTCATAATTTTTTTGATGTTATCACTGATAAAACAATGCTACATAGATTTCTTGGTTGTATCAATTATATAGCTGGTCATTACTTTCAGATTGCTTAGGATAGGATCTTGTTAAATAAAAGATTGTCAAAATCTCCACCTCCGTGGAATGAAGAAATGACTAATGCAGTTAAAAGGATTAAGGAAAAATGTTCTAATTTGCCTCCTTTATAGCTGCCAGGGAATGGACAAAAGATCATTGAAACAGATGCTTCTAATTTCTATTAGGGAGTTGTTCTCAGAAAAAGTTAGAAGATGGATCAAAAAAACCATGCAGGTATGCTTCAGGTACTTTCAAGAAAGCACAGATCAACTACCACTCTACTCACAAGGAAATCCTTACAGTCATCAAAGCAATTCAAGCTTTTATGTTCTTTGTGAGGTCTGAAAACTTTATTGTGAGATCTGATCTGAAGAATTTTATGAGCATACTAAATTCAACAGATAATTTAAAAAAAGGGTCAGTTAGCAGATTGATTAGGTGGGCAACCTATCTTTCTGATTTTGATTTTTCAGTTGAGCATATTCAAGGGAAAAAGAATTCTTTAGTTGATTTCCTCACTAGAGAATTTTATCAGATGAAATTAATCATGACTGTTACAATAGAAGTCTGAGATGAGTTTCATGAACATCTTTGGTGTTCAAGGCCCTCTATACAAAATCAACTGGAGAATGAATTAAATAGGCTAACGGCTCAATCTTATGTAGATGCTGGTTCTGTGAGTTGTCATAATATTGCTTGGACATCTCACTATGCTGAAATCGATAATCAGCATACTACTCAGACAATTCTATTGAATAAGCCTGGTGATAATCCTGATCTCATGGGTAAAAATAATCCCCTCATCAGAATGCTCTACAGAAAAAATAAAAAGTTTCATTTTACATGGTCTACTTTTTGGCCTTCCTTCAATCTGGCTACAGAAAACTACTGGGATTCAAGAGACATGAGTAACTACATGTTTGAGTTTCTAGATTATGTTATGCTGAGAATAGCCTCTAATGCTTATTTTTTGAATATTGCTCCTGCCATGTTAAAGAATGTGTTTATTGCTTTACTTATTCCTTTTGATGTTTCTTTTAACCTTCATTTGGTTCAGAATCGTCAGTATAACAGGCATGCAACACTGAAACCTGATAATATGGCAGACAATGACAGTCTCTCATACGGCTATCTTTCCTGTCACTCTTGAAGGAAGATTGTGCAAGATACCTTCTACCCTATACATGGACCATACTACGGATGATGAAGATAATGATCCAAGTGATTATTCAGCATATTCCCTAGCTGGATCACATGAGTTCAATGATGATGACTAATCACGGGGTCTGTCCGTGATAGTGAGTGGAGAGCACTATATCTCTCTTTAAATATTCGTGGACCCTACCACATTCTAAAGGCAGTATTATGTCGGCCGTGTCAACATTAATTTATGTCTATTTTAATTTTCTTTTGGTGAGTCAGTGTGTAGTGGGCCCTATAACCCACATGTTTATCGCATCTCTTGTCTCAACTATTGATGCCACCGCTTTGTTGTAACCATTGATCTCTCTTGCCAAAATGCTATAAATAAGAGAGATCGCATGAGTTATAGGCATTCAAAGTTGGAGAGCATCTCATGTTGAGTCACACATAGTCCTTAAGAGTCATAAACAGTCTGTAAGTAAAGTCTTGTTCTTGTCTCTTGAAGTCTGCTTTAAGCAAAGTCTTGTAATTATGGTTTGATTTCAATACGAAAGTGCGATTTGAAGAAGATCCTATCATGCTAATGAGAGTTTCATGGTGATTGGTATCAGAGCTAGGTTAAGGAATGTGTTTATGTTAGCATGACAGGATCTTCTTCAAATCGCACTTTCTTATTGAAATCAAACCACAATTACAAGACTTTGCTTAAAGCAGACTTCAAGATACAAGAACAAAACTTTATTTACAGACTTCCTATGACTCTTAAGGACTATGAGCAACTCAACTTGAGATGCTCTCCAACTTTCGATGCCTATAACTCATGCGAGCTCTCTTATTTATAGCATTTTGGCAAGAGAGATCGACGGTTACAACAAAGCGGTGGCATCAACGGTTGAGACAAAATATGCGATAAACATGTGGGCTATAGGGCCCACTACGCACCGACTCACCGAAAGCAAATTAAAATAGACATAAAGTAATGTCGACACGGCTGACATAATACAACCTTTAGAACGTGGTAGGGTCCACGAATATTTAAAGAGAGATATAGTGCTCTCTACTCACTATCATGGATAGACCCCGTGATTAGTCATCATCATTGAACTCATGTGATCCAGCTCGGGAATATGCTGAATAAAAACATGGATCATTATCTTCGTCATCCATAGTATGGTCCATGTACAGGGTAGAAGGTATCCTACACAATCTTCCTTCAGGAGTGATAGGAAAGATAGCCGTATGAGAGATTCTCATTGTCTGCCATATTAATGCAACTGGTCTAGCAGGTTCCAGTCTTGCATGCTTGTTATACTAATGATTTTGAACCAAATGAAGGTTAAAAGAAACATCAAAAGGAATATGTAAAGCAATAAACACATTCCTTAACATGCAAGGAGCAATATTCACAAAATATGCATTAGAGGCTATCCTCGGCATAGCATAATCTAGAAACTCAAACATGTAGTTACTCATGTCTCCTGAATCCTAGTAGTTTTCTGTAGCCGGATTGAAGGAAGGCTAGAAAGTAGACCATGTAAAATGAAACTTTGTATTTTTTTTGTAGAGCATTTTGATGAGGGGATTATTTTTATCCATGAGATCAGGATTATCACCTGGCTTATTCAATAGAATTGTCTGAGTAGTATGTTGATTATCAATTTCAGCATAGTGAGATGTCCAAGCAATATTATGACAACTCACAGAATCAGCATCTACATAAGATTGAGCCGTTAGCCTATTTAATTCATTTTCCAATTGATTTTGTATAGAGGGCCTTGAACACCAAAGATGTTCATGAAACTCATCTCGGACTTCTATTGTAACAGTCATGATTACTTTCGTCTGATAAAATTCTCTAGTGAGGAAATCAGCTAAAGAATTCCTTTTCCCTTGAATATACTCAACTGCAAAATCAAAATCAGAAAGATAGGTTTCCCACCTAATCAATTTGCTAACTGACCCTTTTTTAAATTATCTGTTGAATTTAGTGTGCTCATAAAATTCTTTAGATCAGATCTCAAAATAAAAAATTTAGACCTCACAAAGAACATAAAAACTTGAATTGATTTGATGACTACAAGGATTTCTTGTGAGTAGAGTGGTAGTTGGTCTGGGTTTTCTTGAAAGTACCTGAAGCATACCTGCATGGTTTTTCTGATCCGTCTTCTAAATTTTCTTTGAGAACAGCTCCCCAATAGAAATCAGAAGCATATGTTTCAATGATCTTTTGTCCATTCCCTGGCAGCTGTAAAGGAGGCAAATTAGAACATTTTTCCTTAATCCTTTTAACTGCATTAGTCATTTCTTCATTCCACGGAGGTGGAGATTTTGACAATCTTTTATTTAACAATATCCTATCCTGAGCAATCTGAAAGTAATGACCAGCTATATAATTGATACAACCAAGAAATCTCTGCAGCATTATTTTATCAGTGATAACATCAGGAAAATTCTAAATATTTTGTAATACATGTGGTTGAAAAATAACTTCTCCTAATCTGATGGTTATGCTTAAGAAATCAATTTTATCCTTAAAAGTAACCATTTTCTTTGCTGATAAAACCAAACCATTATCATAAACAATCTGATAAAACTGATTTAAATGCTTCAAATGATCTGCAAGACTTCTACTAAATACCAAAATAACATCTATGTACACAATAATGAATTTACTATATGGAGCAAAAATTTCATTCATCATCTTCTGGAAGATACTAGGTGCAGTTTTTAAGCCAAATGGAAGAACATTCCAGTCATACTGACCAAAAGGTGTAATGAAGGTTGTTTTATACCTATCAGCTTCATGAATCTAAATCTACCAGAAACCTGATTTCAAATCAAACTTACTATATACTTTGCTCCCTATAAGCCTCTACAAAATTTCATCTTTGGAAGGAATAGGATGTTGAACAGGAATCACATTTTTATTTAGAGGAATGTAATTAATGACTAATCTTTTCTTTTCTCTTATTTGTTCACTGCGTTTATTTACATAAAATGCTTCACAGCCCCATGGACTGTTAGAATCTCTGATCAATCCTTTGGCTTTTAATTCTTGTATTTCTGTAAAACATTCTTCCCTAAGTGAAGGAGACATACCAGAATGATGTGCTTTAAATTTTGGCTCTACTATCTTTCCATTCTGATCTGTAACAAACTTTAAATCAATTCTGCAGATATGAACTTTCCTATGCTGAAAAGCTAAAGGATTTTCTGAGCAGCAATCCTTAACTATTTTTGCAAGCACAGGATCTATTTCTGACTGACAAAAATTTATTTTATGATGAATCCACTGATTATAGGCTACCTTTTTGGTTTTGGATTTGAGAGGCACCTTACATTCATATTTAGAATTTTTATACAGAGAATATTTTTCTGCTAACACAATCTCATGTTGTTGGATTGTAATTTGATAAAAACATGACAAATTATCAAAACCAAGCATAAGATCAAACATAGGCATTTCATGGTGTATCACTTTCAAATGAAACACTGTACTACCTAATTGAATCAGAATATGAGCAAAAAATTTTGAAATAATAGTCTTTGTGTTAAAGGTAAGCCTTATAAAATCTGGGATCCATTTATCTTCTGGAATTGCATGATACCTAGCAAGAGAGGCATAAGCACCTGTATCTAGCATAGCATCTAAACTGTAGGTTTTAAAACCTGGAAACTTAATCTGAATTTCACAAACTGGATTAATAGTAGAATGTACAAAAATTTGATTGATATGATTATTTGACTGACTACTATCCATCATATGACTAGCTTCTATTTGATCAACGACATGAACTAATTCTTCTTCAAATAATCTTTCATCTTCATCTTCTTCAAATTCTTCTCTCATTAAGGTTTCTAACTCAGTTTGAACTCTTTTGAGGAACGCCTGAAGAGTAGCAATGTGTTTGGTACGCCATTGTCTTCTTTCAACATTCTGAGGATTAGAAAACAAATCTGTTTCTATATCCTTTCCTTTCTCCTTAGAGAAATTTGGTTTACTGAATTGTTGCTGAAGCATATTCTATTGTTGCCGAAGATGTTCAAGCTGATTAATATACCTTTTTTTTATATTCATAATCTGTTGTTCTAAAAATATTTTCTCAGAAAACATATATACAGGAAAACTATCATATTTTTCTTTCAAACTCTGTAACTGTTGTGACAGACTCAAACTATCTAAAAATTGACTAGACTGCATGTTAATCTGAAAACCAATTTCTGACTCAAAATCTAAAGATTTTGTTTCAGAACTACAATCTTCATTTACCATATTTATGTCATATTCACAATCAGACTCATATTATATATTTGATTCAAACTCAGCATCATTATCTATAATATATACATACTCATCTTCATTGATCTGATGACTTTCTAAGAAATTTACTTTCTTAGCTTTTTCTGATTTCTGAGGACATATATTAGCATAGTGATTTCCTTGACAAAGGAAACACTTAATAGGCTTCTTACTATAGCCATACTTTCTTTTCCTAAAAATATTTTTCTTCTGAAATGGCTTTCTAGCTTTTTATTTAAACCAATGTTTCTTTTGTTTAGATCTTCTGTAATACTGAGGACCACAAGCACATGTATCCATTTCTTTTTTCTTTCTAGATTTTCGATACTGATATACATCTTTTGTGCAACCAAATCTGTCATCTATAGAATTACAGAACTTCACACCAAGCTGTTTATGGAATCTCATAGTCTCTTTATGAGTTCTCCTTTCATCACACAGCTTTTGATTTACTCTATTAATATATTGATTTATTCTACCAAAAGAAAATGTAGAATACTGCTCACCCATAGCAGCTTTATATTTATCTAAAAAATATTGTGGGAAAGATTCAACATATCTAGCTTTGAATGCATGATTAAACATTTTTCCAGAAGCATATAACAGATTTTCCATATGACACATATATTCCTTTAATGTACTCATATCACACAATTGAGCTCTTAAAAACTTAAATTTGTTTGCTTCTCTTTCATCATCAATTGCTCCAACAAACTCAGCATAGATAGCTTGACATAAACATGGAAGAGGTTCTGCATGATTAATGATATTAGCTTTATATGTTGCATTACCAGCATCCCACCAATCTTTAATATTACCAATAAATCCATTTAATATCTATTATGCCACCTGTTTTGGATCTCTTTTTAATCCAAACATTTGCACACTAGCCCATGCAAGCATTGCTTGACACATTTCTTTTCTTTTGGCAGGGGATTCACAATTAAATTTCCAAAAGAAAGGTTGTAAACCAAGAGTTCTAATTTGGGCATCTAATGGTGGCTTTGATGATGATTCTCCATCTGAGAAATAACTATACTTTTTTGTGTCATCTATTTTTGCCATACCTATTCTGAATGCTTTATTAATTTCTAAATTGGGTGACCTCATACTTATAGGTTGTATTATACTTTGAGATGTTCCTTCTTCCTTCTGAATCTTCTCAACTTGTTCCCAACTGATAATACCAGCAGTAGGTGGAGACCAACCTATTGGTTGTATGTCCTGTGAGGATGTACTGGGCAAAGAACTAGGCAAGAGTGCCAAGTGTTGTTGTTGAGATGACACTTCTCTATTTAGAGAATCTATTCCACTGGAAACACTGACCAAAGAGGTTTCTATGGAGGAAATCTTAGACCTTATTTCTACCTGACTATGTGCTATATCAGCATTACCAAGTATTATAGTATCTATTTTCTTTTCTGCTTCTTCTTGTTTCTACACTATTTTCTTAGCTTCTTTATCAATCTTAGTGGACAAATGATTTGAATATACATCAGCATTTGAATCCATAGTTTTCAAATCTTTTACTACTTCACCCTTTTGATACTGCTCTATGCTTTTCAACATAACAAAAATCTGATCTAGACTGGCTTGAATACTGTTGACCTAAGAATTTAGACATTTTGTAACAACATTATTGTAGTTCATCAGTCTAACTTCTGTCGGCTATTCTAGACTCCTATCAGCATTTCTGACATAATACATTTGAGCACAGGATTTACCATCAGGGGTATACTGATTAAAATCAACAGGCTTTGGAAAACCTTTCTCTTTGTATGACTCATCATCTTGTGGAGTCTTCCATACATGACCTTCATCTTTATCAGACTGGGAGGAGGATTCCATATGCACTTTACTTTTATAAGATAACAATTTTTTAATATTTTCAAAGAGTTTCTATAACTCTATGTCTCTTTTTGCTATATGGATATGCATAGAATTCTATTTCTTTAGAATCTGCTCACAGTCTGGGCAGTAGAATGAATCTATCTACGGATCATGTATCTTTTGGGCATGAAGACATTCCTTTGGAAAGGATAGAGATGAGGAATTGGATCTGCTGGGAGTATTATCAAAGCTTATGACCACTTTATCTTTTGTTTCTTTGACAGAGGTTGCTCTGGCTAGTGACTTACAGGCTGGCTGGATGAAATCAATATCTACTAACCATTTCTTAGGAAATTGCAATTCTGACCATGAAATAGCTTCAATTTGTAACAACTGACTGTTGGGTGATGCTCGACTCACCACAATTTTTCTAGGCGTAGGTGTATGTTTGACAGTAGGATAGAGGGAATTGGACAGACGATACATAATTTGGTATTGGACAGCTAAAGGACAAGAACCAGCAAGCATAAAAAGACCAGAGGTTTGCAAGAAGAGTTTAAAAATCTTATTTAGATTTTGTTCTTGATGAATTGCAATAGGGTAATTAGGATAGACTATCATATGGATAGGGCCAGCATGTAATCCTGTTTGCAAGGCTATTTGCAGGCAAGCAGAAAAAGACATATGATGATTATCTAGCAAACAAGCTAAACAACTAGCATTGAGACCTTTACGGAATAGAGGATGAATACCTATATAAATAGCACCAATATGCATAAACTTATATTTCTTTTACACTTTTAGCTCAATAATAGACTTATCATCTAAGATCTACAAGTAATATTTATCTTGGCCATTATTTTGGATTTGCAGTGTATTTTATACAGTCTTAATAGTAGTTTTTGCTAACAGATTAAACAAAGGTAACTTATCATAAATCTCAGAGGGCTTAAGATTTGGCAAAATCCATTCAGGACTGGGGTTTGATTCTTTAATATCTAAGGACTCAGAGTTAATAGTATAATCTCCTATCTCAGCAAAAGAACATGTCTCAGAGGTACCTTGTAAATAGTCAGCAGGCTGATCCAGAGCTTCCATAGCTTTGCTTATTGTCGGTACTTAATCAGATCCACTAACGCCTATCCATCAGCTTGATGGGACCTCACCACTTCCCTATCTTCAACATAGTACTGAATGCGATACCAGACCAAATAGACAGACTATAACCAAGGTTTTAAGACAAGATTACTCAAGCTAATAAATAGAGAAACATTATAGCATAACAAGAGAACTCTGAAAACTTAATATGGACATGGCTTGTAACATAAATCATGACTCTTCATATGGCTCCTCATATGGCTCTAATACCAATGAACATGCAACACTCATTAGCATGACAAGATCTTCTTCAAATCACACTTTCTTATTAAAATCAAACCATAATTACAAGACTTTGCTTAAAGTAGACTTCAAGATACAAGAACAAGACTTTACTTACAGACTTCCTATGACTCTTAAGGACTATGAGCGACTCAACTTGAGATGCTCTCCAACTTTTGATGCCTATAACTCATGTGAGTTCTCTTATTTATAGCATTTTGACAAGAGAGATCGACAGTTACAACAAAGCGGTGGCATCAACGGTTGAGACAAAAGATGCGATAAACATGTGGGTTATAGGGCCCACTACACATCGACTCACCAAAATAAAATTGAAATAGACATAAATTAATGTCGACACAGCCAACATAATATTGACTTTAGAACGTGGTAGGGTCCACAAATATTTAAAGAGAGATATAGTGCTCTCTACTCACTATCACGGACAGACCCTGTGATTAGTCATCATCATTGAACTCATGTGATCCGGATGGGGAATATGCTGAATAATCACTTGGATCATTATCTTCATCATCCGTAGTATGGTCCATGTATAGGGTAGAAGGTATCCTACACAATATTCCTTCAGGAGTGATAGGAAAGATAGCCGTATGAGAGACTGTCATTATCTGCCATATTGATGCAACTTGTCTAGCAGGTTCCAGTCTTGCATGCCTGTTATACTGATGATTCTGAACCAAATAAAGGTTAAAAGAAACATCAAAATTAATACGTAAATAAATAAACACATTCCTTAACATGGTAGGAGCAATATTCACAAAATAAGCATTAGAGGCTATCCTCATCATAGCATAATCTAGAAACTCAAACATGTAGTTACTCATGTCTCCTGAATCCCAGTAGTTTTCTATAGCCAGATTGAAGGAAGGCCAGAAAGTAGACCATGTAAAATGAAACTTTGTATTTTTTTTTGTAGAGCATTCTAATGAGGGGATTATTTTTACCCATGAGATTAGGATTATCACCAGGCTTATTCAATAGAATTGTCTGAGTAGTATGTTGATTATCAATTTTAGCATAGTGAGATGTCCAAGCAATATTATGACAACTCACAGAATCAGCATCTGCATAAGATTGAGCCATTAGCCTATTTTAATTCATTTTCTAGTTGATTTTGTATAGAGGGCCTTGAACACCAAAGATGTTCATGAAACTCATCTCAGACTTCTATTGTAACAGTCATGATTACTTTCGTTTGATAAAATTCTCTAGTGAGGAAATCAGCTAAAAAATTATTTTTCCCTTGAATATGCTCAACTGAAAAATCAAAATTAGAAAGATAGGTTGCCCACCTAATAAATCTAATAACTGAACCTTTCTTCCAATTATCTATTGAATTTAGTATGCTCATAAAATTCTTCAGATCAGATCTCACAATAAAATTTTCAGACCTCACAAAGAACATAAAAGCTTGAATTGCTTTGGTGACTGCAAGGATTTCCTTGTGAGTAGAGTGGTAGTTGATCTGTGCTTTCTTGAAATTACCTGAAGCATACCTTCATGGTTTTTCTAATCTATCTTCTAACTTTTTTTTTGAGAACAGCTCCCCAATAGAAATCAAAAGCATCTGTTTCAATGATCTTTTGTCCATTCCCTGGCAGCTATAAAGGAGGCAAATTAGAACATTTTTCCTTAATCCTTTTAACTGCATTAGTCATTTCTTCATTCCATAGAGGTGGATATTTTGATAATCTTTTATTTAACAAGATCCTATCCTGAGAAATCTGAAAGTAATGACCAGCTATATAATTGATACAACCAAGAAATCTCTGCAGCATTGTTTTATCAGTGATAACATCAAGAAAATTATGAATATTTTTTAATACATGTGGTTGAACAATAACTTCTCCTGATCTGATGGTTATGCCTAAGAAATCAATTTTATCCTTAAAAGTAACCATTTTCTTTGCTGATAAAACCAAACCATTATCATAAACAATATGATAAAACTCATTTAAATACCAGAATATCATCTATGTACACAATAATGAATTTACTATATGGAGCAAAAATTTCATTCATCATCTTCTGGAAGATAGTAGGTGCGGTTTTTAAGCCGAATGGAAGAACATTCCACTCATACTGACCAAAAGGTGTAATGAAGGTTGTTTAATACTTATCAGCTTCATGAACCTGAATCTGCCAGAAACCTGATTTCAAATCAAACTTACTATATACTTTTCTCCCTGTAAGCCTCTGAAAAATTTCATATTTGGAAGGAATAGGATGTTGAACAGGAATCACATATTTATTTAGAGGAATGTAATTAATGACTAATCTTTTCTTTCCTCTTACTTGTTCACTGCGTTTATTTACATAAAACGCTTCACAACCAAATGCACTGTTAGAATCTTTGATCAATCCTTGGGCTTTTAATTCCTGTATTTCTATAAAACATTCTTCCTTAAGTGAAGGAGACATACCAGAATGATGTGCTTTAAATTTTGGCTCTACTGTCTTTCCATTCTGATCTATAACTAACTTTAAATCAATTCTGCAGATATGAACTTTCCTATGCTGAAAAGCTAAAGGATTTTCTGAGCAGTAATCCTTAACTATTTTTGCAAGCACAGGATCTATCTCTGATTGACAAAAATTTATTTTTTGATGAATCCACTGGTTATTAGCTACCTTTTTGGCTTTGGATTTGAGAGGCACCTTACATTCATATTTAGACTTTTTATACAGAGAATATTTTTCTGCTAACACAATCTGATGTTGCTTGATTGTAATTGGATAAAAACATGACAAATTATCAGAACCAAGCATAAGATCAAACATAGGCCTTTCATGGTGTATCACTTTCAAATGAAACATTGTACTGCCTAACTGAATCAGAATATGAGCAGAAAATTTTGAAATAATAGTCTTTGTGTTAAAGGTAAGCCTTACAAAATCTGGGATCCATTTATCTTCTGGGATTGCATGATATCTTGCAAGAGAGGCATCAGCATCAGTATCTAGCAAAGCATCTAAACTGTAGGTTTTAAAACCTAGAAACTTAATCTAAATTTCACAAACTGGATTAGTAGTAGAATGTACAAAAATTTTATTGATATGACTATTTGACTGACTACTATCCATCATATGACTATCTTCTATTTGATCAGTGACATGAACTAATTCTTCTTCAAATAATCTTTCATCTTCATCTTCTTCAGCTTCTTCTCTCATTAAGGCTTCTAACTCAGTTTGAGCTCTTTTGAGGAATGCTTGAAGAGTAGCAATGCGATTGGTACGCCATTGTCTTCTTTCAGCATTTTGAGGATTAGAAAACAAATATGTTTCTATATCCTTTCCTTTTTCCTTAGAGAAATTTGGTTTACTGAATTGTTTCTCAAGCATAGTCTGTTGTTGACGAAGATGTTCAAGCTAATTCATATACCTTTTTTCTGTATTCATAATCTACTGTTCTAAAAACATTTTCTCAGAAAACATATATACAGGCAAACTATCATATTTTTCTTTCAAACTCTGTAATTGTTGTGACAGATCAAACTATCTAAAAATTAACTAGACTACATGTTAATCTGCAAACCAATTTTTGAATCAAAATCTAAGGATTTTGTATTAGAACTACAATCTTCATTTACCATATTTATGTCATATTCACAATCAGACTCATATTCTATATATGATTCAAACTCAGCATCATTATCTGTAATACATACATACTCATCTTCATTGATCTGATGACTTTCTAAGAAATTTACTTTCTCAAATTTTTCTGATTTCTACAGACATTTAATATCATAGTGATTTCCTTGAAAAAGGAAACACTTAACAGGATTCTTACTATAGCCATACTTTCTTTTCCTAAAAATATTTTTCTTCTGAAATGGCTTTCTAGCTTTTTATTTAAACCAATGTTTCTTTTGTTTAGATCTTCTGTAATACTGAGGACCACAAGCACATTTATCCATTTCTTTTTTCTTTCTAGATTTTCGATACTGATATACATCTTCTGTGCAACCAAATCTGTCATTTATAGAATTACAGAACTTCACACCAAACTGTTTATGGAATCTCATAGTCTCTTTATGAGTTCTCCTTTTATCACACAGTTTTTGATTTACTCTATTAATATATTGATTAATTCTACCAAAAGAAAATTTAGAATACAGGTCACCCATAGCAGATTTATATTTATCTAAAAAATACTATGGGAAAGATTCAACATATCTAACTTTGAATGCAGGATTAAACATTTCTCCAGAAGCATATAACACATTTTCCATATGACACATATATTCCTTTAATGTACTCATATCACACAACTGGGCTCTTAAAAACCTAGATCTGTTTGCTTCTCTTTCATCATCAATTACTCCAACAAACTCAGCATAGATAGCTTGACATAAACATGGAATAGGTTCTGCATGATTAATGATATTAGCTTTATATGTTGCATTACCAGCATCCCACCAATATTTGATATTACCAATAAATCGATTTACTATCTGCTGTGCCACCTATTTTGGATCTCTTTTTAATCCAAACATTTGCACACTAGCCCATGCAAGCATTGCTTGACACATTTCTTTTCTTTTGGCAGGGGATTCACAATTAAATTTCCAAAAGAAAGGTCGTAAACCAAGAGTTCTAATTTGGACATCTAATGGTGGCTTTGATGATGATTCTCCATCTAAGAAATAACTATACTTTTCTGGGTCATCTATTTTTGCCATACCTATTCTGAATGCTTTATTAATTTCTAAATTGGGTGACCTCATACTTATAGGTTGTATTATACTTTGAGATGTTCCTTCTTCCTTCTGAATCTTCTCAACTTGTTCCCAACTGATAATACCAGAAGTAGGTGGAGACCAACCTATTGGCTGTATGTCTTGTGAGGATGTACTGGGCAAAGAACTAGGCAAGAGTGCCAAGTGTTGTTGTTGAGATGACACTTCTCTGTTCAGAGAATCTATTCCACTGGAAACACTGACCAAAGAGGTTTCTATGGAGGAAATCTCAGACCTTATTTCTACCTGACTATGTGCTATATCAGCATTACCAAGTATTATAGTATCTATTTTCTTTTCTGCTTCTTCTTGTTTCTACACTATTTTCTAAGCTTCTTTATCAATCTTAGTGGACAAATGATTTGAATATATAGCAGCATTTGAATTCATAGTTTTCAAAGCTTTTACTACTTTACCTTTTTGATACTGCTCTATGCTTTTCAACATAACAAAAATCTGATCTAGACTGGCTTGAATACTATTGACCTTAGAATTTAGACATTTTTTAGCAACATTATTCCAGTTCATCAGTCTAACTTCTGTCGGTTGTTCTAGAGTCCTATTAGCATTTCTGACATAATACATTTGAGCACGGGATTTACCACCAGGGGTATACTGATTAAAATCAGCAGGCTTTGGAAAACCTTTCTCTGTGGATGACTCATCATCTTGTGGAGTCTTCCATACATGACATTTATCTTTATCAGACTATGAGGAGGATTCCATATGCACTTTACTTTTATACGATAATAATTTTTTAATCTTTTCAAAGAGTTTCTGCAACTCTATGTCTGTTTTTGTCATATGGATATGCACAAAATTTTGTTTCTTTAGAATCTGCTTACAGTTTGGGCAGTAGAATGAATCTATCTGTGGATCATGTATCTTTTGGGCATGAAGACATTCCTTTGGAAAGGATAGAGATGAGGAATTGGATCTGCTTGGAGTATTATCAAAGCTTATGACCACTTTATCTTTTATTTCTTTGACAGAGGTTGCTCTGGGTAATGACTTACGGCCTGGCTGGATGAAATCAATATCTACTAACCATTTCTTAGGAAATTGCATTTTTGACCATGAAATAGCTTCAGTCTATAACAACTGACTATAGGGTGATGCTCGACTCACCATGCTTTTGCCAAGCGCAGGTGTATGTTTGATAGCAGGATAGAGGGTATTGGTCAGATGATACATAATTTGGTATTGGACAGCTAAAGGACAAGAACTAGTAAGCATATAAAGACTAGAGGTTTGCAAGAAGAGTTTGAAAATCTTATTTAGATTTTGTTCTTGGTGGATGCCAACAGGATAATTAGCATAGACTTTTGTATGGACAGGGCCAGCATGTAATCCTCTTTGCAAGGCTATTTACAGGCAAGCAGAAAAAGACATATGATGATTATCTAGCAAACAAGCTAAACAACTAGCATTGAGACCTTTACGGAATAGAGGATGAATACCTATATAAATAGCACCAATATGCATAAACTTATATTTCTTTTGCGCTTTTAGCTCAATAATAGACTTATCATCTAAGATCTACAAGTAATATTTATCTTGGCCATTATTTTGGATTTGCAGTGTATTTTCTACAGTCTTAATAGTAGTTTTTGCTAACAGATTAAACAAAGGTAACTTATCATAAATTTCAGAGGGCTTAAGATTTGGCAAAATCCATTCAGGACTGGGGTTTGATTCTTTAATATCTAAGGACTCAGAGTTAATAGTATAATCTCCTATCTCAGCAAGAGAACATGTCTCAGAGGTACCTGGTAAATAGTCAGCAGGCTGATCCAGAGCTTCCATAGCTTTGCTTATTTTTGGTACTTAATCGGATCCACTAACGCCTATCCATCAGCTTGATGGAACCTCGCCACTTCCCTATCTTTAGTGTAGTACTGAACGCGATACCAGACCAAATAGACAGATTATAACCAAGGTTGTAAGACAAGATTACTTGAGCTAATAAATAGAGAAACATTATAGCATAACAAGAGAACTCTAAAAACTTAATATACACATGGCTTGTAACATAAATCATGACTCTTCATATGGCTCCTCATATGGCTCTGATAACAATCACCATGCAATTCTCATTATCATGATAGGATCTTCTTCAAATCGCACTTTCTTATTGAAATCAAACCACAATTACAAGACTTTGCTTAAATCAGACTTCAAGAGACAAGAACCAGACTTTAATTACAGACTTCCTATGACTCTTGAGGACTATGAGCGACTCAACTTGAGATGCTCTCCAACTTTTGATGCCTATAACTCATGCGAGCTCTCTTATTTATAGCATTTTGACAAGAGAGATCGACGGTTACAACAAAGCAGTGGCATCAGTGGTTGAGACAAAAGATGCGATAAACATGTGGGTTATAGGGCCCACTACGCACTGACTCACCAAAATAAAATTAAAATAGACATAAATTAATGTCGACATGGCCGACATAATACCGCCTTTAGAATGTGGTAGGGTCCACGAATATTTAAAGAGAGATATAGTGCTCTCTACTCACTATTACGGAGAGACCCCGTGATTAGTCATCAACATTGAACTCATGTGATCTAGTTGGGGAATATGTTGAATAATCACTTGGATCATTATCTTCATCATCCATAGCATGGTCCATGTACAGGGTAGAAGGTATCCTGCACAATCTTCCTTCAGGAGTGACAGCAAAGATAACCGTATGAGAGACTGTCATTGTCTACCATATTGATGCAACTGGTCTAGCAGGTTCCAGTCTTGCATGCCTATTATACTGATGATTCTGAACCAAATGAAGGTTAAAAGAAACATCAAAAGGAATACTTAAAGTAATAAACATATTCCTTAACATGGCAGGAGCAATATTCACAAAATAATAAAAAGAGGCTATCCTCGGCATAGCATAATCTAGAAACTCAAACATGTAGTTATTCATGTCTCCTGAATCCTAGTAGTTTTTTGTAGCCGGATTAAAGGAAGGCCAGAAATTAGACCATGTAAAATGAAACTTTGTATTTTTTTCTGTAGAGCATTCTAATGAGGGGATTATTTTTACCCATGAGATTAGGATTATCACCAGGCTTATTCAATAGAATTGTCCGAGTAGTATGTTGATTATCAATTTTAGCATAGTGAGATGTCCAAGCAATATTATGATAACTCACAGAATCAGCATCTGCATAAGATTGAGCCGTTAGCCTATTTTAATTCATTTTCTAGTTGATTTTGTATAGAGGGCCTTGAACGCCAAAGATGTTCATGAAATTCATCTCAGACTTCTATTGTAATAGTCATGATTACTTTCGTCTGATAAAATTCTCTAGTGAGGAAATCAGCTAAAAAATTATTTTTCCCTTGAATATGCTAAACTGAAAAATCAAAATTAGAAAGATAGGTTGCCCACCTAATCAATCTGATAACTGAACCTTTCTTCCAATTATCTATTGAATTTAGTATGCTCATAAAATTCTTCAGATCAGATCTCACAATAAAATTTTCAGACCTCACAAAGAACATAAAAGCTTGAATTGCTTTGGTGACTGCAAGGATTTCCTTGTGAGTAGAGTGGTAGTTGATCTGTGCTTTCTTGAAATTACCTGAAGCATACCTTCATGGTTTTTCTAATCTATCTTCTAACTTTTTTTTTGAGAACAGCTCCCCAATAGAAATCAAAAGCATCTGTTTCAATGATCTTTTGTCCATTCCCTGGCAGCTGTAAAGGAGGCAAATTAGAACATTTTTCCTTAATCCTTTTAACTGCATTAGTCATTTCTTCATTCCACGGAGGTGGAGATTTTGACAATATTTTATTTAACAAGATCCTATCCTGAGCAATCTGAAATTAATGACCAGCTATATAATTGATACAACCAAGAAATCTCTACAGCATTGTTTTATCAGTGATAACATCAAGAAAATTATGAATATTTTTTAATACATGTGGTTGAACAATAACTTCTCCTGATCTGATGGTTATGCATAAGAAATCAATTTCATCCTTAAAAGTAACCATTTTCTTTGCTGATAAAACCAAACCATTATCATAAACAATCTGATAAAACTGATTTAAATGCTTCAAATGATCTGTAGGACTTCTGCTAAATACCAGAATATCATCTATGTACAAAATAATGAATTTATTGTATGGAGCAAAAATTTCATTCATCATCTTCTAGAAGATACTAGGTGCAGTTTTTAAGCCGAATGGAAGAACATTCCACTCATACTGACCAAAAGGTGTAATGAAGGTTGTTTTATACCTGTCTGCTTCATGAAACTGAATCTACCAGAAACCTGATTTCAAATCAAACTTACTATATACTTTGCTCCCTATAAGCCTCTGCAAAATTTCATCTTTGGAAGGAATAGGATGTTGATCAAGAATCACATATTTATTTAGAGGAATGTAATTAATGACTAATCTTTTCTTTCCTCTTACTTGTTCACTGCATTTATTTACATAAAATGCTTCACATCCCCATGGACTGTTAAAATCTCTGATCAATCCTTGGGCTTTTAATTCCTATATTTCTGTAAAACATTCTTCACTAAGTGAAGGAGACATAACAAAATGATGTGCTTTAAATTTTGGCTCTACTGTCTTTCCATTCTGATCTGTAACTAACTTTAAATCAATTCTACAGATATGAACTTTCCTATGCTGAAAAGCTAAAGGATTTTCTTAGCAGCAATCCTTAACTATTTTTTCAAGCATAGGATCTATCTCTAATTGACAAAAATTTATTTTCTGATGAATCCACTAGTTATTAGCTACCTTTTTGGCTTTGGATTTGAGAGGCACCTTACATTCATATTTAGACTTTTTATACAGAGATTATTTTTCTGCTAACACAATCTCGTGTTGTTGGATTGTAATTGGATAAAAACATGATAAATTATCAGAACCAAGCATAAGATCAAACATAGGCATTTCATGGTGTATCACTTTGAAATGAAACATTGTACTTCCTAACTGAATCAAAATATGAGCAAAAAATTTTGAAATAATAGTCTTTGTGTTAAAGGTAAGCCTTACGAAATCTGGGATCCATTTATCTTCTGGGATTGCATGATATCTGGCAAGAGAGGCATCAGCACCTATATCTAGCAAAGCATCTAAACTATAGGTTTTAAAACCTGGAAACTTAATCTAAATTTCACAGATTGGATTAGTACAAGAATGTACAAAAATTTGATTGATATCATTATTTGACTGACTACTATCCATCATATGACTAGCTTCTATTTGATCAGCTACATGAACTAAATCTTCTTCAAATAATCTTTCATCTTCATCTTCTTCAGCTTCTTCTCTCATTAAGGTTTCTAATTCAGTTTGAGCTCTTTTAAGGAATGCCTGAAGAGTAGCAATGCGTTTAGTACGCCATTGTCTTCTTTCAGCAATTTGAGGATTAGAAAACAAATCTATTTCTATATCCTTTAGTTTCTCCTTAGAGAAATTTGGTTTACTGAATTGTTGCTGAAGCATATTCTGTTGTTGCCGAAGATGTTCAAGCTGATTCATATACCTTTTTCTATATTCATAATCTGTTGTTCTAAAAACATTTTCTCAGAAAACATATATACAGGCAAACTATCATATTTTTCTTTCAAACTCTATAACTGTTGTGAGAGACTCAAACTATCTGAAAATTGACTAGACTGCATGTTAATCTGAAAACCAATTTTTGACTCAAAATCTAAAGATTCTGTTTCAGAACTACAATCTTCATTTACCATATTTATGTCATATTCACAATCAGACTCATATTCTATATCTGATTCAAACTCAACATCATTATCTATAATATATACATACTCATCTTCATTGATCTAATGACTTTCTAAGAAATTTACTTTCTTAGATTTTTCTGATTTTTGTAGACATTTATTATCATAGTGATTTCCTTGACAAAGGAAACACTTAACAAGCTTCTTACTATAGCAATACTTTCTTTTCCTAAAAATCTTTTTCTTCTGAAATGGCTTTCTAGCTTTTTCTTTAAACCAATGTTTCTTTTGTTTAGATCTTCTGTAATACTAAGGACCACAAGCGCATTTATCCATTTCTTTTTTCTTTCTAGATTTTTGATATTGATATACATCTTCTGTACAACCAAATTTGTCACCTATAGAATTAAAGAACTTCACACCAAGCTGTTTATGGAATCTCATAGTCTCTTTATGAGTTCTCCTTTCATCACACAGCTTTTGATTTACTCTATTAATATATTGATTTATTCTACCAAAAGAAAATGTAGAATACTGCTCACCCATAGCATCTTTATATTTATCGAAAAAATATTGTGGGAAAGATTCAACATATCTAACTTTGAATGAAGGATTAAACATTTCTCCAGAAGCATATAATAGATTTTCCATATGACACATATATTCCTTTAATCTACTCATATCACACAACTGGGCTCTTAAAAACCTAGATCTGTTTGCTTCTCTTTCATCATCAATTACTCCAACAAACTCAGCATAGATAACTTGACATAAACATGGAACAGGTTTTGCATGATTAATGATATTAGCTTTATATGTTGCATTACCAGCATCCCACCAATCTTTAATATTACCAATAAATCCATTTACTATCTGTTGTGCTACCTGTTTTGGATCTCTTTTTAATCCAAACATTTGCACACTAGCCCATGCAAGCATTACTTGACACATTTCTTTTCTTTCTGTAGGGGATTCACAATTAAATTTCCAAAAGAAAGGTTGTAAACCAAGAGTTCTAATTTGGGCATCTAATGGTGGCTTTGATGATGATTCTCCATCTGAGAAATAACTATACTTTTTTGGGTCATCTATTTTTGCCATACCTATTCTGAATGCTTTATTAATTTCTAAATTGGGTGACCTCATACTTATAGGTTGTATTATACTTTGAGATGTTCCTTCTTCATCTAAATCTTCTCAACTTGTTCCCAACTGATAATACCAGTAGTAGGTGGAGACCAACCTATTGGTTGTATGTCCTGTGAGGATGTACTGGGCAAAGAACTAGGCAAGAGTTCCAAGTGTTGTTGTTGAGATGACACTTCTCTATTTAGAGAATCTATTCCACTAGAAACACTGACCAAAGAGGTTTCTATGGAGGAAATCTCAAACCTTATTTCTACCTGACTATGTGCTATATCAGCATTACCAAGTATTATAGTATCTATTTTCTTTTCTGCTTCTTCTTGTTTCTGCACTATTTTATTAACTTCTTTATCAATCTTAGTGGAAAAATGATTTGAATATACAGCAGCATTTGAATCCATAGGTTTCAAAGCTTTTACTACTTCACCCTTTTGATACTGCTCTATGCTTTTCAACATAATAGAAATCTGATCTAGACTGGCTTGAATACTGTTGACCTTAGAATTCAGACATTTTGTAGCAACATTATTCCAATTCATTAGTCTAACTTTTGTCGGCAGTTCTAGAGTCCTATTAGCATTTCTGACATAATACATTTGAGCACAGGATTTACCATCAGGGGTATACTAATTAAAATCAGCAGGCTTTGGAAAACCTTTCTCTGTGTATGACTCATCATCTTGTGGAGTCTTCCATACATGACCTTCATCTTTATCAGACTGGGAGGAGGATTCCATATGCACTTTACTTTTATAAGATAACAATGTTTTATTCTTTTCAAAGATTTTCTGCAACTCTGTCTCTTTTTGTCATATGGATATGCACAAAATTTTGTTTCTTTAGAATCTGCTTATAGTCTGGGCAGTAGAATGAATCTATCTGTGGATCATGTATCTTTTGGGCATGAAGACATTCCTTTGGAAAGGATAGAGATGAGGAATTGGATCTGCTTGGAGTATTATCAAAGCTTATGACCGCTTTATCTTTTATTTCTTTGACAGAGGTTGCTCTGGGTAATGACTTACGGCTTGGCTGGATGAAATCAATATCTACTAACCATTTCTTAGGAAATTGCATTTTTGACCATGAAATAACTTCAGTCTGTAACAACTGACTATAGGGTGATGCTCGACTCACCATGCTTTTGCCAGGCACAGGTGTATGTTTGATAACAGGATAGAGGGTATTGGTCAGATGATACATAATTTGGTATTGGACAGCTAAAGGACAAGAACTAGCAAGCATATAAAGACTAGAGGTTTGCAAGAAGAGTTTGAAAATCTTATTTAGATTTTGTTCTTGGTGGATGGCAACAGGATAATTAGCATAGACTGTTTTATGGATAGGGCCAGCATGTAATCCTATTTGCAAGGCTATTTGCAGGCAAGCAGAAAAAGACATATGATGATTATCTAGCAAACAAGCTAAACAACTAGCATTGAGACCTTTACGGAATAGAGGATGAATACCTATATAAATAGCACCAATATGCATAAACTTATATTTCTTTTGCGCTTTTAGCTCAATAATAGACTTATCATCTAAGATCTACAAGTAATATTTATCTTGGCCATTATTTTGGATTTGCAGTGTATTTTATACAGTCTTAATAGTAGTTTTTGCTAACAGATTAAACAAAGGTAACTTATCATAAATCTCAGAGGGCTTAAGATTTGGCAAAATCCATTCAGGACTGGGGTTTGATTCTTTAATATCTAAGGACTCAGAGTTAATAGTATAATCTCCTATCTCAGCAAAAGAACATGTCTCAGAGGTACCTGGTAAATAGTCAGCAGGCTGATCCAGAGCTTCCATAGCTTTGCTTATTTTCGGTACTTAATCGAATCCACTAACGCATGTCCATCAGCTTGATGGAACCTCGCCACTTCCCTATCTTTAGTGTAGTACTGAACGCGATACCAGACCAAATAGACAGATTATAACCAAGGTTTTAAGACAAGATTACTCGAGCTAATAAACAGAGAAACATTATAGCATAACAAGAGAACTCTAAAAACTTAATATACACATGGCTTGTAACATAAATCATGACTCTTCATATGGCTCCTCATATGGCTCTGATAACAATCACCATGCAACTCTCATTATCATGATAGGATCTTCTTCAAATCGCACTTTCTTATTGAAATCAAACCACAATTACAAGACTTTGCTTAAATCAGACTTCAAGAGACAAGAACCAGACTTTAATTACAGACTTCCTATGACTCTTGAGGACTATGAGCGACTCAACTTGAGATGCTCTCCAACTTTTGATGCCTATAACTCATGCGAGCTCTCTTATTTATAGCATTTTGACAAGAGAGATCGACGGTTACAACAAAGCAGTGGCATCAGTGGTTGAGACAAAAGATGCGATAAACATGTGGGTTATAGGGCCCACTACGCACTGACTCACCAAAATAAAATTAAAATAGACATAAATTAATGTCGACATGGCCGACATAATACCGCCTTTAGAATGTGGTAGGGTCCACGAATATTTAAAGAGAGATATAGTGCTCTCTACTCACTATTACGGAGAGACCCCGTGATTAGTCATCAACATTGAACTCATGTGATCCAGTTGGGGAATATGTTGAATAATCACTTGGATCATTATCTTCATCATCCATAGCATGGTCCATGTACAGGGTAGAAGGTATCCTGCACAATCTTCCTTCAGGAGTGACAGCAAAGATAACCGTATGAGAGACTGTCATTGTCTACCATATTGATGCAACTGGTCTAGCAGGTTCCAGTCTTGCATGCCTATTATACTGATGATTCTGAACCAAATGAAGGTTAAAAGAAACATCAAAAGGAATACTTAAAGTAATAAACATATTCCTTAACATGGCAGGAGCAATATTCACAAAATAATAAAAAGAGGCTATCCTCGGCATAGCATAATCTAGAAACTCAAACATGTAGTTATTCATGTCTCCTGAATCCTAGTAGTTTTTTGTAGCCGGATTAAAGGAAGGCCAGAAATTAGACCATGTAAAATGAAACTTTGTATTTTTTTCTGTAGAGCATTCTAATGAGGGGATTATTTTTACCCATGAGATTAGGATTATCACCAAGATTATTCAATAGAATTGTCTGAGTAGTATGTTGATTATCAATTTCAGCATAGTGAGATGTCCAAGCAATATTATGACAACTCACAGAATCAGCATCTGCATAAGATTGAGCCGTTAGCCTATTTTAATTCATTTTCTAGTTGATTTTGTATAGAGGGCCTTGAACGCCAAAGATGTTCATGAAACTCATCTCATACTTCTATTATAACAGTCATGATTACTTTCGTCTGATAAAATTCTCTAGTGAGGAAATCAGCTAAAAAATTATTTTTCCCTTGAATATGCTCAACTGAAAAATCAAAATTAGAAAGATAGGTTGCCCACCTAATCAATCTGATAACTGAACCTTTCTTTAAATTATCTGTTGAATTTAGTATGCTCATAAAATTCTTCAGATCATATCTCATAATAAAATTTTCAGACCTCACAAAGAACATAAAAGCTTGAATTGCTTTGATTACTGCAAGGATTTCCTTGTGAGTAGAGTGGTAGTTGATCTGTGCTTTATTGAAACTACCTGAAGCATACCTGCATGGTTTTTCTAATTCGTCTTCTAACTTTGTTTTTGAGAACAGCTCCCCAATAGAAATCAAAAGCATCTATTTCAATGATCTTTTGTCCATTCCCTGGCAGCTGTAAAGGAGGCAAATTAGAACATTTTTCCTTAATCCTTTTAACTGCATTAGTCATTTCTTCATTCCACGGAGGTGGAGATTTTGACAATATTTTATTTAACAAGATCCTATCCTGAGCAATCTGAAATTAATGACCAGCTATATAATTGATACAACCAAGAAATCTCTGCAGCATTGTTTTATCAGTGATAACATCAAGAAAATTATGAATATTTTTTAATACATGTGGTTGAACAATAACTTCTCCTGATCTGATGGTTATGCATAAGAAATCAATTTCGTCCTTAAAAGTAACCATTTTCTTTGCTGATAAAACCAAACCATTATCATAAACAATCTGATAAAACTGATTTAAATGCTTCAAATGATCTGCAGGACTTTTGCTAAATACCAGAATATCATCTATGTACAAAATAATGAATTTATTGTATGGAGCAAAAATTTCATTCATCATCTTCTGGAAGATACTAGGTGCATTTTTTAAGCCGAATGGAAGAACATTCCACTCATACTGACCAAAAGGTGTAATGAAGGTTGTTTTATACCTATCTGCTTCATGAAACTGAATCTACCAGAAACCTGATTTCAAATCAAACTTACTATATACTTTGCTCCCTATAAGCCTCTACAAAATTTCATCTTTGGAAGGAATAGGATGTTGATCAAGAATCACATATTTATTTAGAGGAATGTAATTAATGACTAATCTTTTCTTTCCTCTTACTTGTTCACTGCATTTATTTACATAAAATGCTTCACATCCCCATGGACTGTTAAAATCTCTGATCAATCCTTGGGCTTTTAATTCCTATATTTCTGTAAAACATTCTTCACTAAGTGAAGGAGACATACCAAAATGATGTGCTTTAAATTTTGGCTCTACTGTCTTTCCATTCTGATCTATAACTAACTTTAAATCAATTCTACAGATATGAACTTTCCTATGCTGAAAAGCTAAAGGATTTTCTGAGCAGCAATCCTTAACTATTTTTTCAAGCATAGGATCTATCTCTAATTGACAAAAATTTATTTTCTGATGAATCCACTAGTTATTAGTTACCTTTTTGGCTTTGGATTTGAGAGGCACCTTACATTCATATTTAGACTTTTTATACAGAGATTATTTTTCTGCTAACACAATCTCGTGTTGTTGGATTGTACTTGGATAAAAACATGATAAATTATCAGAACCAAGCATAAGATCAAACATAGGCATTTCATGGTGTATCAATTTGAAATGAAACATTGTACTTCCTAACTGAATCGAAATATGAGCAAAAAATTTTGAAATAATAGTCTTTGTGTTAAAGGTAAGCCTTACGAAATCTGGGATCCATTTATCTTTTGGGATTGCATGATATCTGGCAAGAGAGGCATCAGCACCTATATCTAGCAAAGCATCTAAACTATAGGTTTTAAAACCTGGAAACTTAATCTAAATTTCACAGACTGGATTAGTACAAGAATGTACAAAAATTTGATTGATATCATTATTTGACTGACTACTATCCATCATATGACTAGCTTCTATTTGATCAGCTACATGAACTAAATCTTCTTCAAATAATCTTTCATCTTCATCTTCTTCAGCTTCTTCTCTCATTAAGGTTTCTAATTTAGTTTGAGCTCTTTTAAGGAATGCCTGAAGAGTAGCAATGCGTTTAGTACGCCATTGTCTTCTTTCAACAATCTGAGGATTAGAAAACAAATCTATTTCTATATCCTTTCTTTTCTCCTTAGAAAAATTTGGTTTACTAAATTGTTGCTGAAGCATATTCTGTTGTTGTCGAAGATGTTCAAGCTGATTCATATACCTTTTTTCTATATTCATAATCTGTTGTTCTAAAAACATTTTCTCAGAAAAC
>JARHVA010009436.1:0-25000 GCA_037957365.1 Torreya grandis | reverse complement strand
ATATTACACGTGTTTTTTTTAGGATATCTTAGTTATTCACCTTATTTTATTCTCCCTTTTTGCATCTAATGTCCATTTAGTTTATGTTCAGAAGCTATAGTTTGCTATTATAGGTTTTTCCACATGATAAATTAACACTCATAGGAAATAAATTAACCACATCAAGTATGCATAAGTAAATATATTAAAAAAAATCATAAGTTAATGTAGACATGACCATAGTCAAATAGACAAGGTTGTAATGTGCCTATATCCACCCTAGCATGACCCTATACCTATTCATTTCATAATTATATTTCTAGGAATGACACATTCCATAGATATTTCTATTTAGCTCCATTAAGTTATTTACCTGCATAGTTAACATAAGTGAGGTTTGAGATAGGTTGGCATATCTCATTGAAAGTTACTATTTATATCTCATTTTAGTTTATATAATTTATTTTATTTTATTTTCATATTTATATATTATGTATTCTTAATAGTATTTCAATAGTTTAATGATTTATTACATTTAATTGTTAAATAAAAATAAAAGCATATAAACATCACTCTATGAGGGAGATATACATTTGAATGAGCCTCATTGGGATATGTAGGTAGCACTCATATTATGCAAGTTTTTATAAGGATAACTCAATTATTCCCCTTACCCAATTCCCCCTTTCCATTTGATGTCTATTTGGTTTATTTGCAAGAACTAGGGTTTCAACAATGTAGGTACTTTTGTATGATAAATAAACACCTAAAAATAATTAGAATACTACTTTTAATAGGGGCAGGTACCCAAGTAATAAAATCACCTACACAATCAACTCAAACATGGTTGCAATCAAACAGACAAGGCCACAATGCATCCCTATTTGACTTAGCCTAACCTTGTCCTACTACATTACAATATTCTATTTTTAGGTGAGACACGGTTCAAAGATGCTTCTAGGTATCTCCACTTTATCAATCTACCAACACAATTAGTAAAAGTTAGATTTAAGCTAGGTCTTTATATTTCATTAAAAGTTACTATTTATAGCTCATTTTAGTTTCTATAATTTATTATATTGTACATTCAAATTTTTTATATTATATAAATCTAAATCAATATCTCAATTATTTAATATTTATATAATTTATTGTATTAAATTAAAATAAACATTAAACATTCTAAAAAAATTGTAATTTTTTAGAACATTACTCATTGTTTTCTTAATTTTTTTCCTACTATTTCATATAAATTTATGTAAATTCCTAACACTGAAATAAATAACCTTTAACTTTGGATATAACTCTAACACCACTAGTCAATCTTTTTCAATCCTAGATCTTAATGTCACATTAAATAAATTGTTTTTTCACCTCAGATAACATTTAATACTAAAGCATTTATTTTGACCTCGGGTTAAAATTTATTGATCTCAATACACAAAACTATTTTAACATTTCTTCTTTGTATATTATATTTCTTGTTGCTTATTTTTAACAACTATGTTTTTCCAATTGTAAAACTACATAGATAGTTGTCATTTTTGGCTAACTAATGACTTATTTTACTGACACCATGAATGAGGGATACTATCAAAATATCCAAGCAATAGATAGCACTATAAATGGATTTTAGTTTACTTATACCTCATGGTATATTCAAAACACCTAGGGTCCATTGTTTACACCATAAAAAATCTCTTTAACATTTTAATTTTTGGAGCACTTGAGAGGAGCGTATCATAAATGGAATTTATTCTCACTATACTCTCGAAGATGGGATAGTGGGATATAGGAATGGTTTATCCACTTTAGTTAGTGATCTAAAATATTGGGCTGATACTAATATATAAATGTGCAATTTTATTTGAGATCCCATATAATCATTCAAACCATTTCCTAGTTCATCCTTTATACCTTTCCTTTTGTTTGTATTGAATTCATATTCATTATTTATTTTTATACATGCAATATTACTTGATAGAAATAATTATATATATATATATATATATATATATATATATATATATATATATATATATATATATATATATATATATATTATCATATTTAAATCCATTGTATATATGCAATATTTCTTGATAGAAATAATATCTTTTAATAGCTATATTTTTCTATTTTAAAAATATTAATTCTATAAATTCATAATATTATTTATCTAAGTTTTCAATTAATTTGATTGTTATAGATTATTTTATCACCCTTGTGTTTGATCTAATTCCATATTCTTAACCCTATCCCCAACACTATACAAAATTTTATGGTTAAACATTTGGTGAACCCAACCTTTGAGTCTTCATATGAAACCAATATTTTCTCTAGGACTATGCATCTTCTTAGGGTTTCATAATTTGTTTCTAATCTATCTCATTTTATAGTTTACCAAGGATAAAATGAATGGTGTTTTAATAATATCAATCATAACCTATGAGCAATAAGAGGTTTATACTTATAAATCCATCAATATTGATCATAAATAATTTCAAATCTTACCAAGTGAATAAAAGTAGGCATGATTGACCCATTTCATTGATAAAAATACTCATCCAATTTGTAATAGTCACCATCTCACACTCATCACTCGCCAACAACCTATGTTGGGTTTCGTAATCCATACTATTATTAACCAAAATGATAGGTCATCTCATCATGGGCAACATGTTCTTCCCCCTATAAAAAAAATGTGGATAAAAATGACAATAATCTTAATTTATTTAATTATGAATATTTTTGCAAGGTTTACAAAGATATATTGACCTCTTTGCAAACAATAAATTATGGAAATATTTATCCCTGTAAAACAATATAATTACCAAATGTTGCTAAATTTCTAAATAATACAATCATAGTGCATGATAAGAACTAAAATTTAACATCTTTTGATTTTGAAACGTTTCTCAATATTCACAAAGATATCATGGCTTCCTCAAAATTTTAAACAAATACACAATTACCAAAAGCTTTTACACTTCTAAACAATGTACAATTACTAAAGGATCCTAAATATTCAATCAATGCATACTTACCAAAGTTTCCAAAAATAATACATGATATACCAATAATAAAGTTTCAAAATGAGGTACCATTACCAATTATGCCAAAAAAATTACATGATAAACCTTTACCAAAGGTTCCAAAATTTTCAAAATATACACCATCTCAAAAAATTCCAAAACTCATAAGTGAAAAAAAATTGCAAGAAATTTCAAATGTTATAAGTGATGAAAACTTCAAACCAAATTCTCATAAATATGAGACATATATTGTTCCTATGTTTCGAATAAATTAGGAATTAAAACCAATGATTACATATTTTCAAACTTCAATAATTCATATTGTTTACCTTTTATTTATGATGAGTACTATAGGAGAGATCCAAAGACAAGTTTCAATTCTCAAAGTACAAATGTGCATTTAAAAATATCCATTTAAATATCCTCATATAAAAGAGTTTATCATTTCAATATTTCCTTCATTTTTGGACATGAATATCCTTCCCAACATATACTTCAATATGTACATTCTTTTGAAAATTAAGCTAAAGATGACTAAATATTGTTAAAAGTGTTTCATATGAGCCTTAAAGATAAATATTGTCATGGGTTATATAGTTTATCAAATGGCTCCTTAACTACATTCAATTAATTATAATATGTTTTCTTCTCAGCCTTTAATACACACAATGTGCCAAATTTTACATTGGAACATTTTCAAAACTTTAAACAACATGATGATGGATCTCTTTAAAATTTTGCTATTCAATATAAAAATGTGGCATATGTCTTATCATATAGAACTTTATATTAGTAACTACAATTCATATTTTATGGGTCTTATTTTTCCACTAAATGAAATGGAATTGCATGAATGTTATAACTCATTTACCCACCTATACATTTATGTACATATATATGCTTGCTTCATCTTATATATAACATATAATTAAACTCTTATGTCCTAAAAATTAATTTTTTTTTGTTCATGATACATATGATGGAAATGAGTATCATGAGAAAATATGGGGCATTCCAAATATTTATATGGAACCTTCATAAAACTTACTCAATATGGGACCAATATGAAATGGACATACTCTGAAAATAATTCCAAATTCACCAAGAAAGAAGCATCCTTGCCAAAATGATTTAACAATCACATTATTCATGGGAGGAGCTTATTTTAGCCATAACCATATTGATCTAATATAAAAATAAATGTTTTGTAATGAAATACATTTGACACAACTTGGTTATACCATCAAGGACTTATATCATAAAGGATGTTGGAAAAACTCATTGGAATACATAATATTGCCTATTGATTATGGACCATGTATCATCCAAACAAAATTATATCATCCCAAAAATAACTCAACATAATTTTACATTGGGTTCATTTTGGTTATCCCAAATGGAAGCTAAAATTGATCAAAAACCAACAAGGTATTTCATTCTCTTACAAAGGAAGGTTGGTTCACATACCACACAATGGTGATGTTAATTCTACAAAAACAAGTAATGAGAGAAGACGAGCATGTTATAAACCTTTTTCACACAAAATTATCAAATAAATAAAAATTTGATCTATTCAATGCACACTAAGCATAACATTCCAAAAATCCAAAAAAATAAATATCCCAAAAATACAAAAACTTTTAAATTAAAAAAATACAAAAATATTCAACATTCATATATTTTATTATCTCCTTTCCATCTAATTTATTTGATTCATTTTAATATATTTCATATCATTTAATTTCTATATACACATATGTTTCATGGATCTTCGATTTTGATACAAGCATACCTAGACACATGATCTATGCACTTCTAAATGTTGGACCTTTCTACTCACGTCATATTGTACATGTTGACTAATTTGACCCCTTGGTCAAATAAGTCAACCCCCATACAAGCTTAAACTTCCATAGGGTCTCATAGTTTGTAAATTGGTCCACCATGGCTTTAAATGAGATTACAAACTTTGTTTCATCTTGGTCATACTTGTTTATTTGTCCTTGGTGTCATTTTATGTCATATTTTGGTTATAAAGATGAATTATATAGTTTCCTTATAATAAAAAGTGTGTGAAGAGGATTTCCAATGTCCAATGTGTAAGATATGTGTTATTTTTCAGTTTTGAAACTAAAATATATAGCTTTGATGTATAAAGGAGTTTATCTAAAAATAAGGCCATTTTTAGTTAGTTATATAGATTAATAATAGAAATGGCACTTGTGGCTACTTCAAGGATGTCTCTTCATATCCCCATAGTTAAATTTTAGGCTTGAAATTTTTTTATAGATCTAAAATAAAGAAAAATTTATCCCTCTCTCTAAACGCTCTCTTTGGTAGGTCAAAAAAGCCAACTGGTTTGTAACTAATACAAATAAGAGAATTAAATTGGAGGTAAATGATTTTGGTGGATGAAATTAGTCTTCATGTCTTTCCATTCCATGACATTTTTTTTTTAAATGGTGATCCATAATCTATGAGTAAACACTAAGATTATTAGTTCCTCCAGGTTGCCTACACATTCCTAACACCTTCAGTTTCCCTATCTAATTATAGTTATCTAATGCTTCTAAGTGGTGTAGGTGTACTTGAAAAGATTTATCTTCCTTTTTATGTTTTTTCATATTATTTGGCATGTGTGAACATGGATCTATAGTCAATATCACTTCATTATTCTAGAGGGAGCATTATTGGTGTGCAAGACAATGTTTCATTAGTTGAAGAGTTTCATCTTCTTGAAAATGACTTCAAATCAAAGGAAGTACACCTATCTCTCTCCTCTCAAACCATGGAATATAGTTTCTCCATGGTAGGTTTGTAGTGAGAGACCTAAGGGTTGATTGATATAGGTTTTAATACCATGAGAAAATACTGAGCAAAGATATAAGATACATAGTCATATGTAAGCATGTACAGAGAATTGAGGAACTATCCAAGACCTAAGACATAGGTGGCATTCAATTTAAAGGCTTGAATGCCATTCACAAGTTAATAAATGTTCATAAATTATATTTAAGACTCCTTTGAGAAAAATATAGAGGTACAAAGTCTAAAAATCTATTTAAAGGGAGAATTTACCTTAATCTCTCTAAAAGAGAATCTTTCCTTATGAAATTTCTTCTATTGATGGAAGTTGATGATGTCTGAGGTGGCCTATTGTCTTCCTTCTCGTATCTTAAGCCTACTAGTAGCACTTGAAAATGAGAATATCATTCTTAATAAGAAATATAATGGTTTATTATGATCCCATCTCAGTCAAACTTCTACTAAAGATATTCATTGAAGCTAGAGTGAAATGAAACCTAGAACTCTATAATTTGTAAATGATACCTAGTGTGTTCATGGTAAAGAAAGATGCATAGTTCCAAGACATGGAGTGAGTTCAACCAAGTTGAAAATGGTCATATTGACCTTATAAGTAAATAGGTGTATGAAACACAATTCTCACACATAGTGACACCTACAATAATCTTTCCAATTCTTCCCTAATTTCAACCTACAATAATATTTCTAATTCTTCCCTAATTTCCACCTACAAGTGACATAGTCAAAGTCATACTATAGATTAGTTCTAGGTAGTGGAGAGATATAATTTGGTTAGTAAACAATGATGAAAGTTTGATCCACATATTGAATAAATCCTTAGTTATTATTAAACACTTTCATGTAATCCTCAAAATCAAGGAACAAATCCTAAACTAGTTTTCAAATGTCATACTCAATTTACCTAAATCTTGCACATAATCATTAGACCTAGAAGCTAGTCATGAGTGAAATTGATGTTTGAAACCTCTTGAACCATGATCAAACTTTGAATTTTTTTATGAAGGATACTAATTATATATTATAATCTTCCATAGTATCCTTCAAGATTTACAAATAAGGGAGGTTCCCTATATTTTGTCTCAAATAGAGGGAACTCCATGAGTAAGACAGTTAGGGTACATGAATAGTGAAAGATGAAAGGAAAAGCCTTGAATGAAGTTTTTTATGGTGTTTATACTTGTATTGAAGATAAATAATGTGTTTAAACACCATAAAATCACTCCCAACTTTTAGTGGTGGTCATATGCATAATAATATAGTTTAGGCCTATTAGGCCTAGAACTAGGCATAAACCCTCATGGCCTATATCTTGTTTCAAATGACCATCCAACCTTTAAAAACCATATAATAACCTTAAAATAATATTAAAAGGTTTATTAAATCTATTATTTTATATGAAACAACATAAAATTGGTCATTTAGGCCTAATTTTCTCTCAAGCCTACATACAATGCATAGAAGGAGCTTGAAGGAAACTTTCTTTTGATCACATATGCATGGACACTATTCATGATGTCTTAAGGAGTTTAGGATAGTTTATGGGGGTATTTATCTTGTTCTAAGTTTATTTTATTTGAGTTTTACCATCTATAATTTATGAATCATTGTTAACAAGTAAAACCTCTTAAAACCCTATTAAGAACTCGATGGAGAAAACATGAAGGAATATACATCCAAAAAGATTTAGTTGGACAATAATGTGTTTTAGACTTATTTATATCTCTCATAATTCCCTTGAAATCCAAATTTTATGTAATATCTCTTATATAGCTAGGCCTAATTCAAGGTTTTTTGCAAATTTTGATGTGTTCTATAGGTGCATAAGAGAATTGTTGAATGATAATTATTGGAGGAGGTCTATAGGGACTTATTTAAACTCCCCATACTCATATCTTAATTTATTGAAACATGGAAACCTCTTTTTTATACCATTCATTTCAAGTATTTGAAATGAGATAGTGAAAATAAGTGATTATCTAGTGTGAAGTTGAGAAGAGTGATGTTAAATCTTCTTGAATTATATGCTAGACCAAAGGACAAAGAGGGTTTAATTGAGTTGTCTAACCATTGAGAAAATTTTACACTGTAGGTCAAATTGGGGCTCTTATAGGTAAAAACATGAATTTTATGTGTTTTAGGAATCTAATACATGTGTCACAAGGTGTTTTATAGGTGAATTAATGTCATTTATTGTTATACTAGCCTTGGTCCTTAGTCATTTTAAAGTTAAAAAAGGGGCATTTAATGAGTTTTATAGATTTATATGGAAGTTTGAAGGTTATAAAAGGTTATTTAACATCCCATGTGTCCTAATAGGTATTAATAAATGTAAATAACTTAAAATTGGTAGGTTATTCAAAAGAAAGGGTAGTTTTCTTGAGAAAAAAGGAGAGGTTCATAATTTTATTGCCCATGGTGAAGTTATCCATATGGGATAAGATCATATAATGTCCCTTCAACTTACTTAATATCAATACCATGTTTTAAATTCTCTATAAGTTCCATTTTTGGCCCAAAACCATTATGCTTCTTTTTCATCCTTTTAGGCACACAAAACCAATCTTCAAGTTTGTACTTGATATAGAAAGTTGGAGAAATTTCAAGTAAAAAACCTTTGGGAGGTGAAATTACACTCATAGATATTCATTTCCATAACAATATTTTGAATAATTGTGTCTTGTGATTTATGAACCATCCTCATGAAGTTGACTGTATTTTTCTACCTATTAATCTATGTACCCTATAGGATTTTATTTGGTTTGGGAATTTCCATACAATCCAATTAGTCATGATGGTTAAATATTATTTTTAATCTATCCTCAACCACTCTCCATAATTTTTTTTTCATTTTTCATGATGTTTTGATGAGAAAATTATCTTATGTTACAAGAGGAAGCAATTTTCTAGGTTAAAGGTAGTTTTTCACCACTTTCAAGAACTTCATGCTTGTTCATGGTTTTAGAGGGTTGTGATAGGTCCTTTTTCATGTTTCCAATTCTATCATGTTTACCTTTACCTTTATAATCTCACTATCCAAGCACATTCCATGAATTTATAGCCATAACTATCATATAGTCAGTATGCCATATGCTTGCCATACATAATCAACCAAGAGCTTTCATGAAGCATTTAACATTGAAAAGGAAGCGTGAAATGTTTTTTTGAGTCTTGAATCATATTTATGTCTCATTTTAACACCATGATGAGAATTCAATTGGTCTGAAGGGTAACTTTATTAAGGATATAAAACATTTCATGTTTTGTTGCCCATGTGAAATTCATAATGTTCATCTATATGTAGTGTCTTCATAAACTAATCATGATAAAATAAGAGCTTTTATAGTTAATAAAAATATTTTATATCCTTATAAGTTCATTTTAAAACTTGTAAAAGGCCTAAATTTGATCACAAGATTACATATCTTGCTAACTATATAAGTTTGCATTCACTGCCTATAGATAGGAAAATATGCATCTACAGGTGATAAATCAGAGAGTTAAGTAGCCATTTTGAGTGTTTAACCACGTAATGAAATACTTTATTGAAGTCCAAAAATTTGTTTAGAATCATGCTAGACTCATGTGAGAAACTATTTTTGCAAATTCCAGTGTGTATGACCCTTTAGGGTCAAATGATAGTGTTCAAGGATCAATTCCCAAAAAAATAGAGATCCTTGATGTTTTGTTGAAATCCTACAATAAGGTTATCAATGTCTTATATTAATCCTAATTTAATCATTTTGTAGCATCTATATAATATAAATACTATGCAAAATTTTGAACGTGAAGGACTTAAGAAGGATGGTTACTTAAAGGACCCAATATGTGTTTTTATGTACTAGTTTTAAGCAATGATCATCTACAGTTTTGACTCCAAGGTGACTTTAACATCTTAAGTTACAAGAGGAACATGTTTTAATAATGAATGGATATGCTAGGTTTAATATGACCTATTTTCCTTAGAAATGTGCCAATAGGAGTTGAGGAGCAAGGTGGTAGGTCTCCTTAACACCTTTAGGAGCCCTCTCATTTTAAATTAGCCACCTACAACCAACCAAAAGTGGAGGTTTGAAAAGTTAATTTCCTTCTAATTAACCTAGGTACATAGTAACCTAGATCATGTTATGAACATTCTTAAACATGGAAACCAATAAGTATAGGTTATAATGTTAATTTTTGACTAGAGAAACACCTTAATACATCCCTCATTTGTAAATGAGCACCTATAACCAATTGTAGGTAAATAGTGAGCTAAAAATATAGTACTAAGTGATGATATAGCTCAAGAATGTAATGAATAATTTGAAATCACTGGTATATTACCATGGATATATTCAATAAAGGTTTATTTATTGTATTCAAGGCCTAGATCAGATGAAGGACACCTACAAGACCCCTCACAGTCAACTATAGTTGATTGTGAGGGGCAGAGTGTAAGAAAATTGGGCTTCTTGATGTGTTTATAGCTAAAATAGATAAAAATAGTTTCTATATGACTTTAAAACCTTTTATGAGGTTCCAAATCACTACATTAAATACTCAATTATGCAAAGTCACCTATAGGAGAGGAAAATACAAGCACAACCTATGACCTTAGTCTAGGCCAGTCAATGCAAAGCATGGGAAATACAAAGTTTGGGAAAGGCCTAGTGTTTACATGATTACAGGTGACCCTTAGAAAATTAATAATTTTCCATGACACTATCATAGTGGAGATAGAGTAGAGAGAAATCTCTAATGTTTCTTCACATAGTCCTTATGAGAATCTTCGACAATCCATTCCACCAGGGGTCTATTATAGGTTTTAGATGAGTGGAGAGGTCTATTGACCTGACCAAAATCTCAAATTTGGTAAAAATCAAATTTATCACTTGAATAATCTCATAAATTATCCATTTTTGTCTAGGTAAATATTGGATTGCCCTCTATTTTGTCTCAAATAGAGGGCACTCCCTTATGAGAAAAAACTAGCAGTTTTAGAGAAGGGTGGTAAATGTATGGTCTTAAGAGTTGTTTGAACCTTGATAAGAGGTATTTAGAGTTTTAATAAATACATAAAAACATGATAAACCAATAACATGAAGGTTTAACTCAACAAGGTGATACATGCTCTTAAAGTTGCAGTTGGACTTAAGGGCAAGGTTTTGACCTTAGATCCAAACAAGAGATCACCTTAACTTTTGGATATAATTGAGATTTAAAAATAATTGTGTAATTTTTTTGGGGTCATAATAAAAAATTTCAATATATTGGTATGTATATTAACCATTAAAAACTCATGTTCGGATTTAAGGTGTAAACATGCCTACTAGGCATGACTAGGTCTATAATCCAAAGGGGGGGTCAACTTCATATATAACCTTAGATGATCACTAAAATGGATTTTAACATGATTTTGGGTTCATAATAAATATGTAAAATCTTGTTTAATTTATTTAAAACCATGAAAAAACAACTTTTAGGCTTTAGGACAACTTAGACCTATTAGAATGGATAAAAGAGCTTAATAGGGCAAGTTTGAATGCTCATACCTCTTTTTATGATATGAAAGGGATTATAAGAATTTAAAGGATGCTTATGAGAGTATTTCACTATGAATTTATGGAATTTTTAGGCATTTTAAATCTCTCATATTTATGAATGAACCTTAAGAGGTTAAAATAGGCCTAACCCCTCAAAAGTCCTTGCTAGTGACCAGTTTGAGGAATGGAGTTGAAAAGATACTCTAATGGCATATTTTTCTTAGGATGATGATTTAACCTTATATTATACTCCCTTAATCTACTCCCCATGTTTTTGGACTATATTAAACTATACGAATAGGGTACAAAATAGGGTAGTTGTGGTTAGTTTGTGTGTTTATAGGCTACAAGAGGTTTCAAGAGATGCAATCAAGTTTGGGTGGAATATTAGGACTTTTAATAACTCACTATGGAAATTTTATTCTTTGAAAATACTTATAAGTGTTCAAATAGTATCTCTCATCTCAACTAGTCAAATCTAACATAGTGAACACAATGGTGAGAAGGGTGAAAACTTCAAGTATGAGCATATTTAATATGTGTCTGATGCCTCTAAGGACATAAAGTGTCTTAAAAAATTTCATCCAATCACTCCCATTTATTTTCATGGAAAAATTAATTCATATTTGAGGCCAAGAGTGCAGGGTGCATGAAAGAGGAGTTTCTTAAAGTGTAAGCAATGATAACTCCTTTTTAGTTGATTCTAGATGACCAAGCCTATAACCAATGCATGGAGAGGAATGTCTAAAATAATTCCTCTTCATTCCAATAATTATACTGATACCTATTTAGTTTTGGGATGTTCAAATAGGGATAATCATGAAGGCATTTTTTTGAACCATTTAATGGAATTTCATGCCACTTTGCAAAATTTTGATGACTTGGATGCACACTTGGGCTTTTTGACCTTGCATGGTTCATCCCACATCATCTTATCATGCACAAATAATAGATTTTCTTATCTTTAAAAGTGTCTTTGTGACCCTTGGACTTCTCTCTTCTCCTCTCTCTCTCAAGTTTTATAAGAACTAGCCATTTTGGCCATTAAAACTTATGCTCCACCTAAATATGGCAAAACCTGCTCATTTACATATAATTTGATCAATAAGACTAATTAATTTTACCTCTTCATGATTGTTTATAGTGTATTCTACTTTAATGTTGTAAAGCTTCTTTTGCATGACATATGAAGTGTTCTAATAAGTTTTAAGGTTGAGTGAGTTAGTATATTCACTAGTGTCATTCAAGGCCTCTTATCTAGTTCTCCTATCCTAAGTATTCATCCATAACCTCATAATGTAACATTGATGTGAGAAGATGTAGATTGGAGAAGTGTATGTTTGGTTAGTCTCTTGGTTCCATGTATAACATGCATCTAGTTGGAAGTCATCATTAAATTTTGTGTATCACCTCCCTTAGGATAGTTTTCTTTCAATTTGATCTCTCCCTTTCCCCCCAAAAAAAAAATTTTAGGTTTAGTTGTGATCCAAAGTGGTACATCAAGGGAGCTATCCATATCTATAAATTCATCTCATCTTCAGGCTACACACAAGCCTAGAGGTGTTTCCATTGTGTCGTTTGGATGAGGAGAGCTTAGGCATCTCCTCAAAGTGTGAAAATACAAGTGATAATAGTTTTTAGCATTCCCAGTGTGACTCTTAGTCCAAGAGGTTAAAATGTGTTTGGTGTTTTCTTTCAATAATCACCCTTTTGAGGCATCTATTTAAGCATAAATGGTGACTCCAAAGTTATATCAGTTGGTCAAGTAACCTAGATACTCCTTTTAAATATTTTTGATGATAATTCCTTGTGTTCTTGTCTCCTATGAAGTTTCATGGATGACATTGGTGTTGAGTTTTAGTTTACACAAGTTGGTGGGACATTTCAAGCTTGTGTTATTCCTTGTCAATAATATAAATTTCTTAATCAAAATTATCATGAAGTGTACCATCTCTAAAATGGAGTGTATCATCCCATTCATAAAGTGTATCAGTCCTATAACTAGCCTTCTCAATGTATTTCTCCTCCTAATCAACCTAGCCACTTCTCAAGTCAATCCATTTCTACCTTCAAGTAAACACTTTTAGGATATGAGAGATATATGTTAGATATTGAAACACAAAGGGGATATGGTAAAGAGGTTCCTATTAATCTAATTCATAAGGTGAAAGATGCATTAGAGTTGGTCAAAAGAGAGTGGGCACCTATTAAGAGATCCAATTGGAAAAGGCTCACAAGTGAGATGTTATATGTGAGTGGTTTAGTTTCATCCTTAGAGGATAGGCTAAGAATTCATGAAAGGCAACCTCACAAAATCTATTACCCTTAATATCCACCTCTGCAAGATTGATATAAGTCCTATTTGACCCCTATTCATGATCCTAATCAAGCTTACCAAAGTCATCCTTTTCTTTAGTTAAAAGAAAGAGTTGAAAAGAGAAAGCTTGTTTTTGAAGCTAATCTTGATAGGAAAATAGAGTTGGATAATAAAAAAATTAAATATTACATGTTAGTAGCAAAGGAATTGGGATTCAATCCCTCATTTCCCTCTCACATTGCATCCCCATCTCAAGGAGTGACCTCTAGATATGAGATTCCAAGTTGGAGATACTAAGTTTTTTTAACACTTCATCTACTCCTAAAATTGCATCACCACCTCAAATAAGACTTATAATCCTAAAATTATAATATGGAATAAGATAGTGTAATCATGGGGATAGAATCATTGTTAAGGAGTGTGAAGTTGAGAATCAAGTTGATCCTTTACAAGTCCCTCCTACCCTTCCTCAAAAATCTTATTATGTTCCATGTCAGCCCTCTTGTACTCCTTATCCTCATGATGATTCCAAAAAAAGTATTTTTCCAAGAGAACCAAGCCAATAAAATTCAAGATTTAGAGTCAAAGATGAAGTTGCCAATTCAAGGTGTGATGGAAGGTTTAGACCCAAAAGATCATATGCCTAAACATACCCCATCTACCCCTCCTCAATAAAGTGTTTAAGCTAAATTAGATGTGAATAAAGTGATTTTAAAGTGAAAGGAAGATAACCAAGCTATCTTATCCCAAGGTCTACCTCCCCTTCCTCAAGAGCTCATAAAATATTCCCCAACTTTGCATTCTCATTCTAATTTTTATCCTTATGTTCCACCTCCACCAACTAGTTCCTCTTGTCCTCATGCCATCAAAATTTTCCTTGATGGACCTATGGTATGTGAACTTAAATAAGACTATTTGGTTGAGTAAAAATTATAAATATTTCTTAAATAAATTGAAACTCATTGGCAACCTTATTTGGCTAGGTTACTGGATTTCAAGATGCCTAGTTTGGGCATCACCAAGAAGGAGAAGGAGATTGAAGATATTTTAGCCCTTGAAAAGAAAGATTATATTATGATAGATAAGACATAATTTGAGAGCCCTAAAGAGGTCCTAAGTTTTTAATAAGATGTGAGCCCTTGTGTTGAGTCTTCTTGTTTAGTTGACAGTGAAGAATGATTTTCTAGTGATGAAGAAGAAATTTTGAATGAAGTCCTTTTGGATTCTAAGGAAGAAGATAAAGGATATTATCTTATTTTTAGCCTTCATTATGATGATAAAAAAGAGTATGAGGACTTGTGTCAGTATTTTAAAAATATTTTTCATTGAGTTTGAGTCTCTCAAGGGGTCTAAAAATTCTTTGGAGTTGGTTACAAGTGATGGTGAGCAAGATGACATTGTCCAAAATGTCATAGTTGAGCTAGAATAGGTTATTAATCAACCTTTGGGTTAATTTTTTGTAGTAATTTTAGTAATTTATAGTCCTCTATTATGATTTCATGATCTAATCAAATATGGAGAAGGCAACCTTGGCACTCAAGTGAGTATGCAAAGAAAAAGTACTTTTTCAAATATGTTCTTTCAAGAGGCATATGCATTTGATTATGTTATGTTTGAAGTCATCAAAATGGGATATCATCCTCTCAATAAATTGGGAGAAACATATCAGCTCTTTTAGAATGGAACAAGTTCCTATTGGCCTCATTCTTCCAAATAACATGAAACTACTCCTCTTAAATCCATGCTTACTATGGAGATACAAGTTTATGATGAGATGAAGAGTGGGAAATAGTATGAGGTATGTTTACAAGTTCAAGAGGAATGTGTGTGTGTGTGTGTGTGTGTGTGTGTGTGTGTGTGTGTGTGTGTGTGTGTGTGTGTGTGTGTGTGTGTGTGTGTGTGTGTGCGCGCGCGCGCGCGCGTGCGTGTGTGCGTGTGTGTGTGTGTGTGTGTATGTATATATATATATATATATATATATATATATATATATATATATATATGAGACCTATTTAAGGATGATCTACATGAGAGTAAATCAATTAAAGTACCAAGGAATAGGTCTGATCTATAAAGCATCTAATCCAAGGAGAAACATGCTTGGTACTATGATTTATCCCATGAAATATCATTCAAGAATCTTTACTTTTGATCTTGGAAAGGTTCTATGCTTAATTTATAGTTATTCATAGTTATTTTGTTTTCTGATTCCCCTAGATGTGTTGAGCACATGTGTGTGTGTGTGTCTTGTTAGTGTATTTGCTTTGCTTGTGTGTGTCCTTTATTTTGTGTGGTTAAGGTAGTAAATTAGTCTTACCTTGATAAAATATTGTTTTCAAGGTCATGTTGTTTTTATTAGACTTCATATGACTCCCTAAGCCCAATAGATTGATAAAGCTACTAGTCTAGTTAGTATAGTAGGCATACTACACCTATGAGTCACCAATTTGTTGACCAAATTTGACCCTACAGGTCAAATTGGGGTACCTATAAGGTAAAAATTGAATTTTAGGTGTTTTATGGGTCTAATACATATGTCACAATATGTATTATAGGTTAATTAATGTCATTTAACATTATATTAGCCTTGGTACTTAGTCATTTTAGTCCTTTTAATCATTTTGAGTTAGTTTGAGGTCAAAAAAGGGGCATTTAATGAGTTATATAGAATTATTGAGAAGTTTGAAGGTTATAAAAGGTTATTTCATGTCCCATGTGTCCTAAGAGGTCTTAATAAATTAACATAACTAAAAATTGGTAGGTTATTCAAAATAAAGGGTAGTTTTTTGAGAAAAAAAGAGAGTTTAGCACTTGTACAGCCCATGGGGAAGTGTGCCACATGGGAGAAGATCATATAATTTCCCTTTAGCTTACTCAAGATAATTTTTAAGCTTTAAATTCTTTTAAATCTCCATTTTTGTCCCAAAACCATTTTTCTTCATTTTCATCCTTTTAGGCACACAAAACCAATCTTCAGGTTTGTACTTGGTATGAATAGTTGGATCACTTTAAATTCAAAAAGATTTGGGAGGTGAAAATACACTTATATATATTAAATTACATAATAATATTTCAAATAATGGTGTCATGTGATTTATGAACTATCCTTATGAAGTTGACTATGTTTTTATGCCTACTAATCTATGAACCCTATAGGTTTTTCATTAGTTTAGGAATTTTTGTATAATAAAATTGGTCATGATGATTATATATGATTTTTAATCCATATTCAACTTCTATCCATACTTTGTTTCAAGTTTTATAATGTTTTGATGAGAAAACTAGCTTAGGTTGCAAGAAGAATCACTTTTTTGAGTTAAAGGTAGTTTTTCACCATTTTTATAAACTTCATGCTTGTTCATTGTTTTAGAGGGTTTTGATAGGTCCTTTTTCATATTTAAAATGCTATAATGTTTACCTTTACATTTAAAATCTCATTCTCCAAGCACATTCCATGAATTTGTAGCCATAACTATCATAGAATCAGTATGCCCTATGACTATCATACATAGTTAGCTAGGAGCTTTCATGAGGCTTTAACATTAAAAAGGAAGTGTGAAAACTTGTTTTGAGTCTTGAATCATATTAATGGCTCATTTAAACACTAGTAAGATAATTCAATTGGAATGAAGGGAAGATTTCTTAAGGATATGAAACATTTCATGTTTTGTTGCCCATGTGCAATTCAAAATGCTCATATACAGGTAGTGTCTTCATAGAAATAATCAAGATGAAATAAGAGCTTTTATAGTTGATCCAAATATTTTGGAGTCTTATAAGTGAATTTTCAAACTTGGATAAGGACTAAATTTAATCACAAGAGCACATATCTTGTTGAATGTCCAAGTTTACATTCACAAGAAAATGTGCATCTATAGGTGATAATGTAGAGAGTTCAGTATACATTTTGAGTGTTGAACCACCTAATAAACCCCTTTCTTTAAGTCTTAGTATTGGTGTATAATCATGGTAGACTCATATGATAAACTAATTTGGAAAATACAAGTGTGTATCACCCTCTAGGGTAAAATGATAGTGTTTAGAGATAAATTCCCAAAAAAAGAAAAATAGAGATCCTTGATGTTTTGTTAAAATCCTACAACAAGGTTGCCAATGTCTTCAATACATCCTAATGTGCTAATTTTGTATCCTCTATATAAGATAAAGACTATGAAAATTTTGGAGGGTGAAGTAATTAATAAGGATGGTTATTGAAAGGTCCCAATATGCATTTTTATGTACTGGTTTTAAGTAGTGATCATCTATAGTTTTGACTCAAAGGTGACTTTAACATCTTAAGTTGCAAGTGGAACATGTTTTTATAATGAATGGACATGCTAGGTTGAAAAGGACCTATTTTCCTTAGTAATGTTCCAATATAAGTAGAGGATCAAGATGGTAGGTCTCCTTAACACCTTTAGGAGCCCTTTCATTTAAAATTATCCACCTATAGCCAGCCAAAAGTGGAGGTTTGAAATGGTTATTTCCTTCTAATGAACCTAGTTACATAGTAACCTAAAGAATTGTATGAACATTATTAAAAATGGAAACAAATAAGGAGAGGTTATAATGTTAATTTATGACCAAAAAATACCTTAATACATCCCTCATTTTGAAATGAGTACCTGCAAGTGACTGTAGGTAAATAGTGAGCTAAAAATATAGTCCTAAGTGATTATCTAGTCCAAAGTGATGATCGAGCTCATGTATGCAATGAATAAGTTGAAATCATAGGTATATGAACATGGATAGTTTAAAAAAGGTTTTATTTCATGTATTTAAGGCCTAAATTAGATGAAGGATACCTACAAGACCCCTCACAATCAACTGCAGTTGACTATAAGGGGCAGAGAGTGAGAAAATTGGGCTTTTTGAGGTGTTTATAGCTCAAATAGGTACAAACAATTTCTATATGACTTTAAAAAATTTAAGGATGTTATAAATCACTATATTCAAGGAATAATTATTTCAATTCACCTATAGGAGAGGAAAATATAGTCACAACCTATGACCTCAGTCTAGGCTAGTTAATGTAAAACATGAGCAATATAAAGTTTGTAAAAGGCCTACTGTTTAAATGATTAGAGGTGACCCTAAGATAATTAAGAAATTTATATGACACTCTCATAGTGGAGATAGAGTAGAGAGAAAGTTTTAATGTTGCTTCACACAATCCTTATGAGAATCCTACATAGTCCATTCCACCAAGGGTCTATTTTAGGTTTTGGATGAGTTGAGAGGTATATTGACCTAAACACAAGATAAAAATTTGTAAATTTCAATTATATTACTTGAATACTCTCATAAAATATCCATTTTTTTTTGGGTAAATAGGGGAGTGCCATCTATTTTATCTCAAACAGATGACACTCCCTTATGAGCATAAACTGGCAGTTTTGGATAAGGGTAGTAAATGGATGGTCTTAGGATATGTTTTAAAATTTAGGATAGGTATTTTTAGTTTTAATACATCCATACCAACAAGATAAATTAATAACATAAAGGTGAAACTCAATAGGGTGTTCCATGCTCTTAAAGTTGTAGTCAGACCTAAGGGTAGGGTTTTGGCCTTAGATCCAAACAAGAGATTACTTTCACTTTTGGATCTAAGTGAGATTTTAAAATAATTGGATAATTTTTTATGGGTCATACTAAATTTTTTTTATCTATTGGTATGCATAGGAACCATCAAAAATTCATGTTGGGATTTAGGGTGTAAATAGGCCTACTAGGCATGACTAGGTTTATAATCAAAAAGGGGGTCAAATTCATATATAACCTTATATGATAACTAAATGGATTATAACATGATTTTTGGGTAATAATAAACATTTTAAATCTTTTTTAATGTCGGGAAAACCATGGAAAATCCACTTTTAGGTTTGAGGATAACTCAGGCCTGTTAGAATGGAGAAAAGAGCTTGATAAGGCAAGTTTGAATTCTCATACCTCTTTTGAAGCTATGTTTGGTAATATGAGAAGTTCATGTGTGTTGATGAGGGTATTAAACTATGCATTTTAGGAATTTTTAGGCAATTTCAATGTCCCATCTTTATGAATGAACCTTAAGAGGTTAAAACAGACCTAAACCCTTTAAAACCCTTGCTAGTGATTAGTTTGTGGAAATAGAGTTTAAAAGCTACTCTAATGGAATAATTTTCTTATGATGATGATTTAAAATTTAATGAGACTCCCTCACACTACTCCCCTATTTTTTAACCATACAGAACTATACAGGTAGGGTACAAAACAAGATATTTTTTGAATATTTTGTGTGTTTTATAAGCTAAATGAGGTTTTAAGAGATGTAATAAAGTTTGGGGGAAAATTAGGACTTGTAATAACTCATTATGGTCATCTGATGCTTTAAAAAAAATTTATGTGTCTAAATAGTATCTCTCATCTCATCCAGTCAAATCTAGCATAGTGAACACGATGGTGAGAAGGGTGAAAAATTCAAGTGTGAGCCTTTTTAAGATGTGCATGATGCCTATAATACCATGGATTTTCTTGACAAGTGTCATCTACTCCCTTTAAAGACATTATAAAACCATACTAGGTGTCGAGATGCCTTAGGACCCTTCTTAACTAACCTATTTGAACCCTAAGTCTAGTTGACGACCTAGTTAAATAAATTTACCAACCCACTAACTTAACCTTTAACCTTTAAAAAAAAAATTAACCCTCATATTTAACTCTTTTCCTTCAAAAAATCAACCATCGATGGTCATATTAACCATAGATGGTTATCCTGATTGTCGATGGTTAGGTCCTCACCTTCTTAACACAACACCAATAGTGTGAGAGCTAATAAGGCACAATTTAATATGTTCACCTTATGCAGTGTTAATGAACTTACAAGCATTATGATTAGTAACCTCACCCTCTAGGGAAATTTTCATCCTTCATCTATCTTTGCCTATAAAAAGAGGGGGAGTAGGAGGTGAAAAATGGGCAATCAATGATCTTATACTTCTTCATAAAGATTTTATTTTCTAGATCTTCCTTCTAATCAACCAACCAGTAGAAATGAGACCTAACACTTTTCCAAAATTGCTTTGAAACCATAGGTACCATTACTCTACCAAAATTGCTCCAAGCTTCATCAGCATCTTCAACCAACTTCAACAATCAAAGATAAGTATTTATTTTCATGTATTCATTTGTTTTGTTTCATTTTAAAACCTCTACTTAAACCAAACCTTTCCCCTCAATAATTTTTAGGCCCTCTTTTTCCCTCACAACCATTAACCAACCTCCAAAAACCCATAAAAACTTTCTATAACTAACCCATAACCTATTCTAGTTAGAACCAATAAGTTGTCCAAACCCCAAGTAACCATTGATGGTCATCCTAACCATTGGCGATAACCCTAACCACTAATGGTCACCTTAACCACTAACAATCACCTCAACTACTAATGGTCACCTCAGTCACCGATAGTCACTATTTGAACTTTTTTGACCAAAAACTAGAAACCTATCAACCAACCACTAACCTCAACCAAAACCCTATTTTATTGGCCCTTATCACCTCATAGAACAAAAATAGCAACCTGACTTGACTTGAACATTTTTTTAATAATTTAGCATTCACCTAAATATTTTTTTTTAGAACACTAGCATTTATTTTAAAAGTATTTATTTATTTAGATCTATTACTTTTATGTTATGTAATCTTTTATTTTCAGCATTAACTTATATCAAAGGGTGGATTAACAGCCTCCTAGATATCTCACACTTCTTGGATCTAGATTTCTAGGAAATCCACCCATCTACCTAACTAACCAACCCTTTTCTAGTTCTATCTTATTGTAGGTCATCTTCCCAAGCCAAAGAAGAGTATCTACGACCATCTAGATCATAGAGTGCACACCACATCTAGGTTATACTAACCTCTACAAATATTTTAGTTTTACCTTTCTTATATAAATAGATAAAAATCAAAATTTGATTAAAACATTTTGGCATGCCCAGTGGGACCCTATCATCATCTAGGTGCCCTTTTTCTTTCTTCCTTTATTATTTTCTCATCTAACAAAATCTGAAATTTCTTTTAGGCTTAAAATAAATACCTTGCATGCATTGTTTTCTTGATTTATTTTAGTTCATGTAGTTAACTTAAATGCAAAATTAATAAATCATTCTTTTTCACTCTTGTTATCACACACTTTACCAAACCACATAATCAATCAACACATCAAAAAACCTTGAGACAAGGCTTGACTAGGATTTCGTCACCTAGCATTAAACCTTGCCCTTTCTTAGAAATATCCACTTAGATGTTATTACCAAAGGAAGAACCAACATGGCTCTCTATTTGAGTATAAACATTGAAATTTAGTATATCTTGGCTAAGAACCTGACACCCTTATCACTACAATATGTGAAGTGAGGGGGAAAGCCCCCAATATCAAGCCACATACTAAAGTTTCAATATAGATTATTCTTTTTTAGCACCTAAACACAACTTGAAACCAACCTTAGATTTCTTATTTAGTACTTGATCTATATCCTAAATTTCGTCTTCACACTTTCTAAGGCATAAACCAAAAGTAATCTAAAAGTAACCCTAGGAGGTAATGTACTTTAGTGTGTGTTTTTCCTTTTTAACTTTTTCTTATTTTCTCTTTGCTTTGAGTTATGAGAAACCTACATTCCACCATCTTACCTCCATTTCCATGTTCAATAAATAACTAGCCTATATTCTCTCCTAGAGATCCTCACTTTTATAGGATCTTGGAGAATAAACCATCTCACCTTAGATCAATACCTTGCATCATGAGCCACTTAAGCTCCTAACCTTACCGACAATCAATCAAATCTCACCTACAACAAACCAAAAACCTATCATCAACCATTTTATTATCATCATATTCATCTAACAACCCTATCATATCAATCACCCCAACCTCATCAAAATTTGGGCTACCTACCACAACCAACATATCAAGCACACCAACCATCATATCAATTATCTCAAGCATGAACTCAACCCAACATATCAATCTAACTAACCTTATCAACCTTGCCTAAACCTCATCAACAACCAACCCCAACCTCATCGACAATCAATCAAACCTTACCTATCACCCATCAAACCTCAACTAAAACTAACCAATAAACTATCAACTACCACCTAAGCTAGTTATAATGTTAATAGACTGGATAATCAGAGTAGAGTCATCTATTTCTATTACTCATGACCAATCAACCCCTCACCTAAAACCAATCAAATATTAATTACAACCAACCAACAACCTATCAACTACCATTTAACCATCATCACACTCAACCAATAACCCATCAACACCAACTTAACAATTATCATAACCAACCTCAACTTCAACTTATCCAACCTCATCAACCATTAGATCACCTACCCCAACCATCATATCAACTACCCCCAACCTAATTTGAGGTAACCCTCTTTATATCAACATCGATATTTGATCTATCCTCTTTACCCATCCAACTAATAACTATCAAACCAACTTATCAACCTTACCTAACCTATCAAATCCACCCACCTTATCAACGTTACCCAAGAAATCAAACCTTCCCAACCTATCAACTCAACAAAACTTATCAAACCAACTAAACTCATCAAACCAATTGATCAGCTCATAAAATTGAGATCAATCCATCATTGAACCTTTTTTTTCACCCATTATTGTGCACACCAATAACTATATCCCTCAACATAATGAGTCCTATCCATAAAATTTGGTCTTCAGTCAACCTATAACTAAGGAAACCATATCCAACCCTTAACCAAACCACTTGTTAACCAAATAGGACCTTCACAAATTTATTTCAAAATCCCAATCAAGGAAACCAACCAACCTCTTCCACCCTTCTTGACCAACTTATTTAGACCCTAAGTCTAGTTGATCACCTAGTTAAATAAATTCACCAACCTACTAACTTAACCTTTAACCAAAAAAATTTAACCCCTTTTCCTTTGGACACTTGACCACTGATGGTTAGTTTAACCATCAATAGTTATCTTGATTGTTAATGGTTAGGTCCTCACTTTCTTAACACATCACTAGATATGTACAAGATAATGAGGCATAATTTAATAGGTTCACCTTATGCAGTGTTAATGAACTTCGAAGCATCATGATCAGCATCCTCACCTTCTAAGGAACCTTTCATCCTCTATCTATCTTTACCTATAAAAAGAGGGAAGTATGAGGTAAAAAATATACAATAAATGATCTTAGACTTCTTCATCAAGATTTTATTTTGTAGGTCTTCCTTCTAGCCAACTAGCTAGTAGAAAAGAGACCTAACACTCTACCAAAATTGCTTTGTAACCATAGGCACCGTTACTCTGCCAAAATTACTCCAAGCTTCATCAACATCTTCAACCAAATTCAATAATCAAAGCTAAATATTTATTTTCATGTATTCATTTACTTTATTTCATTTTAACACCCCTACCTAAATCAAACATTTCCCCTAGATACTTCTTAGACCCTCTCTTACCCTCATAACCATTAACCAACCTCCCAAAACCCATAGAACCTTTATGTAACCAACCCATAACCTATTCTAGTCAGAACTAATAAGCTATCCAAACCCATAGTGACCATTAATGGTCACCCTAACTATTTATGGTAACCCTAACTATCAAATATCAACTCAACCACTGATGGTCACCTCAACCATCGATGGTCACTATGTTAATTTATTTGACCAAAAAATAGTAACCTATCAACCAACCACCAACCTCAACCAAAACCCTATTTTCTTGGCCCCCCTCACTTCATAAACTAGAAATAGTAACCTAGCCAAACTTGAACACTTATTTAATGATTTAGCATTCACCTAAATGATATTTTGTTATAACACTAGCATTTATTTTAAAGTATTTATTTCTTTAGATATAGTACTTTTATGTTATGCAACCTTTTATTTTCAAGTTTAACTTGTATCTAAAGGTGGATTGATAGTCCCTTAGATATCTCACACTTATTGAATCAATCTTTTTAGGCAATCCACCCATATACCTAACTAACCAAACCTTTTCTAGTTCTATCTTATTGCAAGTCAACTTCTTAAGCCAAAGAAGAGTATCTACAACCGTATAGATTATGGAGTGCACACCACATCTAGGTTATAATAATATATACCCCTTTTACCTCTATTATATAAATAGATAAAAATAAAAAAATGAGGTAAAAAACCCCCCCATGGATTTTCATGGAAAATTGAAGCCAAATTTGAGGCCAAGTGTGCAGGGTACATTAAAGAGGAGTTTATTAGAGTACAAGAAGTGATAGCTCCTTTCTAGATGATTCTAAATGACCAAG
>JARHVA010009435.1:255000-315794 GCA_037957365.1 Torreya grandis | reverse complement strand
ATCCATGGGTATTTTCTTAGAATTTAGTATTGTGGTGACTCTTAGACATATTTATATTTATTTTAATCCATCACCATGCATGATACAAGCTCAAAAATGCTATCAAAATAAAAAACGAGGTGTTGGGTTTTACTAGGGTTTTAAGAACAATCACCTTCTTAGTGATTATTCATAAAGCACAAACCCTTAATATCAAAAAATTTGACATGAATTAGGAGGTAATAGGGGTGTTAAAAATTCCCTAATATCATTTAACCTAACACTCTCTATCTCCTCCATGAAATAACTTCATAAAAATGGTGCCTCTTAGCCTATCAATGACCTGATGGAGTTATTTGGTAAATTTTACCCTATTTCAGACTTGTAAAGACTATATACACTTGATTTTGAGCTTGTTTAGGCTATATGAGGTTGTGGAGAGTTTAAATCCAATACACATCTTGAGGAACATTTCAATGAGACCTTATAAGACTCTTTTTAATCAAGAAAATTATTCATCTAGAGAAAAATTCCCTACTATACCTATTGTAGGTACATGCAAAAAATACATGGAGTCTTTATTGGCCTATATAAGGAGAATTTATTGTAAAAGTAATATTCTCTTCTTTCCTAAATGGTGTGTGCTTAGTTTTAGGGATCAAAAACCATCAGAAGTCTTAATAAGTCTATTGAGTCTTGTAAGGTGTATTCTCTTCGCTTGCCTTATCAGGATCCTATGAATCAAAAGCCTTGAAAATAAATATTATAATATCTATTGTAAATATTTAATTTTGAAGTAATATTGAAGACATATCCATTTTTCCCCTTCATACTATTATGGGTTTTATTTAAGAAGCTGTCATCTATTGATGAAATAAAAAGATCAGTATCATAGCCATTCAGCCATCCATTAATCTAATCATCCATTGATATATTGTAAGTATATTGTAATTTTCCAAGAAAGTTTTAAGATTGTTTCTTTCTCTATGATCTATCTTTGGGAATTTATTACATTGAGTCTTTTCCCATTTATATCATTTGAGTATAAGGACTTTATGTCTGTAAACTTTACCCTTATCAGATAGTCCTTATTTTTAGAATTTTCTTAAGCTAAAAATAGAATTTGAAAAGGCTCATTATATTGTTGATGTTTATGAAATATTGAATGAAGCCACATTGGAAGGATCGTATGAACTCCAACCTATTGTTCCTAATTGTATCCCTAAAAATATTGAAATTGAAATCACTAAAAATTAGTTAGAAGCATCTTTTAGTTATATAAACCTCCAGAAATAAAAGCTAAGAATGTCTAGAAAAACTCTAAGTTAATTAAGTCTAAGGTTGTTTACAAAACTACTTTTATGTCTTTTGTTCATCCCCATATTAATTCTATAGAAATTGAATTAACATACAAACAAGGGAAATCTTTTCAGACAAGTCTTCTTCCATTACTACCTCTTGAAGAAATAGAGTATATAAGGTCTCATAAAGATGTAAAATTTGTTCATTTTGGACTAATCTGTGTATATGTTACTCATCTTATACCTAGTAACATAAACCTAGCTATGTATCTATCTCTATGTGATCATCGTCAAACCAATTTTGTACATGCATATTAGTTGTCAAGTATTTCTAAATTAAATGATGGTGTTGTATGTTATGAACATGTCCTAAATTGGTCTATTACTATCTATGATAAAGGTTGTCAAGAAGTTAAAAATGGTTCTTTAGATTTTTGGGGAATATTTTCTTTTATCTATGGTCTAGATATGTTTGGATAATTTAAATATGCCTCTATAAACATTACAATCTTGTATAGTATGACAAATAAAAATAATCCAAAAATACTAGAAAATATACCATACACTAGAAGGCTTAGTGGTACACTCTAACTCCATAAAGATCATATAGCATCCATTGACATACCTCTAGCCTAGAAATTGGATTCGTTAAAAGTCGTAGCCCCCAAAATGAAAGGACAATCAAAGATTCTTGATACAGATAGTTAAACTATAAATATCCTCCCCAGATCCCTTTCATTTAATTCTTTTGAATCCATATCATCCTCTCTTATGAAATGAACCATCTACATCTTCTCAAAGAATTATTTTTAAAGGAAAAATCTTATTTGAAGATGAACTTGTAAATCAGGGTTGAGATCCCAATGATTTACCCCATACTTTTATGAGTCTTCCTAGAGAAAAGACTCTTGAATTTTACAAAGAGGATAAACATAATCTGTATAAAGGGTGAAGATGGCCTCCTCATTGAAGAGTATAAAAGTAACTAGAAGGAACTGTTCGTTATTTTTTAGCTACTTTTCAATCTACGAGAACTTATCCATAACCATCAAATGAATTCAAGCATATAAATTATGTTTCTCAGTTCAATTCCCATCTTTTATAAAATTTTGATGATTTATGTAAAGATGTTTTGTATATAAGAAACTCTTTGTCTAAAATTTCTATTATTAAAGACAATACTCAGCATATCAGTCAAACTTGTAATGAGATTCATAAATATATAGACCAAACCTTGAACTATGTACATCCTACTTCAAACAAGGTCAATACAATCCATTAATCTATTAAAGTTTTCAATAACCAACTAAATGATATTGACTTTAAATTTTATTCTCTAGAATCCATCCTAGATTGGCTTATTTTAGAAGAAAAGAAAGACAAATTTAAAATTGAGGAAGTACAAGAAGTAGATATACCTTCTCTATCATCCTATGGAATCACCTCTATTAATTTTGGTAGTAGCTTTCATCCATCTAAAAAGCCAAAATCTCTAGCTACTAGTATGATGCAAAGGAGCCAAATCCCATTACAACCATGGTATCTCAATATAGATGATATTTTAAATCCTTTAAATGAGATATATGCCTAGTGTAATTTAATGAGAGTCATTACTGTTGCTACAAATTTTGATTCTCCTACTATTGCTCAATTTACATCTAAATATTTATGGAGAATTACTTATAAATGGTGGAATTTCATGATTGATCAAGAACAGATAGTCTATGTACATAGACAGCCTGATCCTCTTACTATTTTGTATCATATGTTAATTAATGAGTTGGTTCCACCTAAAGGAAACAAAGATATTGAAAGCCACAAATGGCTTATGAAGATGAAATTATGTAATTTAAAATAGTTTGACTAATTTGCTAAGCAATTTAGATCTTTGGCCTATGAAGCAAAATGATTTAATGATGATTATATTAATATCAAATTTATTGAGTCCTTACCCTATCATCTGATTGATAAAATCATCCAATATATTGATATCAAAGGTCTCACTATATCTTCCATGTCCTTATCTGATGTCATTGATTTTGCATGCCAATAAGCTATGCAACTTGTTTCTGACACTAGAACTATCCATAAGTTTAGCAAGCACCAATCATCTCGTATTGCTCTAATTTTTCTTGAAATTGCACCATTTGGATGTCAATAGTTTATTTCTCCCAAAAAATCTCAAAAGCAATGCCAAATGTGTCTCACTTCAAATGTCACTCTTTTCCTTACTGCCATTCTTATGCTCCACCACACCATTTCCTTTGTAAACATTTCATTATTTTCCCATCTTCTAATAAAATCATCTGTTATATTTGTAAAAAGCTTGGCCATATTGCTCCTGAATGCTCTTGTAAAAATCTAGTTATCAAAGTTGTTTATTCCTCTAATGCAGCAGCATGGTGGGATATTATTGATAAACAAGAAGACTTGTATAATCAAGATGATATTTTTTAACCCATTTTTTAAGAAGTCTCTGAAGAAGATAATGATGGTCTCCAAGATGAAATAGACTTGGAATCACTAGCAGATGAACTAGAAAACCCTCTCAGAAATATGTAGAGACCTTGGAACTGATCTAATAGATCCTAATTTCTAAGAGAAGATCTACAATATGAAGCATAGGGAAAATTTTCTCATGGTCATCATGAAAATAAAGAGTATCCTTAAAGGGATAGAAGAAAAAATACTAGAGGTAGACATCCCAGTATGCCTCACATGCCACCATCTATAAATATTCCTATGTATTTTCCTAGTTCTTTTAGACCGAGTGAATCTTGGATAAGGAACAAGTTTACTTCTAAAGAATATCCTTTATAAATCCAATCTCCAAGGTTTGATGAATATTTTTGTATAGATTTCAATAATTTTGATCCATTCTCAGATTTTGATCAATAGCATGAAGCAAAAGAAGAAATTATTGAAGAATTTTATACTTGTTCAAATGAAGGATAATGTAGTAGGACATTTTCTCAAGAAGAAGAACTAGAAGAAGAAGATGATGAATCTTCTTCTATTCAAATACTAGATCCCTCTAAGCATAAACTAGTATGTACTATTATACCCACACAAGAAGATCCAAAACTAGTTTATTTGACTCAATTACTCAATGGAATATTTGCTCAATTCATCACCATAAAAATAAATGGAATATTAATTGATGCTCAATTTGATATTGGTGCATCTCTTTCTTTTTCTAATCCTCCTCTCATAAAACATTGGTAGAGATTAAAAGAGCCATAGTCCTATAAAAGTTTGGATGTCCAAGGTAACACTTTTACCTACAACCTATATAAATATCAATAGCCATAAAAATCCAAGACAAAATATTTATTTGTAATTTCTTTACCCATGAAAAAATGCCTGTAGATATCCTATTAGGAGGATATTTTATTTATAGGTATTCACCTTATGGATCTACTCCCAGAAGTGTTCTCTTTACTATAAATAATGAAAGAATAAGAATTTATAGATTGGTCTATGCCATAAAATAGTCTCCAAGCTCAATGAGTCAAATCCTAATACTTAAGTTCTTTAGAACATAGAAGCCATAGGGATAAGAATCAGAGAGAATATCTCTTTTAATAATTTCCAAAAGTTTTGGGAAAAATCTATGCCGATTATGGAAATCAAGATCCAGGAAGGGAAAAGAATAAAAATAGGGGAAAAGATCCCTATTCCAGCTCATGACTACTAGGATATGGAAAAATAGATTAACTTAAATAAAATTTATTTATTATACAATCCACCTCTCTTTACTATTGCTATGCCTTTATGGTAAGTAAACATTCTGAGCAAAAGAGGGGAAAGAAAAGAATGGTCATAAATTATAGTCCATTGAATTCCATAATAGAACCATATCCATATCCAATACCAAATAAAACCTATTTGCTTGAGAAATTTATAATGTGTAAGTATTTCTCTCAATTCAACTACAAACTAAGATTTTATCAAATAAGAATCAAATAATTTGATTGTGAAAAAACTACTTTTAGCTATCCTTTTGGCCACTTCTAATGGATAGTCATGCCTTTTGAATTAATGAATGCTCCTACATATTACCAAGCATATATGGATGACATATTTAAAGGAACATCAGATTTCCTTTGTGTGTATATATATGATATTCTTATTTTTATCATGACTCTTGAAGATCATCTACAACATCTTCAAAATTTTCATGATATAGCCTATAAATCTAGTATTATTCTTTCATAAACAAAAATCTAGCTCTGCAAAATAGAATGTAATTTTTTGGAAATGATAGTTCAAAATTCAAAATTATAGGTTTAACTACATATAAAAGAAAAGATTTATGAATTCCTTGACATCATGGAAAAGCCTAAGCTTCAAGCATTTTTAGGAATGCTTAATTATCTTAACAATTTTTATCAAGATGTATGGGAAGATAGATTCATTCTACAAGAGTTATTGAAGAAAAAGAATATTTTTAGATGGAATTCTGAACATTCTCAGGCTATTCATAAAATAAATACCAAGAGTATGTGAGTTTTCCAGTGGTGTGTTCAGTGAAGATGTCTTCAAATGAATTTTTTTAGATAAATAAATCTATGTTATTAAAAAATGTCTTGAGAGGTTTGTTTTGAAAATTATGCATCTACCCCACTTTATCATCAGAATAGATTGCACAAGGTTTTCAAATTTTAAGGAAAAGGATCACAGTAGAAAATATGGTAGAGGTAAATACATCATATGGTAAGATTATTTTAATCAATTTAATTATACTGTAGAACATATCTAGGTAAAAAGAATGTGGTTGCCGATTGGTTAAGTCGACAACATCCTATTTTTATGATGTGGCAACCTGACCAAGGATTTAATATAACAAGGTTACTCAATGGAAGATTTTTTGAATTTAATGTGATTCTACATGGAAAAATTATTCAACATGGTTTGAATGAGGCCTATCTCAGAAGATCTAGAGCAGCCTCCATGATACTCCAAAGTATAGGAGTTGCAGACATTTTTGTAGATAGAAATCATGGACAAATTTTTATTCATCAATTAAACAAAAATCTTTAATTAATCCATTTGTGTGATCTATTTATAAGACCTAATCATAACTGGGTTATCAAGATTAGTCATCAAATATCCCAAGGTAATAACTAGGCATATGCTTTTAGCCGAGACTTGGGACCTACTATGATAAATCCAAAAGATGCTTTGGATGAAGAAATGATTGTCCAAACAATCATCAAAAGACACCTAGCATGGGAATCTTAATATTCTATACAAGCTATCCATTCAATACCAAATAATGGTCCCCAATGGACTATTCATCAGACTTTCTAGTACAAATACTATTTCCATCCAATCTTTATTGATGACTTAGTGACTGAAGTAGAATTAGCATTCGACCCACAACCATATATAAATAAATATTCTATTAGATCAAATGCATCTTTTAGCCTTTGATGATAAAGAAGAATATATTTTTATAAGGTAAAATCAATGATGAGACAGACATTGCCCAAGCAAAGATTTTAGGCAGGACCTCTCTCTTGCTTTAAATAAAGGGTGTGTGCTTAGTATTAGGGATTAGAAATCATCAAAAGTCCTAGTAAGTCTATTGATTCTTTTAAGGTGTAGTCTCCTACTAACATTCATGTTATACTATGTTTGGAATCTAAAATAATGGATTAAATAAATTTCAATCTTGATCATACATTAGAAATGAATCTTTAACACCTTTCAGTTGGGTGTACAAACAATCAAAACATAATATGATCTTCCTCATATGCCAAGTGGCCTAAAATATCTTTCTTTGACCTTTATTTATGGTATTAGACCTTTATGTTTTATGTTCTCTAAAGTGGTTTCATTATAACATTGTAACAAGTAATATAACAAATAAGTAAAACCTTAATTTCCTCAAAAATACCTTAATCTCCTCAAAATGCTTGAAAAGACAATTTTGTTTATCTTACTAGCTTATCTCCTAGTCCATTTACTCACTATGGAACAGCATGCCTTCTTGGATGATCACCACCTCCCTTTCTTCACCATGGATCAAGTCTACCTTAACTTACACAAACTAACCTTAAAATTTGCTAAGTTACCTTGAATTCTCCAAATGCATAGCAAAGGCTTCATTTGGACCACTTTTAGAAGGGGAACTGATGCAAAGGTCAAGTTTTGGATTATATGGGTTGAATTTTGGCCTAAGAGGCCAAATTATCAACATTTTTGGCAACTCACAGGGGTTGGTTATCCTTTTAAACAATTGGATCAATATCTTTACCAATTTATTGGGATACAAAGTCACTCATCACTTAATACCAAATCAGATTTAGACCTTAAATATTGGCAACAAGTTGAAACAATTGGAGATACCTTCAAAAAATACAACACAAGAAAAAAAACACTAATAGAACACCACACAAAAATAAGACACCACACTATGCCAAAAGGAATTTATGGAAAAAAGAGATGTAAACATCTAGGCAAACATGTGCTAGAAGCACTTAAAGAAATAAAAGACTAATCTACTATGTACAAGACTCAAAATAACTATATTCCACTTGGATTAAAGCAAAATCCTCTTAGATCTTCTCCACATGGTCGATAGAGATGAAGAACAAGTTGTTGTTTGAGTGTTATTTTGGTTGGATTAGCTCATTTCCTATTTTTACACCTCTTTTTATTGTCTCCAAGTGGATCAATTAAAGCAAACATATCTCCAATATAGAAAAATTGCACTTATGTTTCAATGCTCACCTTGCACTACTCTTAATCAATGTTAAAGCTCTCCAGTGTGATCACATTCTACCTCATAAGAATAGTTTTAACTTCAATCTCTAATGGCTCACTAAAACCATGTTCTTGGTTTTTTATGACATCTTGAGAGATGTACTTTTTCTTGTCAACTATTGTAAGTTGTTCAATCTCTTCAAGGAGCTCTAAATATTTCTTCCTAGCTTCATCAAGATCTTTTTGATATATGTTTTGATCAACATCCTCTTGAGCATGTTTTCCAATATTGGAAACCACTTTATAAATATCTTCACTAGGAAATGTAGGCCTACAAATATTCTCAAAGTCTTGAATCAACTCAAGATATTTTTGCCACTCTAAAACATCATCATTTTCCTCTTCATGTGTTATAATATCATCAAGTCTTTTTTGACTTCTTAGAAACTCTTGAGCCTTGTCTATATGGATATTTGACTTACTTTGGGGAATATAACTTTCCTTAAGGTTTATTTTAACCTACTCTTGGACCTCTTGAAGATGACCTTTAGTAATTTTTGGCTTGCCAAAAGCCTCACATTCCTTAAGAACATGCTCATTCTTCCCTTAAATGAATTAAAATATACTAAACACTTCAAATTATTCAATGAAAACATGGTAAAGATACTACCATATGTTAGCAGATTTTCTTATAAATACTCTAGAACATGCTAATTATAGGTATATTTTATATATGAAAGAGTATCAATAGGAGTAGAAGAGAGTGCATTATTACCTACCATCTAAGATATAATAAGATACACCTAAGAGCAAGAAAAAATTAAATGGTAACAGAAGATAAAACATAACCAGCATAGCATTCGATAATAGATTAAAGTAAAATAGAGTTCTCACTGTGCATTAACCATATATAAAATAAGATTTGAAAAATCATAACAAAATGATTCTATTAATCTTTATCAACACATCAAAACCATATTCTATTACAGCAAGGTGTTACATAGTCTTTTGTAATATGTAATCTCTTCATATTTCAGCCCTTCAAGATACAAAAAAAAAGACTCTTCACATTATTCTATTCCTTGATTAGGCTTATAATGTTGAATACATACTAACTTTATACAAAATAAAAAATCATATACTTTTCCCATGTGTCTTTCTATTATATATTATGATTTTTCCATGCTCCATTCTTCATCAAACACTTTCCTAGACTTAAATATTTTACTCGTCCTGAGTTAAAGTCATAATTTGATCTGAATTGAGCTAAAAAGATGATCTGGGAAACACTTCAAGCAAAAAAATTGGGTGACAATTCTACCCCGTTTGGTGGTAGAACTTCTGAGAGCTATAACTTTTGAACCATAGCTCCAATTGACTCCTTGTTTGAATCATTGGAAATCTAAGAATAAGGAGAACATGATGAGATGGCACTAAGTTATGCTAAGTGTTTTTTAACCCCTAAAAACCTAATTGAAGTGCCCAAAATTTTAATTTTAATAGTGCCATCTAAAAATAGTAATTTCTTGAATTTTGTGTTGTTTTAAATCATGGATGTTGAACCACTTCATCTCCCTCAAAATTTGTGACCTTCCACATCCTCCTCCTACCTTCAAAATAGGTATAAATAAATAGGTATCTGGAGAAAGAGATTATACATCTTTTCCCAGAGATAATCATATGTTTGTTCTACAATTTGTGAGAAATAAAACATCTCTTCTTAGATATAGCATTATTATTTATGTGTTCCTGAAATATCTTTCAACCAAAAATTGTGTTTTAGATCAGTAGTCTCAGAGTGGTTTGTATTGAGAGTGTATGATCCCAAGGATGAGGTCAAGCTACAAGAAGCTTGGGTGGAAAATAATAGGTCCCATATACTATCCACTTATTCACTTCAAATGACCTCAAATGGTGAACAACACTGAGACATTTGATCCTTTAAAGTAAATGGTAAATAAATCCCTCTATTAGAATCAAGCACAAATTCTACAACAATTTTCCCAAATTCTTTAACAAATTTTGATGGGAAATTTTGGCTCCTCATTTGCAACCCCACATCCTTTTTGTGCCCCAACACCCTTCAAGGTTTAGGTGAATTTTTATATCCCTAAATTTGAAGGAAAAATCAATTTTTATGTAGTATAAAATTGGTTGGATCAGTTGGCTTCCTATTTTTTTGTAAATAAATCCATCGATGAAGAGAAGGTCACTTTTGCTCTTTTGAAAGCAATATTACCTATCAAAAATTGGTGGGAAGTGTACAAGAAGAGGTTCAGTATGGATGATATTGTCCTTGAGGTGAAACCTACTTGAGATGATTTCATATAAATTTTAAAGGAAGAATACTACCCCATTGGATCATATGATGATCTGTATATACAATGGCAATGACTTCGCCAAGGTAAGGAATAGTCTGTTTAAGATTACACTAACATTTTTCATTCTTTCTCTGTGAGATTAAGCATTTAAAAAAGTGTGAAACATAAGGTTCTCAAATAATATGGTGGACTACAATGGTACATACATGGGTAAATATAACTCTTCAATTTGGAAACCCTTGGTGAAGTGTACAAGTTCGTGGTGAAGATTGAGCAAAAACATGAAAGAAAGAATACAAAGAGTCAGACTTTGAAATGGAAAAGTGACAAAGAAGGCCAAATACGATGTCAAAATTGGAATCAAAGGGAATTCCAAGATAATAAACCTTATAAGGGAAATACTGAGAAATAGTGTGATTACCACAAAACTAGAACTCACTCCAAAGAAGAGATATTTTATTATTCACAAATTGTAGATACAAACATATGATTATCTCTAGGAAGAGATGTCTGATCTCTTTCTCAAGATATATATTTATTTATACCTATTTTTAAGGTAGGTGGAGGATGTGTAAAGTCACCAATCGCGATGGAGATGAAGTGGTTCAACTTCCATGATTTAAAACAACACAAAATTCAAGAAATTACTATTTTTAGATTGTATTATTAAAATTGAAATTTTGGGCACTTTCATTGGGTTTTTAGGGATCAAAAATCACTCGACATATATTAGTACCATCTCATCACATTCCCCTCATTCTTATCTTTCCAATGGTTCAAATGGGGAGTCAATCATAGATATGGTTCAAAAGTTATAGCTCTCGAAAGTTCTACCATTAATTAGGGTAAAACCGTCCCCTGAATTTGTCACTTGAAGTGTTTCCCTGATCAAAATATAAGCCATAAAAAAATTCATAGTTATCACTCCATGTTTTATTTACCATTTTCACCCTTTACACACTACTTAACCATCATTTTGGGTTTTTAACTAAGTAACATACTAGCCTACTACCCTTTCAGGTTTTCAATAGGCTAGCATAACTAGGTGGTTTCCCTTTATAGGTTTTAAACCATTATAGCTATGTTCCTAATGTTTATAATATCTTTAAAAAAATAAAATATACCTAAATTCATAAAAATGAAATTCACAAAACTTACTGCTATAGCTAAGGAGGTGTTTGACTGAGTGGTTGTGGACGTTGTTGTGTTTGGCTAGCTACTAACTCATTGTCTTCTGATGTACCCATTTTTATAGTTAGTTATGGAGACTATGCATTTGTGTCTAACTTCCTCTCATATATGATTTTTTGAATCTATTATAGAGGAAGGAATTGGGGTTCATCTATTATCTGGGTAATAGCCAAATCAACTTGAGATAGATCCTGCTTGAGCATTTTCTAATCTATGAGCACTTTGCATACCATGTTAATTAGAATGTGTAGTGGTACCTAGATCATCATCATATTTTATATATCATCATCATTTTTTATTATGAGTAGCACCTTTGGATTAGATAACTTCAGCTAAATATCTAAGATGATCTCATCTAATCTATTTGTTATCCTTTGGGCTTGGATGGATACAAAAGTGTTGTGAATTATTTCATTATTCCATACTTGCAACTTCTATATGGTAGTATCCATATAATCAAATAGTTTTCTAAGTGTGCCACTCATTTTCTCCACATTTTTTATTTGATCCTCCAATACAACTTTAGCTTTATCTACAATAACAAATTTAGTTTTCATAGGAGCTAATGATTGATTATGATGTTGTCTCCAATTTAACATGTCTTGGGCTATTTTCTTAGCCTTCCTCATAGTGGTGTTAAGGACCTACTCATATTCATCAAAGAGTTCACATATGACCTCTATTTTAGCCCTGAGAGATTTTTTGTATGTGTGCAATGCCAAAACTTTCTATGCAACTCCCCAACTCTTTATAAGCTCTATTAATAAAGAAATGAATTACTTATCTTCTGACATGACTTGATCACCTAGTACTTATGTAACTAATGTGGGATAAGTTTTATTGATTAGTTACCACACATTTCCTAGTTGTTATTCTACTCCATCCTTTTCTTTTCATAGCCTCAAGACCTCCTACTCCAAATATGAGGCCTTTTATGCAATTTATTATTGAAAGGTGACTTATCTTTCAATATATTTTCATAGTGGTAGTTGGTTCATGTCTAATGATGTTTCCATCATAGTGGTGGCAAGTGTCATGAATGTGGTCATAGGTGTCACAATATCAGGTGTGAATTGAGCTAATGGAAGCAAGAAATTAGTTTATTGAATTGATGTAGTATGGGCATCCCATAAAAATTATATAGAGATTTGTTATGATTTTTCTATGGCCTTTATGTGAGCTATAGTTATTACTTTTACCTATGCTTTTAAATCTTTGAGCTGCTTAACCTGGGTTTGTACTTTAGCCTTGGTCTTAGTGTTAGCTTTAGCTTCCTTTTTAGCCTTAGCCTTAGCCTTAGCATCAGCTTAATCTTCGGATTTAGCATCTACTTTAGCCTTAGCTTTGGCTTCAGTTTTAGGCTTAGCTATGTCTTGGGTTACTTGTACTTCTACTACATGTGTGAGCTATTATTTTGTAGCCTTAGCTTAAGATTTTTACTCTTATTTATGTTCTAAAACTTGTGCCTCTTGTTATCATTGTTGGTATTCTTCCTATTCTCTTTTCTTTGCCTCCACTTCTTCATCCTTCTTGTGTATAGCTTCTAATTCCTCAACTTTCTTCCTTATAGCTTTAAGTTCTTCAACTTACTTTCACATAGCCTCTACTTCCTCAACCTTTTTTTGTTTTTTAGCACCTATATCTTATTTCTTTTATTATTGACACTACATATCTTCTTATTATGTTGTTTGTGGCATTGTTGGTTGTGATTGTTCTTATTTTTTATTGCTCCTTTCTTCTTCCTTCACCTCCTTAGGGTCAGGTGTGTCCTACAAAAAAATTTATTTAGCTATTACCTCAACCACAATTGTATTCATGGGTTCTTATTCAACTTTGAGTTTAGTGTTAAATTGAGTATGATTTAGTGATTAGGATTTACCCAACTAGCCTTTGTGTACCAATTTATTTTTCCTAGATTTAGCTAGAGGTATGAGAGTCTACTTTTGCTTCTTTGGACCTTAGGGCTGAGGTTTTTGTTCTATTGCTTGAGATTGTTGTGCATTAATTTCTTCTACAATTTCATTGAAAGACACCATCCATTCCTACATAGATTATGATGGCTTAGTAGAAGGGTTTGTTCATGGTCATCAAACTAAGGCTAGTGTAGGACTACCTTCTTTAGGTAAATCCACCATCTGCATAGATAATGATCATGTAGCTGATTTTGATGACAATATTTTGACCTACAACTTATTTTGAGATACTTTTTATCTTAAAATATCAACAAGAATAGAAGGAGGTGGTTGAGTAATATCAACCCAAAGGTTTTTTCTTACCTGATATCAAACTTGGAAAGTGTGCATTATTTTCAAAAAGAAGAAATCCTTATCCTCCTCTTTATTTTATACCTCTTTTTTGATATATTTTGAAATTAATCGGATCACTTCATATTCTATATTAGTGGTGACATTAACCACCAAAAGCTTAGGCCAGTTAAATTCCTCCTACAGCTTTGTCATGCGATAAGAAATATCAATTATGCCTCTTGTCGCTTGTTTCACTTGATTGGTGGTTTGCCAAAATATTTTTAAGATGTATTGTACCATGATGTGAAATGAAGCATCCTCAATCAAGTCAATAGGTGTTCCTCACTCTGCCCTTGTGATATTTTTTCCCTGATATTAGAATGGATTGGTGGTGATGCATATTTATAAGGTAAGAGATATTTTACATGATTGACAAGGCTAATTGCTCATGCAATGGTGTATGTAGAAATCTAGATTGTAACATCTTAAGCTAAATGTATAGCCACTTTATTTTATCATCTTATAAAATCCATCATAACCTCATCTAACTACCCAAATTTAAGTATCTTAAGCAATAATTAAGTGTCAAAGCCTTGTAGTGGATGTTGAAGTGTTAGGGACCCTAATTCTGTTGTTCCTTGAGTATCTTGGGCAAATAGAGTATTTTTTGTTACATTTGTGAAATTAAATAGATATATATCATTATATCTAATTTTTCTAATACCTATATCAATTTCCATTCCTTTTTTTCAACTAATAGTAGAATCAATAACTAACCTCTTTTCAAGGCTTGATTGATGGTTAAGAATGAATGATTGGTTTGGTTAGTTGTGCTCAAGTTCAAAATTTGTTCACAATTAGGTATTCTAAAATAATATCATAGAATCCTCTTGTTAGTTGAAGGTTTTAATGTTTTATCATTATACATATCCTTCTCTTATATAACTATTGACACCCAATTTCATGTCACTAGCTCCTTTAAATGCATTGATTGTTTATACATGAATGTTCCTTCTTTAATTAATATTAATTTTTGGAAGTTACTTTAATAGGGACCTTTATTATTTATGATCTTTCATATTCTTCTTTGGTAGTTATTATATGTGAGGCATTTCCCTTTTGTCTAATCAATTTTCCTTATGAATCCACTTATCCATTTATTACCAAAACTACTTTAAAAATGATGTGCTCTTTTTGAAACATCGCATCATTAATGGTCTGACCTAGCCATTGACCTTTACTTTGCCAAACTTTTCTTGTTTCTACCTTCCTAGACTTAATTAAAATGCTTAATGTAATTTCATCCAGCTATCTTTGATGAGTTATCTCTAGAATGTGATCACATCATATGAAGTTAATTACTTCTTGGTGGTTATGATGTGTTGCACTGAAATGAAAACATTCTATCCTAAGAAAACAAAACATAAACAAACAAAATTAAATAAAATCCTTAATACATGGTGATACTCAGTACCCACTAAAAATTTTAGTTGAATGATAGAGATAAAATATGGCATGGCTTAAGCTGACAACCATTTATATATCCCATTAATATGGTTCCCTGCAAATCTTTCAACACTATGGTACCATATGATGATACTTCATGAATGATATAGGGTCCTTTCCATATAATGCACATTTTTATTGAAATTGCTTTAAATATGTTCTCATAAAAAAATATTTTTTGGTCCAGATAAAGTTACTTAGATCCCAAGTTGTGATTATGTCATGATTTTTGGATCTATTTGTTAATATATTATGTCCATTGTGCCCTTAGTCTATTTTATTCCATCTTTGTGAAATCCACCGACCTTTCATTTAATTAATCCTAATCTCCTAATCTCATGACCATTGTAACACATATATTAGGCATAATATATTCCATAGGCATTACTAACTCATATCCATATACCAATTGGAATGTAGTGAACCTTGTAACTCTCTTGTAATGTGTTCGATAAGCCCATAGAATTGTAGGAATTCAATATTCCCAATCATCCCTCTGAACATTACAAAAAAAAATTAACATCTTCCCCAATACTTTATTAGATGTTTATGCCTATCTATTTGCCTATGAATGGTAAGCTATGTTTTTGTGATACAATATCATAAACTCTTCAGTGAGAGTCTTGATAGTACTATTTAGAAAATGTATGCCTCTATCACTTACCAACTTAACTAGAAATCCAAACCTCATGATGATGTTTTCATATAAAAATTTAGTAGCATATTTCACACCAACACTTAGAGTGGAATCATCTTCTACCAATTTCATGAAATAATCTATCATAGTAATAATATATTAAGCATGATTGTGTTTACATGGAGGAGCTATAGGTCCAATAAAATTAATTCCCCATTGTTTAAAGGGTTGTTCTATAATTATGGGTACCAAAGGCATTTTTTCACACTAGTTTGGCTTACCCATTATTTGATAGATGTTGTAGTTTTTAACAACTCTATGTGCATTTTGAAATAATCTAGGCCACCACAGACCACTCTGTAGTATTTTCCTTGAGTGGCTTCTCCTATGAAATTACCCACTGTAATTCCTTGATGAGCCTTTTGAAGAATTTTTAGTCATTTGTGCTCTAGAACTACTTTTTGAAATGCATCATCTTTGTCAAGATTAGACAAAATCCATTAATAAGGCTATATGGTATAACTCAATAAACCATTTGATTCTTATCCCACTCAGTGTAGTCTATAGGAAAAGTTCCTTGTTCCAAAAAATTGTAATGGCATCCATGTTATCAAGAAATACAGAAGTTATAAATAAATGCACATGTGGGGACTCATCTTTGATTTCTTCTAGTTCCTCCCCATTTCGAATTCTATTGAGGTGATCTGGCCCCATATTCTCTCATCCTAGATTAGCATTAATCTAGAATTAAAATTCCTGAAAGAACATTAACCACCTTGATATATGTCCTCCCAATATTGATTTATTAACAAGGTATCATAATGCATAGTGATTCATGAAGAACTCAAAAGGAGTAGCCAATAAGTAATATCAAAAAAAATTCAATGAAAACACCATGTCTAGTGCTTCTCTCTATAGTTGTGTAATTCTTTTCTATAGATGATAGTTTCTTGCTAAAAAAATGTATCTGGTGATCCAACCCACCTTCAAGTGGATGTGATTAAATAACTCTTAATATGGTGCCAAAAGTATCCACATGTACATAAAATGGCTTCTTCCAGTTAGAAAATACTAATATCAATGTTATTACCAACCTTTGCTTTAACTTAGTGAATGCTAGTAGACATTAAGGTGTCCATTCAAATTTTGTATCCTTACATATTAATTTCTCCATGGATGTAGATATAGTTTCATACCCTTTTATAAACATTTGATAATATCCCATATGACCAAGGAAGGTGTGCACTTCAATTGAGTTAGTAGGAGATGAAATTTTTAATATAACAATAATTTTAGCTAGGTCAACCAAAATATCATAGTTACACACAACATAGCCCAGCAAGACACCAAAAGGTGTAAAGAATACACATTTATTTAAATTTAAAGAAATGCACAAATATTGACATCTCTCTAGCATCAATCTTAGATTTGATAAGTGTTATTTAAATAAAGACAAGACAGATCAATCATTTAGATAGACTTCTAGGAAATCATGAAAGAAATTTTTGAATGCATTTACCACAACTCTAGAAAATATAATAGGTGCATTTTTAATTAAAATGGAATTACCTTATATGCAAATGATCCACATTTAATAGTGAAGGTGTTCTTAACATGATCCTCCTTTGCAATTATAATTTGGTGATATCCACTAAAAGCATCTCTAAATGAAGATACCTCATGCCTAGCCATAGATTCAAGGACTTCATATGTAAAAGGAATATTAAATGTATCATTAACACAAACATCTTTGAGTGTGTGTTAGTCCCCCTACACCTAAATTTCTCTTGTTTTCTTAAGTTTAATAACCACGGGACAACCCACCCTACCATTTTAACTAGATAAATTATTTCAACTTCTTGCATTCAATTAGGTTTGGCCTTTACTTTGGTCTTCATATTAGGATTGAGCCTATAGGGTTTATTTTTGATAGGGCATGCACACTCTTTTATTTCTGTGTATTTATCCCAAAGATGGAGCTACAGCTTTTACTTCTAAGAATTTACTTAGAAACACATATTTATAATCCCTTAATATCTGCAAGGCCTTAGAGATTTTCTCTTGTCCCTAGTAATCTCCCACTATTGCAAGATTAGGGGCTAACTCATCCCAATATTTCTTTCAATATTTTATAAAGGTTACTAATATATCTTTCTTGATCCACTAGTTAATGTATATTATAGAATGCATTTTCCTTCATGTTATGGAATGTTGATGTTGTGTAGTTTTTCCTCTTCCACTTTCTCTACACTTTGCATTAGTTTGGGCTCATCTTCGTGTTGTGTCTCAAATAAATCTTCTAGATTGATATCTCCATCATTGTCACTATCACTTGATTATATTAGATCACGGATTATTATATTACATGGATGAACAAGGAGTTCTTATGTTTGGTTGGATTTGTAATTATGTGGTTGTAGACACCGAAATCGTGTCGACTCCCCTGGTCATTCCTCGTCTTCTTTCTTCTTCGCCTATTGAACCCTTGCCGATCACTTGTTTCACCAACCTTGACCCTGGCAGCATGTAAAGAGGAGCACAGAGCGAAAGCTAGACTCTATCCCCATTATGCATCTGCCGACGTCGGTCTTTACCCGACCGATGTCGCCGACGTCGGTCACCTATCGGCCGACGTCGGCAATCCTGCCGACGTCGGTCACCTTCCCCTTTACCGTTATCAGTTACCATTCGGTTTCCCGAAACGGTTGACGAACCGTTTCTGGAACCGTCCCCGTCCCCCGCCTTCATCAACCTCTGCCAGTGATTCGAATCCAATCCCAGAACGCTGATCAACCGAACGCTGAGCAACCAACCTGCGAATTTCTCCACGAACCTGCGAACTCCGAGCAATCATCGACACTACGACATCAACTAATCTGCACACCACGGCTTTCATCGGGTCTTCTACCAAGTAAGTCTTTATTCTGTTTATTTCATTTTATTTCTTAGTTATTATTTATTTTCTGTCTTCCCAACTGTTCAAACTCCTCAGACTCTGTTTAAACCTCGTCCCTGTCCTTATCAAACCCTGTCTCGACTCTGTCTAAACTTCGTCCTTGTCTTTATCAAACCCTACCCTGACCATATCAGACCTTGTCCTGACTGTTCAGACCTATCCCGACTCTGTTCAAACCCCCCAGACTCTCCCTGAACCTACCCGACTCTCTCAGAACCTGTCCCGAACCGTTTCCCAGAACCTGCCCCTATCGACGCCGGTCACTGCCCCGACCGACGACGGCACCTTGACCGACGTCGGCACCTTCCCTAACCGACGCCAGCATCACAGAGACCGACGCCGGCGACTGTGCAGAACAGTGCCGCTTATCAGGTACGCCTTTTATTTTTCTGTCATTTATTTCTATCATTATCATCTACTTTCGTTCAATATTATGCTCTTTTTTATCAGTGGGTTGATATCCTTCTAGGGAGTCTTTGTACTTCCGGGATCGGGCGTTCGCCTGATAACCCACCATATCTTTGACTAACGTCTTCTCGTGTTTTAGTTTCTTTTTCGCAGGTGTCATTCCTCCACAGCCAAAGAGGAGAATCTTCCAACGTCTGATTTCGGTGCGCACGACTTTATCAGGTACTTCTAGCCTTAACCATTTATTTCAGTTTCTTATTTCTTCTTTGAATGTAGAAAGCAATTTTGCATAGAAACATTCTGGCACGCCCGGTGGGACCCTAGGTCCTCCTCGGGTTCTTTCTTTCTTTCGTTCATTTAGGCGCATTAGGTTTCTTCCTTTTCGCCTCCTTTCGTCTCTTCTTAAACGACATCATAAGCAGAACTAAAACGAACATTTCTTTCTTTCTTGCACTTCTAGACTAGCTAAACTCATATTCTTCGACTCTTTCTCCATTCGTCTTCATACGAACAAACATTTCGACTTGGACATTAAAACACTCTGCATTCATTTCTGTTTGCCTGCATCTCTTAGACCACACATAGTAATTAAATCACATATTGAATTAATCTAGATCACTTCATGTTACACGACCAAACCACCTGCACAAAACAAACATTTTAACTTACCTGAGATAAGGCCCGACTGGGATTTCATCCCCCAGCGGATACCTTACCCGTCCCGGTGACCCTACTTGGATTTCATCACCAAGGGGGAAACCCACTCCGTTCTCTAGCGGAGTATAATCTCTAGGCGAGGTATATCTTGGCTAAGCGAAACCAGCTAACCACTGGAATCGTGAAGTGAGGGGAGCTTGCTCCTTAGCACCAGGCCACGTACCAGACCCTAACACAGACTTCTTGAGCACCATAACAAAACCCGAGACCATCCATAGACTGCTTCTTCTAGGACCCATTTTTTCAGCCAATCTTTCTCTACATACACATTCTAAGGCATAAGCCACTATAATCCTAAAATTTTATTTCTAGAGTTTCAGGATCTGCTTGTGTCTTCATCTTTTTGGTTCTTATCTGCTTGTTTGAGCTTGTGAGGACGTTCTCCCTTGCCTTGAATGGTTCTGACTCGTAGCCAAGCCAAGGCTCTAGTCGATCACGCGAGGCATCATCCTCTTCCATCTACCCCGCCTACAACTAACCCTACAATGGAGTTCAACTCAGAAACTGAAAAAACTCCTACCAGACCATCTCCGCCCCAAACGCCTATTATTCCAGAAGGGGACCAAGACTTCGCACGATTCTTGGACCTCAATACTAAAGCCCTGCAACACTATCTCGCGAATAGCCAAACGCGAGACCCCTTTGGCAATCCAATTTATGGAATGCCGACTTCTCTCCTCGCAACTGCGGTCGTATCAACAACGTCTGTAGTCCAACCTTTAGACACCCAGGCTGTTGCCTCAACCAATGACCAACCTTTCACCAACCATCTAAGTGTGGCCTCTCCTTCCGTTGTTGGGCCCACTTTCACCGGGGTTTCGGCCCCCAATCAATCTCAGTCTACTCAACCACTTTCTACCCCCTTTCAAAACCTGGTCGTCTCTATTCCGCCCACTCTTACTCCTATCAACACTAGGGTGGCTACCCATCCATTAGCCCATGTTACCTCTAACCAACCTCCCATGACAACATCAAACCTACCCATATCTTCCATCCAACCATCTTTAGTCACTTCTTCCGTCCCTACGACTAGTCATCCGTACGTTGCGCCCTTATTGGTACAACCGACTACGTCGTATACCTCTTCCAGCCTCTTTCAAGCGCCTCACAATCTAGGAGGTGCTCCATCCGCCAATCCGTCAGTAGATATTATCAAGATGCTGATGGATAAAATGTCCAACCTAGAGACCTCTATTACCGGCTCACGCAACACTCTCTCGTACGAACAAATCTGTAACGAGCCCATCCATCCTTTCGTCCCCATCAGACCATATCCCAACCAGTGGGAACTTCCTAAGTTTTCTCGTTTTCAGAGTAAGGAAGACCCACAACAACATTTACGGGCATTCAGACATGCCTGTTACCTTATCGCCCACGACGATGCGTTACTCTTACGCACGTTTCCCATGTCTCTCTCGGGTGCTGCACTTGACTGGTACAGCTCTCTTCCCAGCCATTCCATCCTTACATTCACTCAGTTGGCCCAACTCTTCCTCGATCATTTCTCCATCAATATCACCAAGAAGGTCTCTATCACAGACCTCTATTCTATTCGCCAGTTCGAGGATGAATCTATTGCTGATTTCGTCGCTCGGTGGAGGAGCCTTATCAATCAACTTTCATTTTCTTTACCTCAGCCTGAGCTTATTGAACTTTTCTCTCAAGCCTGTGCTAAACATATTTCTTCTACCTTGAGGGTTCAAACCTTCCGCACTTTTGACGAGGCCTTCACGATGGCTCGTAAACTTGAATTACGTGTTGTTGAGGAGAATAAAGTCAAGTTGCGGAGTAAGAATCCCAACTCCAAAACCAATGACCCTTCTTCTAAGCCCTCCTCGTCCAATCCTAAATCTAAAGCTTCAGCAAATGCTGTGGTTGTTAGATCTTCCTCTTCTTCGCCTTCAACTAATCAACCTGAACCATCCACGTCCATGAGCACCACTCGTCAATTTCAGCAGAGATACATACAGCGACAGTTTACTCCACTTGGAGAATCATACGCGTCTGTGCTGGAAAAACTCGTCAAACAAGGGGCCATCAATCTCCCTCAGATCCGACCTCCACCACAATTTGATCCCTCACGCGCCATCCCTGCGTGGTATAGGGAGAATGACTTCTGCCACTACCACCGTGTTAAAGGTCATGACACGGGCAACTGTAAAACCCTTAAAAACATAGTTCAAGACATGTTGGAAAAGGGTGACCTCATCCTCGACAATCTTAACGCCCCTCCTAATCAGGGTATCGATATCTTCAAACAACCATTCCCTAATCATCCACCAACCCAAAACAACGTCCAGACCTTGACTGACAATACCCATGAACATAATATTCGAACAGTCAATACAGTCTCGCCCCTCATTTCCAACCAACCCCAAGAGGTGGGTTCATCCATCAGTCCATCACATGTGGATGAACCTCTTTCTCCGGCTAGTTCTCCCTCAACTTCTCTCATTTTGGAGGACGCCTCGACCTTACCAGCACCGCCAGTTTCACCATCTTCCTTCTTGCTGCCCATGGAGGACCCAACCTTTCCTACTCCTCGGCCACAAGTGGAGGGCACTATCATCCCTGTCCTTTACCCACTTGAGGAGCTTCATTCACCAATTTCTTCTCCACCCAGAGAAGAACCTATTTCTCCTTCATCTCCAACCAAACATGAACCTGTCACAACTTCATCCTGCTTTGAGCCCGAGACTACTACATCCGTCCCACCTTCAGTCCCACAACCATTGTCATCTTCTCAAGAGCCTAAACCTCATCCCGCATCTTCTCAGCCATTTTCCCGACTAGTGGAGAGACTCGAACTTCTCCCTTCTAGGAAAGTGGAACATCAGGGATTGTGGGACCGTCTCACAGCTCTTCAACAAGCCCGGGCCCTCTCATCTCATGCTGCTAATCCTCCCATGGCAGAACCTTCTAAGACTATCAACAAAAATCCGATCTCCACTTCCAAACCGTCTACATCTCCATCAACCTCATCAAAACCAAAACCCTCTTCTACCCCGCCTAAACCTATTAAATCACTTGGCGTTCGCCCCGTCTCCAACCTCACTCATCCACAAGTGAAGGTGGACTTAACCCAAACTTCAACTAATCGTAGTCTTCAATCTAAATCTCAAAAAATTGCCAAACCACAGAGGCGAACGCCTCCTCTTCCGTCACCATTGCCCTCCATTTTGGGCCCGCATCCTTCAACCTTAACCAAAGTCCTTCCTGCTTCAACCTCTAACCAAAACCGGTTGCCTCCTTTGCTTCCTTTACCTACCGCTAGCCTACCCTCTCCCAAAAGGGTGATACCTCTCACGAAGAGTGTACCGTCTCCGCCTGTCATCGCACCATCAACCCAGAAGGTGGTACGAAAACCTCCTCCCATTTCGCCCAAGCAAAAGTCACCGACATCGCATACATCGATGAACATGGACCCTTTAGTGGGCTCATACTCTTTGATCTTGCAACGACTTTTGCAAACTTCTAGCATAACTCTTCCACCCATCAAGCCCTTTCAACCTCTCGGGTCTAAACCTTCCTGGTTCGATGACACGAAGATTTGTTTATATCATCGTACACCAGGACATGACACTGAGACTTGTTGTGCCCTCAAGGCTGTCATTCGCCGTTATCTGGAGAAAGACACTCTTCTCTTTGAGGACACTTTCGACCGCACCCCGACTCCTTCTCACAACCCTTCAACCTCTTCAAACCCATCCACATCTCATCAACCAGTTACAACCCCTACATCATCTTCAACTCCCATCTTTGAAATCAATGCCATTCACATCACCACTAGGTCACAAAAGGATAAGGCGAAAGAAAAAGCCGCCATTCCTTGGACCTACCCTTTTGTCAATCCACCTCAACCGCCTAAGCCTAAGATTTCTATCCTTGGCGCGCCTCAACCTTCCTCTCCTTCTTCTTCTTCTGGACCAATCCACGACTCCATGTTGAAACAGCTTCACCAGACACCTGTGAAGATGTCCCTCTACGATCTCGTCCAAACCTCACCTCAACATCATCAAGCCCTCATCCAAGCCCTGCAGGCAGCAGAGGTCCAACCTGAGGATCCTCAGCCACTTGCTGCCCTTGTCCACTCCTTAGCCCCTGTTGCCTCCATAACATTCAGTGACTCTGAGATTCCTACATCCAACACGGAAGATCAGGACGCCGCCCTCTTCATCACTGCCTACATTGATCGGACACGCATTAAATGCGTTATGATCGATGGGGGCGCTAGCATCAACATCATCTCCACTCATGCCTTTGATCAGTTGGCTCTTCCCAAGAATTGCGTCTCCAAAACTGACGCGATCTTGCGCTCTTTCAACGACACTACTGCCACGACCATTGGCACAGTTATCCTTCATATCCGCGTTGGTCCACGCACAGTCCCGGAGCTCTTCTACATCATCGAAGGAGAGTTCCAATACAACATCTTGCTGGGCTGACCCTGGATCCGCGCCATGGCCTGTGTCCCCTCCACCCTGCACCGTTGTGTGAAGTTTGAGCATGACGGACAAGTCCACACCATTCCCGCTGACCCTTTGCCTTTCAAAACCTGCAATACCACCTACCGTCCAAACGATGTCCTCATTCCTATCAAGCCATCAACCTCGGCACCTCCTCCATCCGCAGAAGCTTCAACCAGTTCGCAACAGGTGGTCGCCCTTACACCTCCCCTTCAAGCGACAACCACAGATCCCATGGAAGACGTCTTTCAAAGACTTTCATTGGGAGAGTATCGCTTGTTGGCTTTAGACATGTTCCAAACTCCGCAAGAGTATGGACGCCTTCATCACAGCCCCAGCTACGACCATCGAATTGGGATGATCATACCTTATGGTCCCCCTCACCTCCGCACCAACCTCGTCTATGGAGGGCTTAATCAAGCTCCTACTGACGGTAATCCTCTTTCTTCACCTCAACCTTTCACATCAGATTTCTCATTTCTTGGCAACCCCGCCTTTGCACATACTTACCTTTACAGATGTGCATGGAAGGGTTTTGGTTTCGGACGCTATGAGCAGGGCTCCCATCAGCCTATCCAACCGCTCAATGATGACGACGCCAAGAAACGGTATGGTCTGGGATATCACGACCCCACTCAAGACCCTGTAGACCTTTATCCTGAACCAATCCTTGACCAATCTCCTCCACACTCGCCTATTTCGCCACCTTCACCTACGGAGTCAGTGGTTTCCATTCCTCCTAGTTTTTTTTTTCCATAAACACCATTCGCCTGGACCCCTTGACTTATCAGCTCAATGGGGTATCCAAGTCTCTCCCTCTCATTCTTCCCACCATGATCGAAGATGAGTCGGCAACCATCCACACTGTTCACTGCGTTGACGATGACGCCATTCTTTCCTACATGGGCACTGATGATTCTTTCATCCAGCGCTCCCTCCCTTCTGAGACCCAGGTTATGTTAAATGAATCAACCATTGACATCAACCTTCCTTCTTCTGATGTTCCTCATGTCTTAAAGATTGGCCAATCTTTAGACGCTCAGGAGCAGCTTGACTATACCCAGTTCCTCTCCGACCATAGCAAGGCCTTTGCCTGGACTTACAGTGATATGCCTGGCATCGACCCCACCATCGTTACCCATAACATTGTCACCAAACCAGAGGCTAAGCCTGTCAGGCAAAAGCTTCGAAAGATGCATCCTCGCATTGCCCTCCTTGTCAAGGAGGAGCTTCAGCGTCTCCTTTCTGTCTCCTTCATCCAACCTATCGATTATCCACAGTGGGTCTCTAACATCGTCCCAGTCACCAAGGCAACTGGGGGGATTCGGATCTGCACAGACTATCGTGACCTTAATCTAGCCTGTCCTAAAGACGACTTTCCTCTTCCTAACATCGACCAGCTTGTTGATCTTACGGCCGGCCATGAGATGCTATCTCTTATGGACGGGTTTTCAGGATACAATCAAATCCTGATCGCTCCGGAAGATCAGCACAAGACTACTTTTATCACCCCATGGGGGACTTTCTGCTATCGAGTCATGCCTTTTGGCTTGAAGAACGCAGGCGCCACTTATCAGCGTGCCATGACCTACATTTTCCACGATCTCCTCCACAAAATCATGGAGGACTATGTGGATGACCTTCTCGGCAAATCCAAATTTCGCCGCGACCATCTGACCATTCTCAACATCATCTTTTCTCGTCTTCTTCAGTACAATGTCCATCTTAACCCCAAGAAATGTATTTTTGGGGTCCTCTCTGGCAAGCTTCTCGGCTTCATCGTTTCCTTCCGTGGCATCGAGATAGATCCCGCCAAGATTCGCGCTATCCTCGAAATGCCTCCCCTGACCAATCTCAAGCAGCTTCGCAGTTTGCAAGGCAAGCTCCAGTCCATTCGCCGTTTCATCTCGCAGCTTTCTGACCGCTGCCAACCCTTTCATCATCTCCTTAAGAAGGACGTCATTTTTACATGGGATAAGGACTGTCAAGAGGCTTTTGAAGCCTTAAAACGCTATCTGGTCTCTCCACCAGTTCTCATTCCACCTAAAGACGACCAACCCTTCTACCTTTATATCTCAGCCACTCACCATTCGTTAGGTGCCATGATCGCACACCGAGACGAGCATCACTGTGAGCAAGCTGTTTATTATATCAGCCGCACACTAGTCGACTATGAAACTCGGTATACCCATATCGAGAAACTCTATTTGGCGTTAGTCTTTGCTGCTACTAAGCTTCGCCACTATCTTCTCAGTCACAAAACCTTTGTCATCACCCACACCAACCCTCTCAAATATATGCACTCCAAGCCATATCAGAATCAACGTATGGCTCGGTGGCTCATGCTGCTTGCTGAGTTCGATCTCGAATTCATCCAGCAGAAATCTATCAAGGGGCAAACCATCGCTGATCAACTAGCCGATGCCCCTCTCCCTAACACTCAACCTTCACAGTGTGAATTCCCTGACGAGTCTATCGCTGCGCTTTCCTCCGACGACACCACCTATCAGATGACTATGTTCTTTGACGGGTCCAAATGTCAACTAGGTGGAGGTGCCGGGGTCATTCTCATCCCACTCGAAGGGGAGCCCATGCCTCTGTCTTTTAAACTCGACTTTGATTGTACCAATAATATGGCCGAATACGAGGCCTTAATTTTGGGACTTCAGACCGCCCTCTCTCTCAGCATCAAGTCCATCAACATCTTCGGCGACTCGCAGCTCGTCGTCAATCAGGTTAACGGTTCATACCTCTGTAAAAATGAAATTTTGCAAAGGTATAAAAATTGTGCTGACATTCTCCTTGCATCTTTCGACCATTTCCTCTTGCAGACTGTTCCTCGATCCACGAACAAGTTTGCTGACACTATGGCTTCTCTTGCTTCCCATATCCCATCTTCCTCATCTGCATCCAGACTTTTTGTCACGGTGCATCGTGTGCCGTTACCTTCATATATCTCTCCTCACATTCATCATGTCAACACTATAGACCCAAGCCCACAAGATGCTTGGTATAAGCAACTTGTGGACTTCTTATCTCTCTCTATCATTCCTCCCAACCTCTCTAGTAATGCACGACGAGCTTTTATCAAGCGTACTGCTCGCTATACCATGCTAGGGGGTCTTCTCTATAAGCGAGGCTTCGACGGCCTCCTTCTTCGCTGTCTCACCTCCACTGAAGCATCTCAAGCCATTCAACAAGTCCACGACGGAATTTGTGGCGGACATTTCAGTGGAAATTCGGTTGCCAAGCGCATCCTTCGTCTGGGCTATTATTGGCCTACCCTTCATCAAGACTGTAGCGATTATGTTCGGCGTTGCATCAAGTGTCAGCAGCACTCTAACTTGCTTCATCTCCCCAGTCACGCCTTACAAGTTGCTCAGGATTTCTGGCCTTTTTCTCAATGGGGTTTAGATCTCATCGGTGAGATTAATCCTCATTCGTCTCTTCGTCATCAATCCATCATCACAGCCACTGAATATTTCACCAAGTGGGTGGAAGCCATTCCTCTCGTCTCCACAAAAGCCGACAAGATCGTCGACTTCATCAACACTCACATCATCTGTCGTTTCGGTGTCCCTCATAAAATCATCACCGATAATGGCAAGTCCTTTAAAAACAAAACTGTCCAAAAGCTATGCGACTCCTTCGGCATCAAACTCAGTTTCTCTTCGCCTTACTACCCACAAGCAAATGGGCAGGCCGAGGCTTCCAACAAAATTCTCACCAAAATTCTCATGAAAGTGGTTAGTGACACAGGCAAGGATTGGCACATTCACATTCCCTTTGCTTTGTGGGCTTACCGCACTAGCATCCGAACCTCTACGGGTGCTACCCCTTTTTCTCTTGTGTACGGAACAGAGGCTGTCTTACCTCTCGAAGTACAGATCCTGTCTCTCCGCATTTCTCTACATGACATTCTCTCCAACGATGACTTTCGTCAAGATCGCTTAGCTCAACTTGAGTTACTTGACGAACACCATCTTGCTGCCCTTAATCATCTCCATGTCTATCAACGTCGCATCAAACACACCTATGACAAAAATCTGCGAGAACGAGATTTCAACATCGGAGACTTCGTCCTCAAAGAGAATCAACACGTGACCAATATGGAGTGAAGTAAACGAGGCAAGTTTGCTCCTAATTGGCTCGAACCTTTTATTATCACGCACAAGTATGGATCAGGGACTTACCGTCTGTCTTCTCTTGATGGACGCCCAGAACCTGAGCCTCTTAATGCGTTGCATCTGCGACCATTCTACTGCTAGTCGAGTATTCGTCCACTTGACACTTAACTTGAGCTCGTCCCTTGAGCAATCCCCGTCCTCTTAGTCCTACTTCCTTTCAACCCTATTCCTCTTAACAATTCCTATAACCCTTTTATGCGGTATGGATGCTTTGTCCTCATAAAAGGGAGCCCTTGACCTTCTATAATCTTGTCCATGACTCACATTTCTGTCAAAACAAATCAAGATGTCAAAACATATCCATGGTCACTATATCTATATCTAAAAAAAAAAAAAAAAAAAAAAAAAGAGACTGCTCCCTCGAAGGACAGCTGTACTATCATTGCTGTAATAAATAGACTGCTCCCTCGAAGGACAGCTATTCAAAAGCCTTTTTATTAAACAAAAATCTAGACCACTCCCTCGAAGGATGGCTATGACTACTCTGGCAATAAACAGCATTATTTTAGAAGCTTCCCGCATCGATTAGCTTCACAACCTGACCACTACAACAAATGACATCTCTCTGCAGGCTTCCCGCATTGATCAGTCTGCGCAAAAAAAAAAAAAAAAAAAAAAAAAAAAAAAAAAAAAAAAAAAAAAAAACGAGTCACAGACTTGACTTGTAGTTGTCTCAGGGTCTCCTATAAAAAGGGGCAAAGTTATCTCTGCTCTTAAAATGGGTTACCCTCCTTCCTCCTCCTATCACCCGCTCAAGGGACTTCGAGCTCACTTTAATGTCTAAGTGATTCGATTACCGCTCTAACATAACCACGGTCAACGACGTCACGCATGAATGGGGCTCTTGGTTCTCATAACCCCCTATCTATGCTTCCTTTTTGGTCCTTGTCAATGAAAGAGCAATATGCTTTTCACTTCTTCTGCACTTTGGTCACATTCACCTTCATCACTTGTCAATCGACTCAGCTCAACTCTCTTTTCAGACCATCAACCTGACCTAGCCTATTCACCCTAGTTTCTATGGACACCAATACACATGGAAACTATCGACTCGACCCAATTTATGTTAAGCATAAACCAATACTTGCTGAAGCATAAATAGACCTCAATTCATTTTTAGCATACATCCATCACGAATATGGAATATTGCTAGGGATGAAAAACCCGTCAACCAATGTTGCAGAATACACCATTTGGAAAAGGCTGCAACATCTTTTTTTTTCCTCATCATTTCATCCAATCATCGACCAATCTATCAACCATTTTAACCACTTGTCTACCACTCGGACCCTTTGTCTGAACTACATTGGTCTGAGGCCCTATCACCAGGGCTATGTAGGCAGCACTCAGTTGACATGGGGTCTTCTGAGGTTAGCTCGACCATTCTCGTTTGTCCGTCTCTCTGATGGACAACCCTTCTTTCCTTCTTTTAACCATAATCTTGTCCTTGACCACCACCCATTTTATCCCTTTGACCCTCCCTCCCTTCTAGGGAGAACTACATCGGCCTGAGGCCCTATCACCAGGGCTATGTAGGCAGCACTCAGTTGACATGGGGTCTTCTGGGGTTAGCTCGGCCGCATCCTTTCGTCCATTCATCCATCCATCGACCACCAACCATTGGAGATCATACCTATCTCCTCCGCCCTCGACCACTTCCAAGACGTTGTTGCCTTGGTTGTTTTTGCATGTATGCTACCTCATGACTGGTTAGCAGAATTGTGCGCAGACCTTTTTGGACCCTCACAAGTATAGGATCGCACACCGGTTGATCTGCACTACTTGTGACTTTTTCGCGTTTCTAGGAGCACTTCCTGAGCCCGGGATACCTGAAACGCGACGACCCATTTGGAGCTTCAGCTTGGATTGAGTGACCCGATCAGCAGATGACTAAATGCTGGGGCCCGGTTACTTTAATTTTGGCACTCCTCGATCCTTGACTTGCGACACTTTGACCTGACCATCTCGTGCAGTGGTATGCGCGCAATCATGACCTTTGCAGCGTTCACCCTCACCCCTTTTTCATCCGCTCTTTATCAAATCAGCACCCGATTCCCGGTTCCCTTCCCTCGATTCCTGCTTTGAGGGGGAATACCTCATCCTTACTCGGGGCATTTTGCTTCCTATTTTGTCTTGCAGTTCATTCGAACAACCAACAAGACAAAATCAACCTTATCCCTCACCTGGGGCACTCACTCCTATTTTTGTCTTGCAGTTCGTCCAGAACAACCAACAAGACAAAAAGGGGCAAATGTAGACACCGAAATCGTGTCGACTCCCCTGGTCATTCCTCGTCTTCTTTCTTCTTCGCCTATTGAACCCTTGCCGATCACTTGTTTCACCAACCTTGACCCTGGCAGCATGTAAAGAGGAGCACAGAGCGAAAGCTAGACTCTATCCCCATTATGCATCTGCCGACGTCGGTCTTTACCCGACCGATGTCGCCGACGTCGGTCACCTATCGGCTGACGTCGGCAATCCTGCCGACGTCGATCACCTTCCCCTTTACCGTTATCAGTTACCATTCGGTTTCCCGAAACGGTTGACGAACCGTTTCTGGAACCGTCCCAGTCCCCCGCCTTCATCAACCTCCGCCAGCCATTTGAATCCAATCCCAGAACGCTGATCAACCGAACGCTGAGCAACCAACCTGCGAATTTCTCCACGAACCTGCGAACTCCGAGCAATCATCGACACTACGACATCAACTAATTTGCACACCACGGCTTTCATCGGGTCTTCTACCAAGTAAGTCTTTATTCTGTTTATTTCATTTTATTTCTTAGTTATTATTTATTTTCTGTCTTCCCAACTGTTCAAACTCCTCAGACTCTGTTTAAACCTCGTCCCTGTCCTTATCAAACCCTGTCTCGACTCTGTCTAAACTTCGTCCTTGTCTTTATCAAACCCTACCCTGACCATATCAGACCTTGTCCCGACTGTTCAGACCTATCCCGACTCTGTTCAAACCCCCCAGACTCTCCCTGAACCTACCCGACTCTCTCAGAACCTGTCCCGAACCGTTTCCCAGAACCTGCCCCTACCGACGCCGGTCACTGCCCCGACCGACGACGGCACCTTGACCGACGTCGGCACCTTCCCTAACCGACGCCGGCATCACAGAGACCGACACCGGCGACTGTGCAGAACAGTGCCGCTTATCAGGTACGCCTTTTATTTTTCTGTCATTTATTTCTATCATTATCATCTACTTTCGTTCAATATTATGCTCTTTTTTATCAGTGGGTTGATATACTTCTAGGGAGTCTTCGTACTTTCGGGATCGGGCGTTCGCCTGACAACCCACCATATCTTTGACTAACGTCTTCTCGTGTTTTAGTTTCTTTTTCGCAGGTGTCATTCCTCCACAGCCAAAGAGGAGAATCTTCCAACGTCTGATTTCGGTGCGCACGACTTTATCAGGTACTTCTAGCCTTAACCATTTATTTCAGTTTCTTATTTCTTCTTTGAATGTAGAAAGCAATTTTGCATAGAAACAGTGGTATGAGATCTAAGTGTTGTGCAATCTCTTGATAAGATGATGATTCAACTAAAATTGAAAAATATTTTTCACATTCATGACATAGAAAAATTTAAGTTTTATGTAAGGCATTATGTACTAGTGGGTTATCATCTTTAAACATAAAAGTTTGAATGAAATCTTGCTAAAGTTACACCCAATGTTTAATTTATGTTCTACACCCCTAATGCATATACCAAGATATTGGAAGAGGTTCAAAGGTATGGCTAAATATTTTCACCCATTATCATGGTTCTACTCCTTATGTGGTCCATATATCCACACACTGATGGATCTAAAATTTTGGGCATTGACCCTCTTGAAAAAAAAGGCCATTATAATTTGACACTAGTTGGTAGTTGAAACCTTTTATGCAATATTTTTCATGCTTCCTCTGACTATATTTCTAAGTTTATATATAATACCCACCATGTCATAACAATTCCTTTCATCACATAGCTAAATGTGTTGACTCATTGATCCACCTCTATTACATGGTGTTTAAGCCTAAATATGAATGGATTGAGATCCTATGTCATAAAGAATTGAGGTATTTATCATTCTACATTAAAAACCATGCATAGAGGTTGAAACTCATGATCTCTATGAGACCAATTCAAGATATGTGCATATGAGTCACCACCTATGGATGATGCAAAATCCTAGGGTAGAATACCTTATAAGGTTGGTTCAGTATAGTCCACCATAGTTGCACTAGTGTTATATAGTAAGTCTAATTTAGATCTTAATAGCAAACATAGTGAAAGATAAACATAATCTTCAATGTGAACCTATCCAACTAGAGACTTTTTTATATAGGTTTGAATACTAGTCATTAGTTTTGGTATGTAATACTTGGTTTCCAATTTTGACACTCTACAGATTGCACCCCATTTTACCTTTCATTTTTACCGACTTTAAACAAACTATTATCATCAGAAGCATAAGGAGACTTTGGATCTTTTGGGATGATATATGGCTTTTTCTCAAACTTAAATTAAGGGTATGACCACTATTTTATCTTTCTGATGCACTTTTAACTAATTACACATAGTGTTGATAGTTATTTGGCCATTATAGGCTCATCTCCTACTGGTTAAGGTAGGGTAATGAGTCTATACTTGTTCATGTCAATGAACTCAAACTCCCCTCACAATCTAAGCTTATCCACTTTAATTTCAACATTTTTTAATCCCCCAATGGGTTTGACTCTACCATAATCCATTAAACTCAATGTTACTAGACTGTAGCTTAGATTTGGTTGACTAATGGCTCTCATCTTGATCGAGAAATCATATTGACTATGCTTCCAAAGTCAAATATTATATTTATAATTTCATATCTATCCAACTCAATATCTAGTCATAAATACACATCCCAAGGATTCTTGGTCTTAACATACCAAATTACTTTATCATCCCTTGTTTATCTTCGATGTGCACACTCTAAGAGACTATGTAGGAGGATAGTGATATTTTTGGATATATCCTCATTACATAGTGTATTGAGTAGTTTCATCAAATTTGTTAAAGTAGTCACAACACATTCTTGCCTCATTATCCTAAAAAATTTCCCATATATTTGAGGATTAATAATTATGTTATCATCCTTAAAAACTAGTTTTTATTGTATTTCTTACAATATCTTTATAGCTTGATACATTAAATTATTTTCTTTAGTAGGCTCAGAATATTTATTGCACTAAACTTTTCTAGTACCATGATCTTACGGAATTTCTAAATGAGATAAGCCTTTTTTAGCTCTTTGTTGCCTTGTGATGGCTTGCAAAAATGCATTTTCCTTTAGTTGTTCATTGATCATATTTACATTGTACATTCGCTTCTCCTTTCTTTGTTTCTCCAAAATAAGGAAATCTTATATTTGATGTTGACCTTCAACCATGTAGTATACATAATAGGCTTGTATTTAAGGGTTAGTGGGGTAATTCCTTACATAATGAATATATGTTTCACATATTTAACATTGCATAAGGGGTCAATCTTATCAATTATCATTGTTGTGACCTCCTGATATATACCATGATATCCTCCCATATATCCCCCTCTATAGCCTCTTCTATTTTGTTTATATACCCATCATTATGATTTTTTTCAATCATATCCTCTGTATTGATTCATTTGTGCATCATATCCCCCATACTAATGTTGAGGAGAACCTTGAGTCTAGTTTGCCTATTGTTTCTAAATATTTGTAGTATTTTAAGGTTATGCATATTGATAAGAATATTGGTATGAGGGAGATGTTTTATTATTCTATATTTTTAGGCCCTATGGTTTATGTTATGGTGATGAAGGCATTTTATATTGAGGTGATTAATGAATCCATTTTAAACTACCTTAGATCACGTTTATCATCTACATATCTGGTCTTAGAATTGCTTACTTTGTAGTTTGTATTTATTGAGCTAAAATTGCAAAGATGTTGTTTGGTATATCTTGTTTTAATTATTAAAAAATTTATTAGCTTATCTCATCATGATTTATAGCTTTTAAAAAATTACAATACATATTGTGTGACTTTTGTATATATTTTTAGAGAATATGGCACTTAGATGTAGGATGTCTAACTACCCTACAAATTTCGTAAAATTATATTTTAATTGTTGCATAGTAATTCCTATGATGTCCTCTTATCCACAATTTATGCACCATAAGCCTAAATTAGGCTTATCATTTTCATTCATCTTCCTCATAAATGCTTCTAACTTATCTTCTACTTTTAATCTCATCGATGGAAGATCTGTTTAATCTTCTATATGTGTTACGCGTATGGTAGCAGACCAAGCATCAACCTTGGTGGAGAAATGGGATTGTGAAATAGTGAATCTTAATCTTGGTCATAGACCCTCTACAAACTAAGCATCTTTATCTTTGTCTTATAAAATAAAATCATTTTTTTATCACATTGAAAAACCTACGATCATATTCTCCAATAATTTCTCTATATTTTTGCTAAATTTTATTCAGGGCTTAAATAACTTGACTAGATCATTATTTTACCTTATATTATACTACTAGAAAATCTTTAATGTGTACAAGATCAAGGGTATTTAAACTTATTTTTCAAATGAACTCTAAGGCACATTCTAACAAATACCCTATGAATTCACACTTATTCACATCATTCGATGTTACCTCTTTTACGATCCATTTCATTTTGCAAGTTACCAAGTATTATTCAAGGTTTGAAGACCCATCATATAAAATTAATGCCACAAACATATTTGCATTAAGTGTTATAATTGGTAGGCTAGTATTTGTTACTATAGATGTCTGAATACTATAAACTATGATTACTGGCGACTATCCTCTTATTATTGTGATATTAGATGACTACGTAGTGTTTACTATGACTATAGGTTATTACACACTAATATTTTTAGGAGTAAAAATAAATATTGTTTCCTATAACTTATTTCTTTCTAATATGTGCTTGGTTTCTACACTGAGCTTTCCAAACTTATCATTAATGTAATTAAACCAACCTAAATCAACTTATCTCTATGTAATTTTTATACCTTCAATAAATAAAGTGGGATTGGGAGATACATACCTTTGAAATAAAAGATGTTTATTTCTTACTTATCCTAACTTTGAACTTGAACATGTAATATTATTGCCTTCAATTTTAATGTTTTCCTAAAAACTTTCCTTTTAAGTTCCAGCTAAAAACCCTTCCCTTAGATGTGATATACCTCTACTTCCTAATTGTTCTACCTCTACATCACTATTTTCAACATCTTCTTCCTCATGGGTCATTTTCTCATATTCTACATACCCTCTTCTTTTAGTAGTTTCCACATCCTCTCTCAATAGCCTCTCTCCTCTAGCATATTTTTATTGTATTTATCTAGCTCTAACAATTTCTTCTCTATTCTTAGTCCTATTCTCAATTAATTCTAGGTATTTTGTCTTACTTATCCTAACTTTGAACTTAAACATGTAATATTATTGCCTTCAATTTTAATGTTTTCCTAAAAACTTTCCTTTTAAGTTCCAACTAAAAACCCTTCCCTTAGATGTGATATACCTCTACTTCCTAATTGTTCTACCTCTACATCACTATTTTCAACATCTTCTTCCTCATGGGTCATTTTCTCATATTCTACATACCCTCTTCTTTTAGTAGTTTCCACATCCTCTCTCAATAGCCTCTCTCCTCTAGCATATTTTTATTGTATTTATCTAGCTCTAACAATTTCTTCTCTATTCTTAGTCCTATTCTCAATTAATTCTAGGTCTTTTGTCTTATTTCACCTTCTTTATTGTTGTAGTTCCCTTTTTAGTCCCATAATTTTCTTCTTGCTATGAATATTTTTTCCTTCCATTTTTTGGGAAAATGTTTAAGTTCCTTTTGCTCAACTCTTCGACATTCACTTTCTCATGCACACACCCCATGGTACCCAAAGTGACTACTCCATGTTGGCTAGAGTAGGCACCATGGCATTTTTTATAACCAACATTTTTATCAACAAAGGTACTTTCTATAAAAATATCCCTCTAATTCCTTGGACGAATCAATCTTACATAGTCTCAAAATCTACATATCCTTATACTGGGAACTCGATAATATAGCCATTGATTATAGTATTCATCCAATAATTTATGGTTTGAGACCAATCATTTTTTAGATTTCATAGTATTTTTTATTTTTCCTTAGTCTAGACTATATGTTTTATTCTCCTCAGACTAAATCATATTATTCTAATCTAGATAGTCGTGCAACTAACAATCTAGGCAATTTACACCAAAACATTTCATAAATTCCATCATAGAGATATTATTGGATCATCCCATAGATAGTTTTTTGACTTTATATTCTTATTCTTCTATAAATTTCTGAATTTTTTCATCTAACCATCTTTTTACATCTCTCTTCCCTCAAAACCATCTCATCTTATTTCATCCAAATAGGTTCCATGCTCACCACAACATTTTTAGCAGAGATTCCTAGAAATACTCTAAAACATGTTAATTAAAGGGATAACTTGTGTAAGGGAGAGTTTCAATAGGTGCATAAGAGAATAAAGTATTACCTACCATCTATGATATACAAATATGCACCTACGATCAAGAATAAAACACATTCTAACATAAAATGGAACATAACAAGCATAGCATTCGATAACAAACTAAATTAAAATAGAGTACTCATTATGCATCAACCAAATATAAAATAAGATTTGTAAAACCATAATATAATGATTTTATTAATCTCTATCAACACATTGGAACCATATTCTATTACAATGAAGTGTTATATATAGTCTTTTATAATTTATTGTATCTTCACATTCTAGCCTTCTGAGATACAAAAGGAAAGACTCTTTGCATTAATATATTGTCCAATAAAGATTACAAGGCTGAATATATACAAATTTTATAAAAAACAAAAAATCATATACTTCTTTCATGTATCCTATTATATTTCATGGTTTTTCCATGCTCCATTCTTCATCCAATACCATGAGTCATCAAGCTTCTCTTGTTCATCAAGAACTACTACAAATCCTTTCAATGTTTCATTTTTTTCATTTTGGGAGGTGTCATCTTCTGAAGTAACTACTACTTCCACCTCACCTTATTTTTCTTCTTCATGACCATAATTTTTAATGAAACAAGGGAGTTCATATAGGATGCTTACCTCCTTGTCACTGCTAAGAACATGTTGAAGAACATCCAATTGTACATATATTGTATCCATCACTTGAACATCTTCATGATAGACTTATTTAGTCTCACTTACAATTTTAATTTGATTTTTATCCTTAAGGATTACAACATGATCTTATTATATGCCAAATGGAAGCTCATTTTACCAATAAAACTCTTGATCATGCCCCTTATTACATTTTTGATTAGATAGAGTTTACCTATATTCATCAAGATTCTCTATCTCTTCTTGTTCCAAATATGATTCTTCTATTTTAGTGGCATAAATATTTTGAATTCTATAGCCAAGGTACTTAGTCTAAGAAGGCTTCCATGTGGTCATGTCTTCATCATCCTCTCTTGATAAATTCTCCTCTTCACCTAGATGCTCTTCATTTTCCTTCTATATAACATGTCCTCTTTCAAAAAGGGATATGGTAAGAGGTAAAGAGGTTCCAATTAGTGGCATAGGAATATAGGGCATTATGGGATGCTCTTGAATCAGCTTTAGGGTTGAAGAGGCATTAAAAAGATTTTGAGATTTAGAAGAAATAGTTTCATTCTAGAATTATTTTAAAAGAGGGAAATAAAATTGCATTAGGGATATTTCATTATTTTCTTTCCACTTATAAATTAACCTATCACATTCTAATATCCCTTGATCTTCATGAATAACTCCAACTAGAGGTGTGGATGAGGGATTCAAGAAACTTGGATACTTTCTTAGTTTGGATTCTACAACCTTCTCCCTCTCTTCATTTTGGATTGGTATGGGAGTAGATGAAAAACATGGAAACTTATTTGGTTTAGTAATTTGAGGGACTTGAGGAAGAATGGGTGGGATTTGCATAAGCATAGGATCTTTCATAGGATTGGGAGTCCTAAAAAATAATATTTTTGAATAAGTAGATTCATTTTAAGGACCTTATATAAAACTAGGAATAGGAGGAATAAATTGAGGTTTAGGTTCAATTCCTTGGTTTTTCATGGACTACTACTACATTTGATCTTTTGTAGCCTCAATTTCTCTAGCTAGGCATCTTTCACTATATCTTCTCCATGACCCTACCTATTTTTGGTGTATATAGGATTGATATGCAATATATTCTTGATGATTATTATATTCTTGTTCCCTATCAATCTCCCTCATCTACCTCTCATAGTCTAGTTGGTTTTATTTGACACCATTCTCAAACTAATTGGAAAGAAAATGGTTTTGCCAAGGCTGATTGAAAGCATGAACAGGGGTGGAAGGGAGGTAAGTATCATTAGAAAATTTATATCTTACTAGTTTAGGGATACATGAGGTGAAACCATAAATACCCTTAGCTTGATATGAAGGATATTAAGGTACAAATTATACATTTTAACAAAATGGAGGATTGAAATACATACTAGTTGTCCTTGAGGGATGACATAGAAGGTCATCATGTCTGACTTGATTCTTCTTAAAACTAGCTCTCTTTTTTTGAAGTTATAATTTCACTTCTTGGAGGATATTTACAAGTTGATGTATTGACACATGGCCTACTCACTCCCTTCTTGGCATCTTTTTACACTATTTTTGGCTCATCAATACATCTCCCATCTTGATAAAAGTGAAACTTAAGGCTTAAACATCTTCACACTTGATCTTTGCCACTAAAACCTATTGTTTTATGTTCCATCTCATTTTATCATCTTTAAAAACTAATATCCATGTGTATTAGGTAACTTAGGATCTCTTGAATAACATGCTCAACTGTAGTAAAGTCTCTATGAGAGACACTTGATAGAACTAGCTTCTTAGACTAATTTAGGATTATTATAGGTATAAAATAACTCTAAAAAATCAATATCATTCATAATTTCCTATATTTTCATTATATAGATTGAAAATACCTTTATACAAACTTTAGAAAGTTAATAAAGGTTGTATTTCATCTTTGAAAGCTCTCATCATCATGAATCCAGTAGATTGCCTTCACAACTAGCCCTTCTACACTACCTACAATCATTAAAATGGGATTATTTTTTACTTGGATATATAAAAAAGAGGTTCATTTTATTTTTATAATTATACCTTTAAGGTTTTCATGCCTTGAATGATCTCAAGAAAGTTTATATAGTCACTTGCTTCATACAAACAAGGAGCAGTCTTCATCATGGCTTAGTTAGTTTCTTTGAAACCTTATCTTTTCACCTTGAAAGTATATAAAATGGATAGTTTGAGGGATATTAGACATATACCTAGCTTATTAGGTCTCTCTGACTAGTCAAATCACTTCTACATAGCGAAAACTATGAAATTAGGCATAAAAAGGCATTTTCTAGACCACTTGACTATGTTTTTACTCCACATATGCCCACTTATTACTAAAACATATGCTTATGAGGTTTATAGAAATAATTAAATTGTTTACTAGACAAAATATGTGCGTTAGGATCATTGAAACCATTAGTCATCAAGCTTCTTAAGGGCAAAAGGATAATTTTTGACCTATTTATCTTATTAATGATTGTTCATAAAGTATAAGACCTCAAATGATCAACCAATGCCTTCAATTTTAGGTATACAAGCCTTAAAATCATGCCCTAATGTAATTTGGTCCCATGCATCTGCTCTTATGACTTATCACGTGATGAAATTGACCTTCTCAGGTTTTGCAAGCTATAAGTAATCTATCAAGACACATTTTAGGCAAAAAAGGTCTTCAAATTACTAATCTTTTCTTATAAATTCCTTATTTTGGTCTTATTTATTCCATATCATGTCTATAGGTTATTATTCAAAATATTTGACCCTAAAAACCTCTTAGAACTTGCATTAGTCTATATCAAGGGTTTGTAGGTAGTTTTATAGTTCTAAACCTAATGGTCTTCTAGTGATCTTTACTCCTTAAAAGGAGTATAATTACTATATAAACATTCTTAAATTTCCCTCAGACCCTAAAAGAACATCCATACTTCAAATTCCAACATAAAACTTGTATTGTATCTTCAATGTTCTTGTGTATAGACCTATTTTCAACATATTCAAGCACACAGTCTTTCATCCTACTATACTCTTTATCCATTTTTTGAAGTTTTCTTATCATAAATACCTATCAAAACCTTCTTGGAGTCTTTCACATTGTCCCTCACACCCTTGTAGGAGAGTTTTCAATCATGTCACAGTGATGTCATGGAGGTGTTCTAGGTGAGCAGATGAAGTTCCTTGATGGTCTAAGTGACAATGACAAAGTGTGCAATGTGCTTTTCCTATTATGACTGAAGTATGCTTGGTTAATATTAAATTTTGGCATGGTTTGAGATTATTAGGTATGATTTTGAAGTATTTAACATGTGCAAGGGGTCTTGTCAATGGTCAAGCATGAATAGAGAGCTTGTGTGCATGAGTGGAATTCACTAGGTTCTTCATTTTGTTAATATAGGCATAAATGGGTCCATATAAAAAAAATTGAGGAGGAATTTTGATGTTTTCATATATTAAACATGTGAGGGTTCTAGGATTTACTCGATATATGGATGGATTCTCTTATATGAGGAGATCACAAGGTTCAAGTTTTAGATCATGGAACTAAGTGTACCCAAAGTTACTAAGGTACAAAGTTGGTCCCACAAACAAAAGTGCACTAAGTTGTAACACTTATTTAATTTCCAAAGGTATATATAATGGTCTAAATTTCATTACATTTAATATCGATATAATTAAATGAATCTAAGCTCAAATACATTATTTTTCTAAGTATAAGAAAGAGCTAAGTAAGAAGTTTGGTGATAACATATCTCACATGCATCGACATATTAGGAAAAAATGGTCATATGCATTTGTTTACTATTATTCCTAGTTTATATGGTGAAAAATTAAGAACATGTGTTTGATCAAGGAAAAAATATATTTATGCAAAGTTGGCCTTCCAAGCAGTTTGTAATGGTCCCTATACTTAAGCATTTTTGCAAAGGGAAAAGTTCAAGACCAAATAGAGATCCAATAGTCCATGGGAGTTCTTACATCATAATATATGGAATGTAGTAAGTAAAATGGATCAAAGTGTTTGATGGTTAATGAAGGTAAAATATCAAGATTCTTATAGAAGATCAATAGAGCATGTTTATTCCAAGATGTCAGGATACAGTGAGATGGTGCTAAGAGTATGAAGTTTAACATTGAGCAGAGGTAAAGATATAATAGTGAGAAGATTTTCATAAATATAGAGATCAATGATTCATATTGAGTGAGAGGATTTTAAGGTATCCAATGTTTAACATAGATAAAAACCAAGATACATACAGGATATCGATGGAGTGCATTGAGTCAAATAATCAAGATGAAGATCCAATGATGAGTGATGAAAGGTAAAGATCCACCTACTTCATGGAAGATCAATGGTGCATGTTTAATCTGATATTTGAGGATATGATATGAGGAAAAGGTGTTCAAATTTTAACTATGACCGTTTGGATTTGAATATTTGAATTTTACAAAGGGAAAAACTAGTGCTCTGTATATTATCCATAATTTTTGATCTAGGATGAATTTTCTATTGATGTAAAAATCAAATTTTTAGAGGACTAAAAATAAAATATATTAAACCTATTTATATGGTCTTAATGTTTGTAAAATAAATTTTATTAATCTTAAAATTTGACTATTTGTTTGATGTTCACCTGTTAATAACCTAAAAAGGATATTTGAGCTCACTCTGATGCTATTTTGATGGTTCATGATGAATAAGTTATTTTGAAGTTTTGTATACTCCATGAAGATAATTTATGTGCTATTTGGAGGTTTTATCAATAAATTTTTAGTATGAACAAATCTTAATAAGTTGACTATGTGTTCATTCATGGTGTTCCTATGTCCCAGGTTTATGTTTGATTTGGTTGAGCATATGAAGAGGTAAGCAGAGATGATTGTGATCATTTAAGGAAGTTGAAGTGGTTATATAGAGTGGAATTATGTTTTTTAAAGTGTTCATGTGTTCTTTTTTTTCTTTATGAAGTGCTAAAGTGGTGAGTAGATCTCCATGGGACCTGTAAGGGCTACTAAGGCTTAATTGAAAGGTGTAGCTTCATAAGGGTGACCCATGGATGTTATGGCTGACCTAAGATGATTATTTTGATTTGTGTCTTGATGTGATTGAATCTTTAATGGTTAAATCAAGTCTAATGGCTGACCAAAAAGTTTTTTATCATGAAGGATCTACATATATAGAAACTAAAGGAGATGGTTTCTAGGCTTGTGTGAGAGGAGTGAGTATTAAAGCAAATAAGAGAGGAGAGGTAGTGTGCCCAATGGATGGCTTGATGATAAGATAATATTAAGGGATATTTTTATGACCTATATGTCATGTTTATGATGTCAAAATAGTGCTCTTGTAGGTTGAGGATGAGTGAAGAGGTCTAGAGTGATCCAAAAGGATGTTTTGGATATCTTTTGAGTGAGTGAAGGATAGATGATGTCTATGTGAGCTTGGTGGCTGATTTGAGAGATAGATTAGAGTGTAGAATAAGTTAATGATGATCTAGTAATGTTTTTAATATGGTGACAAAGGTTTTTTTAAGAAGTGAAGAATGATCCAAAAGGCAGCTCTGGATGCATTGAGTGTGCAGAGTTGAAAAGAGCTGTTATACTTTATATCTCCATCAAATTGATAGGAAATCAATGTTTTATTAGATGTTCATTTCATATGTGTTATTGTTTCTACTCAACATCTAGGGTGTTACAACCTCCTTGTAATGTGAAACTTGCTAAAATTCTAGTTATCTTGGTATCTCAGCTAGATAGGTATAGTAGTTCCTTATGGGATTGAAATCTCAGCTAAATAAGGGATGGTGTTCCTTGATTAGTTGATGCTAGTCTATATTGGTTCTTGTTATTAAGTATAGTAGACCAATTACATATTCTAGTGGGTTTTCTCCCCAAAGAGGGTTTCCCACATATGTCATGTGTTAGATGCTTTATCTTGCATTGTCTCTCTTATTCATTATTATGAATAATGTGTATGCTTAATAAATGCTTATGGTAATTGATTAAGAGTTTTGAAAGGTTTGAAAAGGAAGTTGGATTATATGGATTTACTAATTCACCCCCTCTCTCATTGATTGTACCTCGAACAATTAGTATCAAATCAAGTTCTTTGGTAAAGGCTTGATAGCTTGAAGGCAATCCAAGGTAAAATATGTGTATTCATCAAGGAAGTTTCTCTAATAAGTAAGAATCAATGTTAAATGAATCCAATTATGATTTTTGGATTACAAGTATGAGGACCTAAATCATGTCCATGGGTTTGACATTTGTAAATCTATTATGGATGGTTATTCTACACCTACTATTCCTCCATCTAGTGTTGTAGATAAGAAGTTGTTTGAGAATAATTATAAGGAAATGAATGCTATCACTTGTGCTCTTTTAGAGACTAAATATACCAAGGTAATCTATTGTATATATGCCAAATAAATGTGGGATAAATTGAAGATAATATATGAAGGAGATTCAAAGGTTAAGTTGGCAAAGTTGTAGACTCATTGAAGATAATTTGAGGTCTTAAGATGAAGGAAGAAGATTATATGGCATCCTTTCTATAGAGAGTTGATGAGGTTGTGAACATCAATAGAGGTCTTGGAGAGAATCTTGAAGAAGATACTATAGTTCAAAATATATTAAGGTCTTTCTCTCTCAAGTTTGATTTTAAAGTATCTCTTGTAGAAGAAATTCATGATCTTACTCATTGAATATGGATGAATTTCATGGCATTCTTACTACCTATGAGATGAGAGTCGATGATGATAAACTAGAAAGAAGGAAGTAGCATTCAAGATAGAAATGAAGTCAAAGAAAAAATTCAAAGGTAATAAATTCAAGAAGGATGACACATCTGATATTAATGAAGATGAACTAATTACTTTGTTTACAAGGAAATTTATAATAGGATGATGCAAGTATAAGGTTAAATTGCCCTTAAAAAATTTCAATTGTGGAGAGGTAGGACATTTTTATAATAAATGAACTCATAAGCATAAGAATAATTATGATTAATAGCATGGTGATAGCCAAGATGAAGACAAGAAGACATACAAGTCTGATAAGAGGAAGAAGGGATTCAAAAGGCTTGACAACACGAAGAAGTACTTCAAAGACAAGAAGAGTCTCTATACCAAAGAAGATTGTAGCACATCAGATGAGAGTGAAGAAAATGACTTAGATTATGATCATGAAAATGATGGTCCTATTGAAGATGAAGACCACTTCATGGCTGAAGAAGGAAGTTGTTCATATCAAAAGAAGTCTACTTGGAGTGATTTAGATGATGATAAAGATGAGGTAGACTATGAGACTAAATTGATGAATACTCTTGAATAACTAAATATTGATAAGAAGATTAACAAGAAGATTAAATCTCAAATCAAGGACTATGAGGATCAATTTAATGTATTTGAAGCAAGAATGAATGAAGATGCCAAGGAGCATGAAAATATGGTCAATCATCTCAGTTGTCAATTGTAAATCCTATCTATAATTTTGAATGATAAAAAAGATGAATGTTCAAGGTATGTAACTAAAAATGAGTCATTGAAATCTGAGTTAGAGAAGACATATAGTAATATGAAGTCATTTATGAGATTTGAAAAGAGCTCAAGTGATCTAGACAATATTCTGAATGGTCAAAAGCTTGCTAGTGATAGAAATAGTCTTGGATGTGAAGAAGAATAAAAGAATGTAACTCAAGACAAGATGAAGACTAATGTAAATCAGACCTTGAAGGTCAATAATCAGTCAAGGATTGAAGATGATGGTAAATTGAAGACAACTCATATCATAAAACTAAATGCCATGAGGTATGCAAATTTTAATGCTTATTGTTACATATGTAATCAGTTTGGGCATAGAGCTAGAGAATGCAAGAGACCTATTAGAAATGAATTTGCATGGAACTATGATGGGGGTCATCAGTCAAAAGGTGAGTCCTCTTCAAAAGGAGTAGTGTGTTTTAATTTTAAAAAGAATGGACATATTACAAGATTTTATTCTAATTAGGAAATGAAGGATAAGCTTCTTGTAAGAGGTATAATGTGCTTCAACTATCAATAAAGAGATCACATTGATATATTCTACAAACAAAGGCCTATAAGATAGAATAAGTTTACTCATACTCCTAGAGTGTAAGAAAGAAGGCAACTTAACTCATAAAAACCAAATGTGGTAATTATGAATCATGATAAGTCTATAGGTCCAATTAATCTATTTGTTATGGTGGAGAATGCTAAAAAAGTTAGAGAGTGTCAAGAGCTCTCTCTATCTACTCATATTGTGAATGAAGAGACCAAGCTCAAGGAGAATACCAAGGTTCTAGTTGAGGATAGTTCTGAGGTGTGTTTAGATGCTAATGAGCAACCTGTTATGTGTGAGTAAGTTTCAAGATTAGTTCCTATGTTGTCAAGGTTTGAAGGTGATATTCTATAATACAAAGAAGCTAATTCAGTGTTAAAGGTATGTCAAGATTCCATTGTTGCTCCAAATGTTGTATATCCTATCATAAAAGAGAAAGTGAGTGATGTAGAAAAGGAACAAGTTGTCAAAGTTGAGACTAAGGAGAACAAGATCAAGAAGTCTTATAACTATAAAAGGATTCAAGTGGTTACTGAGTAGATGTGGGCAACTCTAAGCTTTACCTTGTTTTAGAGTATTATGGTGTAGAGGAGGTCTATATCTATGCTTCTTAAGAGACTCCTTTTAGTGGAGAAGCAAGTGTTTTTTTGGTGTTCTTTAGAAGGTTCTCGAAGGCAAGAGATGAGTGTTTCTAGTTGAAGATGGTGTGTCAAGATGGGATAAGTGCCTTGATGAGGTTATAATGATGTCATAAGGTATTTTTACTATATATACAATGTCTACAGGATTAGAATGGGTATTTTTAGGTGTCATAATGAGATTCATGGAATGTCAAGAAGAGTTTGCTCCTTGGAAAGTTATATGCACTTCTTTGTGATATGTTTTAGGTGGTTTTATGTCTTGATGATCTTGTTTGTGCTTTTTAAAGGTTTTTGTGTGCTCTCAAGTTTATCTATCTTGTTGCAAGTCAAAATATATAGTATAATAATTTAAGGTTCCTAAAGGTATGGAATCTCAAATCTTGGTATAAAAGTGTGTGATTGTTGTCTCTAGGTGTGCAAGAAGTTTTAGAGATGGGTGTTGACCAGAAGGAGGTTTGTTGACTCTATTTATTTTAAGATTCTAGGGTTTTTGAGATATGATATAAAAGTGGTTTTCCTTATGATTTTAATTATGATCAATTTTAATAGGTTTAATGGGCCAAATGGGTTTTCAAATCAAGCTTCATAGAGATCTGAAGGTTTGTGGTTTTCAAATTATTCATGTTTTTGTCAAGATGGAGGCCCAATTAGCTAGTAGGTTTGTGAAAGAAGTATGTTAAAAAGCATGAGATAGGTGATGTGAATTGGTGTGACAAAGGGGGAATATTAAAATTCTCTAGATATGACTTTTTAGATCTTGATAGTGTGTCTACTAAAAATTTTGGGCTCTATAAGTTCTAGGTAGAGCTACAAGGAGACTAGATAGGCCTTGTAAGAAGAAGAGTGTTTTTTGTTCAGTTTCTCCAAAATATCAAGGAATGAGTGCTTCAAGGAGAGTAATTAGGTTTTTTTTTATCATGTTTTATATTTGGTGAGTGGCATAAAGTTCTGTTGGTGGTCCTTGAGTTGGTTTGAGAGAGAAGGCTAGTAAGCCTGTATGATGATTTTTCATGGTGTGCAGAGATCTAAAGATGTTAAAGAGGTGAAATTGATCAAAAATATTAGGGGGCATCACTTTAAAATGTTTCTTGGTGAGTTCCATCATATTTTAATATTTTTTGTGTGTTCTTTCTTCATTGGTTGCGGTGCTTGGTTGAAGAGAGTGTTGGCATGGAGCAAGAGGAAGTTATCAACGTAAGAAGATGTATGATCAAGGCAAGGGGGAGTTTGTATTATCTTTATAAGATGGTCTTCTCCTATTGGTAGTATTTTTATGTCCTTAGGACTATTTTGTATGCACTTTTTCATTGTGTCAAAGGGGGAGAAAGTTCCTATTTTTTAGAGTGCTTGAAGAGAGAGAAGGAAGGTGAGTTGTATATTATTTTATGATGGGTGTTGACATCAATAACAAAGTGGGAGATTATTGGATAGTTGTCCATGATGCCATGGTGATGTCATGGAGGTGTCCAGGTGAGTAGATGAAGTTCCTTGATAATCTAAGTGATACCGATAAAGTGTGAAATGTGTTTTTGCTAGTTGTTTGAAGTATGTTTGGTTGATCTTTAGTTTTGGCATGGTTTGGCAATAATTAGACTAAAAAAACTAGTTTTATCAAAAGTATATATATTATTGATGATATTCGGGATGATTCTAAAGTATTTATCATGTGTAAGTGGTAATATCAGTGGTCAAGGATGATTAGAGAGTTTATATGTATGAGTGTAATTCACTCGGTTCTTCATTTTATTCATCTAGGCATAACTGGGTTTGTAGCAAAAAAATCTATGGAGGAATTTTTATGTCATCATATCTCACATGTGTGAGGGTTATAGGAGCTACTCGATATATGGATTAATTCTCCTATGTGAGGAGATCACATGGTTCAATTTTAAGATCATGCGACTAAGCATAGCCAAATTTACTAAGGTGAAAACTTGGTCCCTCTAACAAAAGTGCACTAAGTTCTAACATAGTCAATTTGCAAAGGTAGATGTAATGGTCTATATTTCATCACATAACATATAAATGACATGAAACTAATATAAGATCAAATACATTATTTTTATAATTATAATAAAGAGTCAAGTAATTAGTTTGGTGATGGCATATCTCACATGCATGGATATTTCAGAAAGAAATGGTCATATGGGTTTTTTCAATATTATATCTAGTTTATATGGTGAAAATTTGAGAACATGCATTTGATCAAGGAAAAAGATATATCTATGCAAAGTTGGCCTTATAAGCAATTTACAATGGTCCTCATACTTAGTCATTTTTTCAAAGCATAAAGTTCTGGACTAAATAGAGATCCAACAGTTCATGTGAGTTCATACATCCTAATCTATGTTGTGTATTAAGTCAAAAGGGTCAAATTTTTTAATGGTGAACAAACTTAAAATATCAAGCTTCTTACATAATATTAGAGTGTGTTTATTCTAAGATGTTAGGATGCAGCAAGATGGTTCCGAGTGTTTGAAGTTTAACATTGAGTAGAGGTAAAGATCAAGCTTCTTCTAAGATCTAACAATGAGTGGATGTTCATACATATATAGATCAATGATGCATATTGAGCGAGATGATTTCAAGGTGTCCAATGTTTAACATAGATAAATATTGAGCTATGTATAGGAGATTGATGAAGTGCATTAAGTCAAATAGTCAAGATGAAGATCCAATGATGAGTGATGAAATGTAAAGGTCAATCTAATTCAAAGAATATTGATGATTCATGTTTAATCTGAGATGCAAGGACATGAGATGAGGAAAAGGTGTTCACATTTTAACTATGATCATTGGGATTTGAATATTTGAATTTTTCAAAGGAAAAAAGAAATGATATGTATTTTGTCCATAACTTTTGATTTAGGATGAATTTATTATTACTATAAAAAGAAAAGTTGTAAAGGACTAAAATTTGCATCCATTGAACCTAGTTACATGTTTTGAATGTTTTTAAAGTCAAATTTATTAAGCTTAAAATTTTACTGTGTTTTATGTTCATCTATTAAGAACTTGATAAGGATATTTGAGCTCATTCTAATGGTATTTTGATGTCTCATGATGACTTAGCTATTTGGGAGTGTTTTAGACTCTATTAAGATGATATGTGTGGTTTTTTGAGGTTTGATAAATGTATTTTTAGTATGAAAAAAGCTTAATAAGTTGCCTATGTGTTCATTAATGGTGTTTTTATGTACAAGTTCTATGTTTGAGTTGATTGAGCATATGCATAGGTGAGTAGAGATGATTGTGATCATTTAAGGAAGTTTAAGGGGTCATGTAGAGTGGACATATGTTTTTTAAAGTGTTCATGTGTTATTTTTTTTCTTGATGAAGTGATAAAGTGGTAAATAGGTCTCCATGAGACCTATAAGGGCTACTAAATCCTAATTTAAAGATGTAGCTGCTTAAGGGTGACCCATGAATGCTATGGCCAACCTACAAAGATTATTTTAAGATGTGTCTTAATGTGAGAGAAGCCTTAAGGGTTAAGTAAAGTTTAATGGCTAACCAAGATTCTATTTATCATGAATGCTCTATATATAGGGAAACCAAAGGAGATGGTTTCTAGGCTTATGTGAGAGGAGTGAGCATTGAAGTAAAGAAGAGAGGAAAGTAAGTGTGCCTAGTGGATGGGTTGATGAGTAGATTAGAATAAGGACTATGTGTATGACCTATATGTCATGTTTATGATGTCATAATAGTGATATTCTAGGTTTAGGATGATCAAAGAGGTCTAGAGTGATCCAAAGGATGTTTTGGATGTCTTGAGAGTAAGCAAAGGATAGATGGTGTATGTGTGAGCTTGGTGGCTGATTTAAGAGATAGATCAAAATATGGACTAAATGAATGACCATATATTCATGTTTTTTATGTGGTGATAGATTTATTATTGAGAAATGAAGAGTGATCCAAAAGTTGGCTCTAGATGCATTAAGTGTGAAAAGTTGAAAGTATCTCCATCAGATTGCTAGGAAATCAAAGTTCTAAGAGATGTTATATTCATAGGTATTATTATGATTACTCAACATCTATGGGTTGTATCTTCCTTACAAGGTGAAAATTTCTAAGGGTATAGTTGTTGTGGTAGCTCAACTAGACATGTGTAGTAGTTCCTTGTGGGATTGTAGTCTCACTAAAATAAGGGGTGGTATTTCCTTGATCAATTATTGCTAGTCTAAATTGATTATTGTTATTATAGGAAAGTATTCCAATTGTATTTTATAGTGGTTTTTCTCCCCCAATAGGTTTTCCCACATAATTCATGTGTTATGTGCTTGATCTTGCATTGTCTCTCTTGTTCATTGCTATGAATGATGTGTATGCTTCATGAATGCTTGTGGTAATTGATTAAGAGTTTAGAAAGGCTTGAAATTGAAGTTGGATTATCTAGGCTCACTGATTCACCCCACCCCCCCTCTTATTTATTATACCTCTAACAACCCTTCATGACCTTCTTGAGCCACATGTTCAATACAAAAATGCATCTTCTTTCCATTTTCTATGTGTAAACTTGTAAGTTTGCATTCTGAGTTCAAACTTCATTACCACTTTATATTTTCATTGGTATTTTTGCCTATATTTGTATCTAAGTTTTGTTGAAGACAAAATGGGAGTTCATTGTTTTTATTTTTACCTCCTTATAGTTGAGAAACAACATAAACTTGCTTAGAACCCTTCATTTTAAATTGTAGATTTGAAACAATTCACTTGGACATTCATGTTTCTATTTTTTTCTTCATGTTTTGGATATTTAATTTATTTAAATAAGTTTTAGGAGGTTTAATACATATTTTTAGTCATTATCAATCATCTTCATGTCTGAAAACACTTCACAACTTACAAAAACTTATTTGTACTTGTAAACCTCATTAAAACATAGTCTTTCTTTCCATTTGTAGGTTTGATCCATAAGTATTTACTTGTAATTTGGTAATTTTTTGACTATTAGACATATTGATATTTATTTTAATCCATCACAATACATGCAAAATCTCAAAAATGTTGTCAAGAGAAAAAAATTGAGGTGTTGGGTTTTACCAAGGTTTTAGGAGCAATTACCTTCTTAGTGATTATTCATAAAGCACAGACCCTTAATTATTGGAAGAAAAAATATTGATATGGGGTGGTGAGTTAGTTCCCATAAAAAAATCATTCAATTTCACTTATCAATCATGAAGCATTCATTCAAACACATACATCAACCAATCCATAAACAAGTATCCACATAAGCATACAAAATATGAACACAAGAGATATGTGAGAAACCCTCATGGGATATAAAGCCCACTAAAACATAGATTGAAATAAAATCCTATAAGAAATGAATCAATATTTAATGATTCACCAACCTCATAAGGAGAACCAACCCCTCACTAGTCAAGCACCAACTCAACTAGACTTTTAGCAAGTAACAACTTACAAGGTGGCACTAACCCCTAGGTGAATCAACACCAACTCAGCCACCTAGAAGCTTTGATCACCTTTGGAAACCTATTTCTTACTCAATTAATTATGATCACCTTATTTTTTTTCTCCACACTCTTCTATCTCTATCAAATAGTCTTCTAGGCTTCCTCGCTCAATATGCCTCTTACTAGGATTATTAGGTCAACTGAACTTGACATCCACATGTAGCATATCTATTATATGTTAACCATAATCTCTCTCCCATATTATTATGGTCTTAAATAGCTTATTTTCCTTCACAATATTCCCTCTTATTTCCTCATATGTGTCTTTTTATCACACACACAATTAGGCATATTGTTCCTTGTATAAATACAAGTCACTTGCCCACATACTTTCTTGGTCAGCCAAGGCATTAATCCATCAGGGCCAATCACAAAAAAAATCTTAAGACAAATTACACACAATAATTAATAAAAATAATATCACCATTAGGTCATCCAATCTCACTTAGACTACCTTCTTCTTTTAGGCCTGCTAGAGACCTAATTGTAATTAGGTCTATCATTTCCATAGAACAACTTGAACCCCTATGGCCCAGATGGCCCTCACCAAAGAACTCAAACCTTTCAAACACATATTTATAAACCTCAACTAACCTTTTCCATTCTCAATAACTCATAAATCCTTTGCTCACATCTTTAAATCACCATTAGGCCTTAAATACATGTTAGCCCTAATTACCCCAAAAATATTATCTTCAAAGATGAAGCTCAAACAACCTTTAGATACAACTTATAGACATAATCCACATATGGATGGAAACTTCATGAACTCAAGATCATCAAAAAACTCATTATACTCCATCACTTAGCATCTAAATACTCATAAACACCTCATCAATAAGCTAACTCATAACTGTCAATTTTCTCAAAATCCAGTCATTAGCAATTTGACCTCAAACACCAATATAGGTACTTTTTGTATACACATAATATTTTCACACTTTTATTGATTACTGACAATTTTTATCTAGAAATAACCTACTAAGTCTCAATCTCTCTAATTTCATGCCTTAAGGGTTGTACCAAGAAAAGGGTGGGTAGACCTTTGGTGCTTTGAAATATTATTGTTCCTTTTTCCACTTGCTATCTACACTCTTGCCTCCTAAAACCTTAAACACTACACTTATTTCTCTCTTTCCTATTTATTCCCACCATTTTTCATGCTTTATCCCTCATTTCTTACCTTGTTTCCCTTTTGACCTATTCAGTAAGCTAGGTCCACCTGGTTGACCTAGCTTATTCTAAAGATGCTTTGCCTTTACTCATTGCTTTGCATCCCAGCTGACCTAGCACAAACTTCAGGCATTATCCCAATAATGTGCTAATTCAAACTAGTCAACCTAGCACATATGACATCTCCAAAATTCTTTAGGGTGAGATATTACTATATATACAAGGTCATTCCTTACCATTTCATAAGAGAGTTGAATTAAGTCAAGAAGTGTGAATGAACATTTGCTTATTAACCATTCTACTTAAGGAATTAAGCTTTAGTGTTCAATACTTTATTTTGGAGATCTTATCTTATCTTATGGATAACTATTTTGGATGCTTAGGTAGGTCATGTAGCATAGATCTAATTTATTTTGGTTTTCCTTACAATCCACAATAATCTCTTGTGAAACACCATTGGCCAAGGGAGAGGTTAAGAATTAGTAGGTTCATATTCAAAGGTAAGTAGTCCTTTCTTTATTTATCTTTTGTAAGATTAGATAGATAATGTAGTATGTATTCTTCTCTCCCATGTATTATGATTTTGTATATGACGTGAGTATATGTCTCTTATACATGTCTAGTTTAGTCATTTACTTGTTTTGTTCTAACCCCTACTTTGTGCCATAAGCTTTAGTGAGCACTAGATTAGTTTTCTTTTTTTTATTATATTAGTTTACTTTCTTGTTTATTATCATAAGTGAATCTAGAAACCATAGGAATATTTTAGGGTTGTACGATTGTTTTAGACTATAGGCTTTGGAACATTGCCTAACATGATGTGTTGTGATAGATGATACAAGTGATCCCCTAATTAGGTCTAGCAGATCCTCATATTGGTCATGCTCCCACTTAACAAGTGTGTGCCCCAATTGAAAGTGTAGGTGTGATCTATCTTATCTAATCTAGGATTGATTCATCTACACCATTCAATTCTGATTGCATACATTCTGGTGAACTCGATGTGAATCTAACCTTTATAAGGTTTATTTCACTTATTTTATTCATTGTCATCTTTTGTATCATATGTTTTGACTTGTTGGCTTGATTCTATCGACCCAAATATTTTTCTCTATGTAGGAACAGGCAACTAGATTGACCAACTCAAGTTAGTATAGGTTTCCATCACTTTGCAAACTTTTTATTTAGCCTACTAGGTCGACCAAGTTGACCTAGCACATTTCCAACCACATTATAGCAGGTTCTTGTTTAAGATTCACAATGTGGGTTCTAGATTTTAGACTTCCATATTTATAATATATTCAACTAGGTCAATCAGCTCTACTTATCATATTTCTAGACATCCAGTTCAATCTACTAGGTTGACCAAGTCAGCTTAGCACACTTTTTTAGCTTTTGTAATAGGTTCTTATTTCATTTAGACAGACAGCTTGATCCAATTCTATATATTGGACCAATTCTCTCCAAGGTTACAAGGTAGTTTCTTGTTCTATTTTCATCTCCAAAACACCATGGTTAGTTTCTATTTCTCTATTTCTACTGTACTCTATACTTTTCTTTCAAAATTACAATTTGTGTATGTGTACCAATTAGATTAGCTAGTGTCAATTCAATTGACTGTGTATTTCATTTTAGTATCTACTTTTCTAGACTAGCCATAGGCATATCTCATTTCATTTTTTCATATTTTTAGCAATCCTTTCTCTTTTCCTATTTATTTTGTTACATCGACCATCTTAACTCTACACTGTCACAGGCCCTACTTTTTACCTCTACCAACTACACTAAGTTGACTCAGTTGATCAAGTAGTTTATATAGCTCTTATACACTGAACTAGGTCAATTGATTCAACCTAGCATATTTTTCAATCCTTTTCCCTTTTTTGTTAGCTTCTGCTCTCTATACTAGGTTGATTTTGTGGACCTTATCTAGCTTTATTGTCCCTATTTTGCACTAGGTCAATCGGGTCAACCTAGCTTTATTTTTATCACTTTCTAAATCCTTTGTTTTATCATCTTTCTTTCCTTCCTTTTTCATCATGGATTTCCTATTAGGTGACAAAAATGAATCTCAAACAGTATACATGTTGGAATTCACCAATCCTCATAGGGTTTCCCATAGACAAATTAGAGTTCCTTTTTCAAATGCTAGTAATATTCATATTACAACTCGCATAATGGACTATAGGTTCCCTCATGGTACCTCTTTGCAACATAATCTTTCTTTTCTCCTAGAAAACCAACCTAAGTTAGAGTATACTCCCAAAATGATTTTCTTTATTGACCAATTTACCCAACATAAAGGGAAAGATCCATCTACCATTTATAATCTCATGATTAGTGGTCAAGACAATGAACCTCATTCATCATATTCTACATTCTAAAATGGATTTGGTAGTATTGATTTCTTTGCTTCACAACCTCTCCCTTAGATCTTGACCTCTTCTCATGCTTCATCTTCTTCTTTCCTTTTTTCTACCTCCATGCCTAGTATCTCAACTACCATGGTTAGTTCTACATATAGTGGACCTCTCTTAAGATCCACTATCATTAATCCTTCCACTAGTTAATTGCTTTCTGCCCAAAGCACTCATGCTTTTAGTGCTTCTTCCTCTCTTCCATTCACTAGTTCATTATTTTCTACCTAAGGCACTCGTGTTTCTAGTGCTTCTTCTTCTCTTCCATTCACTAGTACATCTTTTGCTACACAAGCAAGCTTTGCCAGTAGTGCTTCTCATTCTCATCATTCATCTCAAGCTGTCAACAACACCAATAGTGCTACCCAAGCCACTAATACCAACAATAACTCTTCTAATAATTTTATTCAAACTAACCAACTTATATTGTAAACTCTAAATCAAATGAATGATTTTCAAGCCCATAACACAAATCAAATGATGAGAATGCAAAATCACCTTCTTCATCTTCATACACAACCACAACTAAGGGCTTGGGGAATATATAGCCAAAGTGTTCCTCCCCCTCCTCTTCAATATTCTCATGGTAATCTTATTCATCAACCTCCTTTAATCAATAAAACTATCAATAATTTACAAAATGAACCTCTCACTACTCAAATTGTTAACATTGATATAGGAGGTATAACACCTATAATCTGTTATAATGGATCAACCAATCCTTCTCTTCATATTAAAACATTTGGGAATCTTTAAAAATATTGGGTTAAATTAAGAACCTTTACCACTACCAATCTCCTTACTAACACCCTCACAGGTAATGCCTTGGATTGGTACAATCAACTTAGACCTCATTCTATTACTAGTTTGGAGGATTTAGTGAATGCTTTAGTTTAAGAATTCCAAACTAGTGATCTTCCTGAAAACACTTTGGCCCATTTCATCAATTGCAAGCAAAGAAAAAATGAAACCACCCAAGAAATTGTCAAATGATGGAAGACTTTATCAAAAATATGTGAACACAACATAGCTAATGATAATCTTTTTCATCTCTTTACAAATTCTCTTTATCCCAAATTACAATATCAAGTTTGTACCCTTTCTCCCTACACTTTGGAAGAAGATATTGATTAAGCTAATTAAAATATTTCTTTATGCCTCAATTTGAACCACCCCAACCTTCCATTGGTTCTCGTATATTACTTAAAAAATAAAAACCATAATGTTACCAGTGCTAGTGTTTTCGATTCATATGATACCATTTACCATGTTCAATTTATTGTTCTTACCCATTCTTTAGAGCCAGTTTCCTCTTATCAATAATTTACTAATCCTCATTTCTCAACAAATAACATTAATGTGCATAAATTTCTTTCCTTAGCTTATTGCTTAAACATCTACCTAGGCCTCTTCCTCATGAAATTGACCCTACTCATCCTATGAAAACCTGATATGATCCTAGCAAGTTTTGTTGGTTTTATGCTAGTTGGGGTCATTCTCATGAGACCTATAGATAGATTCATAATTTATCTATGGAATTTCTTCTTGGACCTAATTTTTAATATTATTCTATCATGTACCAATTTCAACAAGCTTATGAGCATGATTTCAAAGAATACAAAACTCATGATAAAGCTCAAGCCTTGAATCAATTAAATGTTCATTAAGCTATTTATAAGGAACCTTTGCCTAATCATCAACCAATTTAAGAAAACCAAGGCAAGCCCATCTCTTCCACCAATAATGTAGAAAGTCTTGTAGAACTAATTTCTGAAGAAAATGTGGTTAGCATGACTAATATGTGAAGAGTAGTGTATTTCATCGATTCTCAGCCTATCTGCACCCCACCTCCTTCTCAAGCATATCGTGGTATCCAAGACTCTTCTCCAACTCATTTAAATGATTTGGGGAAATAATATCTTATAACCTTTGATGAAGATCCAACTTATGATTCTCCTTTGGATAACACATCCCATGTTATTTCTACCCCTCTTCCATCATCTTCTCCTTCTAATGTTAATCAGCCTTTTGCTAACACCTTTTCTACTTCTCAAAATAAATTTGAACCTATTAGTTCATCATTTCAACATGATTTATAACCTTATTCTAACCCTTCTCATTCTTATCAACACAAATTTCAATGCTCTTTAGTTCCTCCCTCTGAATACCTCCTTAACCATTATGCACCTATATCTAACAATCTTCTCATGGGATATGATGAGTGGGATCCTATTACAGATTTCATTAATCTCCCTTCTCAAATTCTATTTCTTGAACTTATGAGGACATCTCCCAATCATCAAAACCATCTTATGTAACTATTATTTGATATGAATGTCCCTGATCCTCCCTTAGTAGGATGGGAGTTAGCTTTATCTAGTTCTAAGGATAGTATCCTAAAATAATGTGAAGAGATGTTCATCAATGTTGATGAAACTATCAACACTTCTCTTTCATTAAAAACTTACATTGTATCTATGATTTATGATGATATTATACTTCATTCCAATGATCCTCCCCTATTTATTATCATCCAAATCGATGATATCCAAGTTAAGTGTACTTTGATTGAGGAGTTCTAGCACTTGTGTTACTTCTCTTGATTTCATTAAAACCCTTGGATATTTCAAATTCAATATTCAATCCACATGTAGCACCTACCAAGGATATGATAAAAGATAAATGGCTCCTCTTGGGTGTGTTTGGCTTCCCATTATTGTCCCACCTATCATCGTTCATGTGAAGGTGATGATCTTTAACTTTCCTCTTTCTTATAACATCTTGCTTGGTAGGACATGACTCATCATATGCAAGCTATCACTTCTTCCACATACTAATGTGTTAAATTCCCTCATTATGGATCCATTTATAGGATTCAAGGAGATACTAACCCTTATAATTTTGAACAATTCCAAGATCATGGTGTCTTTAAGATTCCTACTCTTGAGCCTTTACCAAACATTCCATTTTGTGAGTCATAGCATCTAAATTTTCCTATCAACTCAACCATAGGATACAATGGGCATCTCAAGCTTATTGGTAATATTTCTCCCAACCTTTTAGACTTCGATGATGATGAGCCTGATGATATTAATCTCAAGATTAAAACTTCCAATCTCGTGCCTCATCTCATCTCGTAACTTCTTGCTTCCTTGCAACCTCATTCTCATAAACCTCCTTGTGATGGCATTCCTGAGTCTTATCTAAAATTCATCATTATATACACCATGCTTCTTCTAATGACAAATTTATTCTAAATTGTGTCATTAATCTTCATTCACCTAATTATGATGATGGCTATTTCTTAGATGATCCTCTATTAGGTAGTATTGTCCAAGCTCGTGATGTCAAGATTGTGCATTATCATTCTTCTTTACTTAAGTCTTTCCATGTATCCTCTCATGTTATAAATTTCTTAGTTCCTAATTCTTATATTTTTCCTCTTTATCATAGAGTAGAGATTACATCGACACCTCTAATTTATGAGGAGCCCTATAGGACTATGCTCATGGATCATACTATGACTGACCCTTACCATTTTTCTAGGTTCTTTGATTCCCATCATTGGTTTACTCCAAAGGTTAGTGCTAACTTTTTTAGACATTATATTGATCATGTTCCTCTCATAGTGGAACCTGTGTTAGAACCAGTTATGCTTCTTCCCTTGTTGGTGAACCTAGTCTTGTTTCCTTCACTAGTTCTCTTCTTGTTAAGACTAGTTCTATTCCTTCTCTATCATCACCTCCTCTTGGTGATGGTTTTATTCCTTTGTATAATATGGATCATTTTCCCAAAAAATGGGGTGATGAATTATCTCCCTCTTCTTCCACACTTATTACACATTCTCCAATGAGTGTTCCTCCTAAACACACTCGCAAGTGTATATGTTGCTTTTATGGGACAGATACTCACTCTTCTACCCATTATCATAATTTGTGATAATATATTAATACATTGCATCCTTTTTCCCCATACATAGACACTACCATACCTCCTCCTAAGATTCTTCCTGAATATATACCTAAGTATGGTGAGAGGTATTATATATGGTACCAATGTGACACACATCATACTAATCATTATCATATCCTTCAACAATATCTTAAGGATAATCTTATAGATATCCCTAAACCAACTACTATTCCTCCCATAGGTCATTCTCCCAAGAATATTCTCCCATATTTACACCTCCTTTGGTTCCTTATGTGCCTCTACATGTGGTTCCTTCTCCACCCGTGGACCCTCTATCACCTGTGGATCCTTCTCCACCAATAATTCCTCCTCCCATAGATCTCATTCCCACATATTATTATAATCATCCTTTGCCCAATTTATATCCTCAACATGATCCAATGAGTATTCTTACTTTTTAAGTTGAGGATATTAGAAAAGAAGTATTTTCCTAGTATTCCACAAAGATTGATGACACATTAATAACAATTCGTATCCATCTTCATAGAGATTTATTTGATGTCTTGGGTAATGTATGTGAATATATTTACTGGTACTCATGATCACATGCATTGTACTTTTACATTTATATTTGGATTAGACATGTGCTCCATTTTTATTTATTTTTCTATATCTGATTATATCATTTGACACTATGTCAAATTCTTGCTTATCTATATCATTATCTTCTTTATTGTACTATATTTCTTGTTAATTTTATATTCTATATTTCTTAGTTATGTTTATTATTCTTTATCATTAATTTATATTTCTCTTTTATTCTTGTTGAATCCCTTGGATATTTATTTTTTGAGTTGCTTTGTAAGACTACGGATAGGACCCAGCAGATCCTCATAAAATCACCATATTTAGCTAGTTGTTTCCTTGTATCTTCATGATTGTTTGTTTTCTTATCCTTGATTTTTGTAGATAATTGTCATAGAGACTTGGTTTCATTTACGTTATTCCCTTTGGTTATTGTCTCCTTGTATCATGTGATCAGTTAGTAAACAGTTTTTCTTATTACTATTTCCTTTAACCGGTCCACCTTTAGATCTCCCTTTTATTTTCTTCTTTTTTTGTGCAAACTAAGCATATGCATGATTGATATTTGAGATCACATATTTTTTCATTGTCAAGCCTAAGTATCCTAGTAAGTATTTTATCTTTGGTTACTTAGATTCCCTTAGCCTTAGCCTATAGCTCATTCATGTGTATCACTATC